>JANJGK010000029.1:16343315-16353315 GCA_039081455.1 Macrobrachium rosenbergii
AGCTAGAGAATTAAAAGAAAACAATGAGAATTGAATGGTCAATTACACTTTACATTATATATATATATATATATATATATATATATATATATATATACATATACAAACATACATATATATATATATATATATAATATATATATATATATATATATATATATATATATATATATATATATATGGCATATATATGTATGTATATATACATATATGTAAATAATATATGTAATATATATATATAATATATTACATATATATACATTATATATATATACATACATGTGTATATATAAATACATTATACGTATATATATAAATTCTATCACTACGTATCATGTATATTTATAAGCTGACAATGTTCTGTTCTTAGCGGGCCTCAGGAGAATTCTGTTCCACTAAAAGTCTCGTATATCGTAATGCATATTGTAGGTATTTTTGTTTTTTGTACATACAATATTTATAAGTGGAATGAATAGGACTCTCTCTCTCTCTCTCTCTCTCTCTCTCTCTCTCTCTCTCTCTCTCTCTCTCTCCCTGCAGCTTATTAAGCAAACGTACAAATAAAAGATACCTCCATGCTATGAAAAAAATAAATCGTAAATAATTATATTAAGTGGAACAGTCAGTTGTATATTTACCTATGAAAATTCTGCTATCCTCCATTTTTAACGTCATGCTTATGGAAGTGGAATGATAGAGTTTAGTTGAGAGAGAGAGAGAGAGAGAGAGAGAGAGAGAGAGAGAGAGAGAAGAGAGAGAGAGAGAGAGAGAGAGAGAGAGAGAGATTTAATAACATTAATACTGTATAAATACCGAGACTTACTTTTATAATGGAGTTATTCTTTTTAAACTGACCCTCCTGAGAGAGAGAGAGAGAGAGAGAGAGATGAGAGAGAGAGAGAGAGAGAGAGAGAGAGAGAGAGAGAGTATGCGCAATCGAACGAGTGATCAGAATAAAGAAGTTGAGAATAGGAATCCAACGGTATGAATATTAGAACGTAATGAAAAATAGACAGACAAGACTGGAAATTCTGAGTCTGATAACTCACAGAAGAAGAGTAAGTTAACACAGGATGCAAAATGACTTAAAGATGAGGAAAAAAGGAGAAAGAAAAAGAAAGATGACAACAGCAAAGGGAAGAGAGAAAGAAAAAAGCATAGGGGTTAAGAAAAAAAAAGTGAAAATTTACATGATCAATAAAAAGAAAAGGATTAATTTCTGAATCCCATTCTATCCTTCAATTATTGAGCCAGGTAAATTTTAGAACAAGATTCCTGCTCAGCTGCTGGTTCATTCATGGCTTTGATTCATTCACAAAGAAAGACTCAGTCTGGCTTTTTCATTCATTCTTTGTTTTGATCACATCTGAATTCCTTATTCATGCTAGGTTACTTATTCCCAGTAATTCATTCTATAAGCGACAAGTCATGAATGAAAATGAGGTCAATGGAAATGTACGGTTTTGAGTTCATTAAACTGAAAAAACCCACGTTAATTATTCATTTCAGTGACAGTTTATTTCCTTTACTGTCAAGCTTTGTAATTCTCACACTGCTGCCGTGTTTCCTGCTGTATATAACCTCTCTCCCTTTAAGGGCTGGAACTATGCGGAATTCCATCCTGCTTCCGTGATCCCCTATTCCTCAAATCTTCCCTCTTTTAAGAGGCGGGACTATCGTGTCCTTCGGGTCAGAGTTTCTCTATTTTTATTTCATTCATACTTCCATTACGCTCGATCTGGATACAGAAAATGGAATTTTTGCACAGGGAAAATGTATGTATCTTTTTATTTCTCAAGCCTTCCTTGATTTTGCTCAGAATTGTTTGGTTTTGATTTTAATTCTCTTATCTATAACTCGCCATTTTCTTCCTCATCTTCAATAAAGGAATGATCAGAAAATTCGCTAACTGCAGAACAACATGACATTACAAGTCACAACGAGCTGGCAACTGAACCGCAGTTATTTACCTTGAAAAGTCCAAGTCTTTTGGACCCTCTGAAATTTCGTGGAATTCTCCTTCTCTTGGAATCATCACATCTGTCAGTAGGCATTCTTAATTATTATTAATCAATCCTATTATTATTCAATCCTTTACAACATCCATATCACCAGCTGTCCCTAATTATCATTCATATCACCATTCATTCTCATTCACAATTTTTATCATTTAGTTTTCATATCAGTCTTCTTGCCTATCTCTAATCATTCGTGATCATGAGCTCAATCACAAAACCTCCCTAATCAACGCCCCCATTGCTTATTCCTCCTAATGATCGCGTGGCCACTAATTACTGCTAATCGCCACCATCGCCAAATCAATATTCGCTCCATTTAATCAGGCCGAGAGATGAATACAAAAACTCACTCTCTGCGAGAATGTCGACGGACCTTCTTGAAATTCTGGAATCATCCTGGAATATTTGGTCATTCCTGTTCATCAGGGTCTTCGAGGAATTTTCAAATGGCTCCCGGAGCCTCCAGGAATCCTTTAGATCCGCCAACTCCTCGTTGATCAGGATGCTGGATGTTCTTTGAACGCCTCGGTGGCATTCGCTCTTCATCTGCAGTAATCAAAATGTTTGGGTGTTTGTTTGTTTGTTTCTCTCTTTCTCTTACATACACACACACACTCACATGCATACATATACGATTTCGTCTCGCAACTTACTTAACTTGGCTTCTTAAAGCTGTTTATACATGCACACACATATATATATACAGGTATATATATATATATATATATATATATATATATATATATATATATATATATATATATATATATATATATATGTGTGTGTGTGTGTGTGTGTGTGTGTGCGTGTGTGTGTAATATACAGCATATGTACAGCAGAGTCGACAACAACTTGTACCTCTCTTGATGGCCCAGTGGTAGAAATGCACTGTATAGTTATTCATAAACCAGTAAGAGGTTCGAATCCCACTGGTGACGAAGCACCTATCACTTATAATTCCGCTTGGGTGTAAGTTATTCCCAAAGTATACTGAAGTGGATGTTGCACCATATTTGTAGCTTAGTATTTGTGAGTATACAAAATGTCACAGTGTATGTGACAAATACACACATACACACACACACACACACACACACACATATATATATATATATATATATATATATATATATATATATATATATATATATATATATAAATTGATTTCACCCTAATAAAATCTTGCCATTAAAGACAAAATCATCACTACAATATCAGACTGTTGCTCCACCTGTTGCGCCTTTGAAAGGACGGATTTGTTGGGGGAGGGGAAGATATATATATATATATATATATAATATATATATATATATATATATATATATATATATATATATGTATATGTATATATATATGAACTGACTTCACCCTAAGAAACTACTGCCATAAAGACAAAATCATCACCGCAATAACAAACTGTTGCTCTACCTGTTGCGCCTTTGAAAGGACGGACTTGGGAGGAGGGAGGTGGGAGCATTCATACTGGGTAGGGAGAAGGCTGACGGGTAGGCCTAACGAAATCTAATTCCCCCTTTAGCGTGTCTCTCAATTCTATTAGGGAATTCTATCCAGTACGTCTTCGTCTCTTTGTATTTCGTTTTGAACGTCCTTTTAATTCTTTTTCAAAAGAAATTGTTCACAAAACTGTTGTTCTGAATTGCAGATTGAAATCTTTATTCTGAATCGGCAAGTGGCATTCAGTCGACGATGGGTAATGGCAACACCTGAGACGCATTTTGAAAGGTCTCTTCGACAACACACTATAATGATGCTTTTCAGGCGGTCTCCACAGTATCACAATAGCCTGCTATATTTATAACGTCTTCTTTCAAAAGGTTTTCTGTCTAAAAAATATAAAAAAAAAGACTTCAAAGAAAGATCGCGTCTCCAGGGCGGGGTGAAAAAAACTATTCAATGCTATACGGCTGACTTTGTTGTTCGTATTGTTGTGACACTGCCTTTTCAAGACGGCCGCTATTTCTCAGAGCTCAAAAATACTACAGTAACGAGAATGATCCACTTATGGACGTCTAGAACGTCTAGATGTCGAAAACATGCCTTATACACCTTGGCCGTTTGCTGTTACTCGTATGGTTGAGAATATGCTCTTATGCAGAACTAGATCAAATATCCGCTACGGGTCATTACGCTTATGGATATTTATAGTATATCATCACGACGTTTTCGTGTTACAGATGTTAAAAACGTGACATTCAAGCCTTCATCGTTTACTAAAGAATTCGAGAATATTGTCCTCCTCCGGGTGCTGAAAACACAGTTATCCTCAAAATTCATCGCATTTAGAGATGTTAAGAATATGCCCTTTAGAACTTTAGTGTCGTTAAGAATGTACCATCCAAAGAGGGCCTCTGTTTCTCAACAATCCAGAATACGTCCTTGAGAGGATCAGCTGCTGTTGGTGTTAAGAATGTGCCCTTCCAGGAATCCCCCCTCTCTCTCTCTCTCTCTCTCTCTCTCTCTCTCTCTCTCTCTCTCTCTCTCCTCTCTCTCTCTCTGTCGCGATGATTGCCAGCGTTTTCACAGAAGAACAGAGAAGATAAAAATAATAATGTTCTAACGTTCCTTGGTGTGACGGTTACCAAGGAAACCTCTCCTTTTTCCCACCAGCAATCCTACCTCTCTCTCTCTCTCTCTCTCTCTCTCTCTCTCTCTCTCTCTCTCTCTCTCTCTCTCTCTCTCTCTCTCTTTCTTCTTTTATGATCGGAAAGTTTCATAGTTCTTTCAACACAAGTTCCAAATAGCCCTCTCTTTATATATACTGTGTATATATATAATTATATATATATATATATATATATATATATTTATATATATATATATCAATATCAGGCTACACACACGAAAATGACAGTAAAATAATTAACAAATAAACTATATATATACATATACTGTATATATATATATATATATATATATATATATATATATATATATATACATATATACATATATACATATATATATATATATATATATATATATATATATAAACTAAATTAATATCAGGCTACACAAAACAATTATAGTAAAAAAATTAGCAAATAATAAAATAATATTACACTTTCAATACACATAAATACATTGAAGGCAAACCTAAACAAACAACAAATTTCGTAACCGGGACAAGATACTCTAGGCTTTGCAGGACTTATCGCGACCCATTTCGTCATATAAACGTATATTATATACCTCTTAAAAGTTCCTCATCTGAAAAAAATCAAGATATCGAATCATCACAGTTTTTTTTTTTTTAGGGGGGGAGTTCTTTGCCTCGTTGTAATCCCTTACCGTTCAGCCCAGTCCCGTTCAGGCAACCCTGGCTGGAGCCGAGGTCCTTCTTCAAATATACTCCTTCAAAAAAAAAAAAAAAAAAAAAAAAAAAAAAAAAAAATATAATATATATATATATATATATATATATATATATATATATATATATATATATAATAATATATATATATATATATATTTAAAGGACCTTGGCTGCAGCCATGTCTATCTAGTCATTAAAATAGTTAACTATGAAAATTTATACTAAAATAAAGGCAGGCCCCAGAGTGTTCATGGTGATTTATCTACTTCTAGGCAAATCGCGTAAATTTTGCGATTTATTCGTTGACCGACTGACTGATTTCGGAGATCAAGCTGGCGTCACGACGTTACGTAAACAGACCCAGGGATTCTTCCGCTAACGAAAACAGTCTGTATTTCACAAAAGGTCACGCTCATCCGATGCTATGAATATTTTAGCCCTGGGAAGGATTGATAGTGCCTCGGCAATGTAGAGGAAATTCGAGTTGATTTTTCGTTTATTTCGAGGCCGGAACTCAGGTGCACACAAGCAAACATACAAGATAACCCATGTTTGTAAAATGCAAGGTTTAGGTTTCCAGTATGAATCTACTTGTGTGTGAATGGTGTTGTTCCAGATTTGCACAGCAGTTTCTCTTGAGGCTGTGGCCAAAGGGACATGCAACCAGGTGTCTGCAGCTTGCCCAGGTCCGAAGTAGAGTAGAGCAGAGAGAAGAAAGTTGGGGATTATCCACATCTCAAGGGATGAAAAGGTTACGTCAGGAAACACAGAGGCAGACGAGAATCCCAAACTTTAGCAGACGAGGGAAATAAACAACGTTTAAGGCTTGTAACCTTAGGAGAATTACCAATTTACACAGATTAAAATTAAATGTGGGATGAGCTGGCTTGTCAGGTGTTACAAGACCGGCTAATCAAAAAATAGTTTCCCATTGAGGTTAAGTGAACAGTGACCAAATTGGCAACTGTAGAAGAGAAGTTGAGAGATCACCTTGTAATGTAAAAAAAACTGGATCGAGAAAATAAGATGAGAATAGGATTACCAATACAGTAAACTGCCTTTGATTCAGTCCTGTCGAGGCGGGAACCATACTATAAAGCATTTTATATGAGACAGCAATACTCCAAAAAGGGATAACAAGCCAACATAAGCTTCAGTGACTGGGATGAAGGAACTTACAGCATCTAAACAACACTGTACACACGATATTCTAGAAGCATATTCAGCAAACTGAAGAATTTGATGCCTTCAATACTAGTCCACTGACAAGTTCCCTGTTAAGAGTTTGCGATATAAATCTCTTCGTTATAAGTTTTCATTGGCTCAAATTTACAAACAACATGAAGTGTGTTTGTAGAATTTCGCCATGTAAGAAATATTTGGCGCATTACTGTTTTTTCTCACAAATACCGCCCTAACACAGAATCGAACTCGGATATGCATATATACTGAGCTATATTGTACTGTATCGTATACTGAGTTTTGAATTAAATTCAGTCGGACTGGTTTTACACCAAAATGAATTCTAGTCGAACAGATGTCCTGTGAATAGGGCTGATGATTGCTAACCTATTCTAACCTATTTATGGGCACCAGAATCCTGAATTACCTACCATGAGAACCACAAAGAAGACTTACCTCAATTAAAAACCACTTGATATCACGAACTAATGCTTTTTTGTTGAGTAGCTATCAAGAGAATCATTACAAATCAAAGTAGACATCACCAAACCTAATCTAAAGCCACCAAAAAAAAAAAAAGACCTAACCTAACCTAACCCAAAGTGAAATCAACACCTAAAATTTGATTTCTTTGCGGTGTAGCTATTATGAGCATCACTAAAAATAGTAGAGAACACTTAACAAAGTAATTCAGTGTCTCTTGACATCCTAAATTTCATTCTTAGAGGGCGTTACTTTTATAACAAACAGAACAAAGAAGACACAACAACCAAAATTAATATCACCTAACAGCCTAACTTGATTTATTTTGTAGCGTTCCTATACTGAGAATCAATACTGTCGTAACACATGGTGCAGCAGGAATCGGATTTTAATGATAATTGGACCTGACAGGAGATTCTGACCCCGGCGTTTCCCACCTGCTCTTGACCTTTCCGGGGTCTCTTTAAGGACGAGGCGATAGGAATACATAATTCAACTTGATTGCAAATGCTGCTTTATTCGAGATACAAGAGGAGTTTATTTATAACATTTTACTTGTTTTTATATATACTGTTTTCATTATTCATAGATCTGTTTAACCAAACCTTAATTGAATAGGTAAAAAACCCTGTGTTACATGTATTGCATTTTGTAAGAGAATTTCGCTGTTTTTCCTGCATATCGACAGAAGAGATTTAATGAACTAAAATAAATATAACTAAGCAAAAATAAGAAAGTCACGGAAAATATGATGGCCAGTCTCACGACTTTATGTAAAGGAAGAAGAGTGTGGGATCAGATAAGGAAGTGGATGTGCATCAAGTTTTTGTTATGAAACAATTTTGTGAGAAGTTTGAAAGTAAAGAGAAAAAGCTGTATGAGAAATATTTTACCGAAAAAGCTTTTGATGAAATCGATAGGGGAAAAGTGAAAGGTAATGAGAATGTATGGTTAAAGATAAAAATTATTGACAGCAATTTAAGGATTTTGTTTAAAATGAAAATGAAGCATTTTTTCGAATTGTATGTGGAAGAGTGACTGGTTTGGGGTTAAAGTGAGTCTGAGACAAGATGTGTTATGACCTCGTAGGTGTTCAGTATCCTTATGAATGGAGATATGTGAAAAGTCCGAGACAGGACTTCTGACGTAGATACAAAGTTCTGGAATAAGAAATGAGTTATGAATGGAGTGTGGAATGGCTGGTCCTTTGCAGATGATATAGTACTGACTGTGGATAGTGAAGAGAAACTGCAGATTTTAGGAATATTATTTAAAAATTGAGAGTAAATTTACAAGGGTAAATGGAAACTAGGATGAAGGAGTAATGAATATTAACATAAATGACGGATGTATGGGAGTCGGGAAATAGAAGTATCTGTGAGTCAATATCCCTGGATGAAGGAAGGATTTGAGAAGGGATGAGTCACAGGACAGGGTAGATGAGGCATGAAAGGTAGTGACTCAATACAAAAAACTGAAAGGACATGGAAGCCAAGACTGCAATATATGATAGAATTGTTAAACAGACTCTCCTTTATCGGGTTAAAATTTGGATGTTGCAAGCCAATGAAACATAAAACGTTGAAGCTGATGAGATGATCTGTTTTACATACTATGTGCGGCATGATAAGATTGGCAAGTGGGAAAATGGGGATGTCAATAAAGAAGCGATAAAAATGTTATCACAGGTGATGGTTCAGTCATGGAGAAAGAATGGGACGATGATAGGTTGGCGAACATTGTGTACAATTTAAAAGTGTTGCATGGAAGGAGGAGAAGAAGAACCATATAATGTTGTATAAATGGAGTGAAGGAGGTACCCGAAAGGAAGGACCTTCATATAAAGCGCAATAATACAAAATAAGGGTGAATGGTGCTGTGTGTATAGTTAGTTTGATGCGCTGCGAATGAGCCATAGAAGCAGCTGTATGAAGTTGCTAATGTTAAGGCAGTATAATTTCACAAGAGGTTCATATTGGATTCACCAGTATGGCAGTGACCTCGAGTTGTTTTCTTCTCCACAACTAACCCCTGTTAGGTGAAAAAGGCAAAACATGTCAAATATATATAATATAAATATATATATATATATATATATATATATATATATATATATATATATATATATATATATATATTATATATATAATATATATATATATATATATATATATATATATATATATATATATATATATATAAATATATATATATATATATATATATAGTCATTCCATGGATTTGGCCCTTTTCAGTTTCAGCTGAATGTAGTCTCCAGGCCAGATGGAGAATTCCAATAAAATCACAGTCGACTGTTTTTCCTTGAATTTGTCTTTTCGCAGTAGCAAGATGAATGGCAATACAGGAGAAGATTGGAGCAAAGAAGGGGAAAATGGGACAAAGGGGAATAATTGGGCAAAGAAGGGGAAGAGTGTGATAATTGGGGAAAATGGGACAAAGAGGAATAATGAGACAAAGGAGATAAAAAATTGGGACAAACAAGGGGAAAATGGGACAAAGGAGAAAATGAGACAAAGGGGAATAATAGGACACAGAAGGTGGGAGAATGGACATAGATGGAGAAAATGGGACAAAGGGGAATAATAGGACAAAGAACAAGAACGGGACCAAAGTAGGCAAACTTTAAGCCCTCAAAGAAGTAATACGGAAATGACTGATTAAAAGAAGCTGGCGTCTCAACGATTATGGTCATCAAGAAGGAAAGAAAGAAAACCTTAAGTAAATGTACCAACATTTCCTAATGGTTAGACAAATGAGAAGAATGAGAACAAAGGAAGGGAAAAGAAAGAGAACAAGAAGAGGTGTAAAAGATAAGAGGAAGAGGAATAGGCAGAAGCAGAAAACAAGAATAAAGAAGAATAGTATCACTGTTGTTCCCAGAATCCCTTCATTTGTCGCCACTTTCTTTAATCCCTCAGTGACGTCATCAGAATCAACACAAAGAAGCTGATTTCAACTGTGG
>JANJGK010000029.1:16355815-16383315 GCA_039081455.1 Macrobrachium rosenbergii
GCTCTTCTTTCTTACTCAGCTTATTCTAATTTCACACTGACTCTTCTATAAAGATTCTGCCTGTGCTTCAAGACTTTACCTAAGTTACAGATTTTGGCTAAAACTGCTGGCTCATTTTTCTTTGATATTCTGCCTTGGCCTAACTTTCTATGCCCTATTCATCTGAGTTTATCCTAGCATTTTGGCATCTTTTTCTTTTTTTTAACTTGGTATTAACATTCTCACTATCCAGGCTGTTTTCATTTTGATTTAATGCCAATTTTGGCTTAGTTTAAACAGTCTGACAGGAACTAAACTGCCTGTCGTAGTCTTAGTCTGACTTGTTCAAACTTTCCTGCATTGTACTAATTTTAAACTGAATTTTTAGCAGACTGCCTCCACATTCCTTTGTCTTACTATACCACCTTAATCTTAACCCTTCCTTTCACCCCAGCTCGCAAACTTGGTCCCATTACAACAGACTCCCTTTCTTCCATCCTCAGACATTTTTAACTGCGGATTTCACCTCTCCTTTCGGTTGCGACTTCCGTAGATCGCCTTTAGTCTCGTCCTCTGGGAACAGTTGATCGGAAAACAGCGGATCCCAAAAGGCCTCTAGTAACCGTTTTATTTACAACTTCTCGCACTCTCGTAAACATGAGGCCTGGTCCTCGATTCTGAATTGTTTCGATTCAGAACCTATTGTTTTAATCATGTTTCTTTTAACAGTTCTAAAACTAGATTCATGAACCTGACGTTTCCATTCAAACTAACTTTAGAGCCCTTGAATTCTGTAATAATTATTCTTCTTCTTTTTTAAGTAGATGGACTATATAGAATAGAATATATAATTTAGGCCAAAGGCCAAGCGCTGTGACCTATGAGGTCGTCCAGCGCTGAAACGGAAATTGACAGTGAAAAGGATTGAAAGGTGTAGCAGGAGGAAAACTTCGCAGTTGTACTATGAATCAATTGTTAAGAGAGGGTGGAAAATTAGATAAAAGAAAGAGAATATGAACGGAGGTAAAGTAAACGGAATGAAAGGGGTTACTTAAAAGACTTTGTTAACTCTTAAGTGACCGTCCTGTAAGTTGAAGGAGACTGTGGAGAATGACATGAAACCTCGAATTACTGTTTCCCTAAAGGTCCTACAATCAGTCTTGCCACAGAAGGAATGGTTCCTTATAATGGGGTCGAGGGAAACCAATGGTATCGTACTCCGACGGGACAGAGGTAAAAAGCTGAATGCTATTATTATCATGATTATCTCTTGTGTTCATTCTCTCTCTCTCTCTCTCTCTCTCTCTCTCTCTCTCTCTCTCTCTCTCTCTGCTCTATGAAGTTGGGCATCATTCCTTTTGTCCCTCGAACCGTCAGGACTCTTAAAGGATTCTTTGATCCTTTCCCGCCTTTGGAACTACTTGGGAACATCACATCCGCTTCTCTGTTTGATCTTTCGTCTGCGTCATACGACCTCATTCCAGCGTGTTGTCAACTGCTATAGCTATAGTGTGTCTAAAAGCTGTATCATTCTATAATTAGGTCACATATGGTTTGTCCGGATTCATTCTCTCTCTCTCTCTCTCTCTCTCTCTCTCTCTCTCTCTCTCTCTCTCTCTCTCTCTCTCTCTCTCTCTCTCTCTATATATATATATATATATATATATATATATATATATATAAATTCACCATTATACTTTTCCTATTAGAGGAAGTGACTCGGTCCAGAAGATGTACAGTGTATCTGTTACTCCGCAGTTCCCAGGGGTGAGGTTGCTAGCTCCTTGTCCTCCGAAAACCTAGTAACATTCCAGTACTGGTGACTAACTACCTGGTAACTAATTAGGTGTTTACGTCAACAGAAGCATAATGAGGTTGAACGGAGCAAGCACAAAGTGTTTGCGAGAGCATTAATAATGTTAATAACATTCCCTTCTGAACCACTACCCGCTAAGTGGTGAAAGGTCTATAATGAAAGAAAATAACAATCATTGAAAAATAGTAATAACTGAAAGGACAACTCCCGCCCCCCCCATCTGGCGTCAATAACCTAGATGCATAAACGCCAGTTATAATAGTCATAAATCATAAATCAATCAATCAATCAACCCCACCCCCCTTGGGCTCTCTGTGGTTGAGTGGATATAGCGTCAGCCAGGTGTCTCTCTGGTCAAATGTTCAGATCTCTAAAAAGGAAGTTTGTCCTTTCATCTAATTCCAGGAGATAATGTCTGATTGTAATAAATAATTAATGATAATAATAAGAGGAGGAGCCTTCCCTAAGTTTTGACAACCATTCAGAAATCGACAAAATTTCTGTACGCCCGCTTGGAAGGATAAATATGGCCCCGGCTTCATTCGCTTTTTGAAAAATGGTAGAAAGCTCTACCGAAACGTCAAGGAATAAATAGGCTTTGGACAGCTGCTGTATAATTTACCCTGCTGTCATGAAGAAACTCACTCGAGAGATCGAGAAACTACAATATAAACTAAACGGCATCCAGACGGCCATTCTGTTCATTGAACAATAATAATAACATTATTATAATTCCACGTGTTTTTCCCCTATCCTACAGAAGTTTAACTGAAGGCATTACATACACTTCTTGATGGTAAAAAATGTTATTCGGATTTCTGTAGCTGACAGGTAAAGGGACTTTTTATTCAGGTCTTCACGTCCACCTGCCCAGGCGCTCGCCCAAATGCATAAGGTAATCAAGGGAGATCATAACAAAAATAATAATGACTCGTTATTATATATGCATTACACTTGAATACGAAAACTTGAAATACATATGATCCTTCCCTTCTTTTTCGAAATGAGAGGGCCCACTAACGCAAGAAATACTGTAATTATTGTTACATCTGCCCGTAACATGCTCTCTTCCCCAGGTGTCCAATGACTTCTTGTAACTCACTTCCACTTGCAGTAGGTAAGAAATGTTGGAATCCTCAGGAGGATAAATGATTATTAACTAGGCCCTACTTAAACAGTTTCAGAATATGGATAAACTGGGAGGGTCGTGTGAATAAACACGCATGCGCATTCTACACACATTTGTTACGAAGAGACACTTTTATGATTATATAGGAAACTATACTGACTCGTTTTTTACTATGACGAGATATTTCTTTGGAAGAAAACAGCACATAAACTTGTAGGTGTTTCTTTCCACAAGAAAATACTAATAAATACGAAAACACATGGTAAAAAAATCGTGAATATATACATACATATATACATGTATAGAAATTATATATATACTGTGTATATATATATATATATCTATATGTGTGTGTATAAATATAAATATATATATACATATATGTTCGTATGTATGTATGTATGTATGCATGTATAGACAGTATATCCGGACATAGGCATGAATCTAGCAACCCCATCCCAAAAACAAAAGAATGCTTCAAAGCTTGCAGCAGACACAAACTTCTAGGAGTCTCATGCAAACTTCAATAAGTCGCAATGAGGCTCGAGAAGGAAGCCAAAAAGAATGAACGAGTTACAAAAGAAGAAAAAAAAATAGTAATAACAAAAAGAAAAAAAAATAGTAATAACAATAATAAGACGGCAATCTAATACCGACTCCATTTCCCTCGTTTTTCGCAGGAGACTCCAGGTTCTTCAGCGGCCTCCTCGCCGAGTCCTCGTCGAAAGCGCCCGCCCTACAGCCACATCATGCTGAGCGATCGAAAGCCGTCGGCTGGGAACCTGCTCGCTACGACTTTCGGGATTACCGACAGGGATTCGGCCACCAAATCCCTTCCTCTCATACACGAAAAGGAAAAGGTGAGTGACATTCGGAAAAGGAACGAAGAGATGTGTATCTTCTTATTTACTTGAATTTTTTTTGCGTGTGAATGAATTGACAAAAGCATCTTGTCATATGCGAAAGAGAAATCATGAGAGATGAATATTATCAACCACACACACACACACACACACACACACACACACACATATATATATATATATATATATATATATATATATATATATATGTATATATATATACTTACATAGGATAAACATTAGCTAGACATATATAAGCATGTGTATTAGAGAACAAACACACATACATACATACATCAATATTTGTATTCGTAGATACATCAAGTTATATTTGTGTGTGTGTGTGAGAGAGAGAGAGAGAGAGAGAGAGAGAGAGAGAGAGAGAGAAGAGAGAGAGAGAGAGAGAGAGAGAGAGAGAATATATATAAACATATATATATATATATATTATATAGAGTATATATATATAACCATATAACTAACATGCATAAAAAATATCCCCATACATTCCCGCGAATAAAAATAGGGCAAATGAATCGCAATGCAAAAAAATGAGGTAAAAAGTCATAATAAATTCTGACAATGGTTATTTTCACCGAGGGGCCCACGACCCATCCTCCCCCTCCCCTCCCCGCCACTATTCTCCGGTTCTGGTGATTAATACGGCGGCATCTGCTCTCCTTCCTAACCTAATTTTTCCCCCCGTTCAGAGAATAAGGGAGTGAAGCCATAGAAAGTGGAGCAAAATTAATACGGGACGGGATCGAATTCTACGTAAAAGGGAATTTGATCAGAGCTCAAGCCGTAGGATCCCAATACAAGTCAAGGAACTTAGGATTCAGTTCCACAATGAGGCACTCGAGATATACAGATCTTTATGTCCAATGCACTCATTAATAATAATAATAATAATAATAATAATAATAATAATAATAATAATAATAATAACAATAATAATAATAATAATAATAATAAATTATTATTATTATTATAATTACAATTTATTGATATAATTATTTTTTTAAATTACAACAATCTGTGAATATCGTATCAGTAATAATAATAATAATAATAATAATAATAATAATAATAATAATAATAATAATAATAATAATTGTAAATTATCATAAATACAATTTACTATTATAACTGTTTTTCAATTTATAACAATTTGTGAATTTCTTAGCAGTAATAATAATAATAATAATATATGAAGGGAGTAGACCCTCTTTTAAACAGGTCTTATTGAAAAGGATGGCTGTATTATGCGAATTTATCTTATATAGTGTCTTTTCTATCCTCCTTATGATTCGCTTTTCAGGCTCAGCGATGTTAGTCAGTAACTGGCCGATATTCATGTAGTTACTGACTAACATCGCTGAGCCTGAAAAGCGAATCATAAGGAGGATAGAAAAGACACTATATAAGATAAATTCGCATAATACAGCCATCCTTTTTAATAATAATAATAATAATAATAATAATAATAATAATAATAATAATAATAATAATAATAATAATAATAATAATTACTGCATTGGACATTAAGACCTGTATATCTTAATATGATCAGATTCTACGTAGAAGGTAATTAGATCAGAGCGAAAGGAACAGGACTCCAATACAGGTAAAAGAACTTAGGATTCAGTTCTAAGCTGAGGAACACAAGATGTATAGATCTCAATGTCCATGCACCTTTATTATTATTATTATTATTATTATTATTATTGAGTAACAAAAATCCACAACTATATAGCAAATATATTACTATGTAAAAAACCAAAGACTTTCGAACACCTGAACGGTGTTCCTCATCAGTGTCAACGTTAACACTGATGAGGAACACCGTTCAGGTGTTCGAAAGTCTTTGGTTTTTTGCATAGTAATATATTTGCTATATAGTTGTGGATTTTTGTTACTCAGATTGTTTTTCACGAAACTGTGAATCTATTAGCCATTATTATTATTATTATTATTATTATTATTATTATTATTATTATTATTATTATTATTATTATTATTATTATTATTTCTAAGACATTCACAACGTTGTGATCAAATTGTTGTAAATGAAAATAACCACAATTATATCAATAATAATAAAATATTATTATTATCAATGTTGTTCTTGTTGTTGTTGTTGTTGTACACGTACTGCCAAAAATGACAGTAATGTGAAAGATGGTCGAGACTAAACCTCCCGACTCTATGGACGTTACGTACCGTCTCCAAGCCCAGATCAACTTCATTCTGCATATTTACATCGGAGCCAGTGAAGATAGGCTGGACGGGAGTTAGTCTAAAAATGGATTCCATTAGCCCTGGTCATTCGTTATTACACACAGAAAAAGTATTTGAATACACATTTTTATATTATTATCATCATTGTAAAAAAAAAACCTTATTTTATGCTTTCTGTGCTCTTTCTTCCTTATTCAAATTCGGACTGGGCTACTTATGGACATTGGTTTGCAAATCCAGCAGGTCTTTAAATATAGTGAAGTGTACCCAAAGTTGTTAGCGCTGTTCTATGACGTTTTAGATTAAGAGAATCATTTTCCCTCGAATAAAAACAGTCCACCTGACACTCTAGAGACTCTATCAGTCTAAAAGTGATTCTAGAAGTCTAGAAGTTTCTTTTCTAGAAGTCTATAAGTATCTTTTCTAGAAGTTTTTATTCTTAAAGTCTAGAAGTTTCTTTTCTAGGAGTCTAGAAGCTTATTTTCTTAGTCTAGAAGTTTCTTTTCTAGAAGTCTAGAAGCTTATTTTCTTAGTCCAGAAGTTTCTTTTCTAGAAGTGTAGAAGTTTCTTGTTTAGTCTAGAAGTTTCTTTTCTAGAAGTCTACAGGTTTTTTTTTCTTAGTCTATAAGTTTCTTTTCCAAAGTTTAGAAGTTTCTTTTCTACAAGTCTAGAAATGATTCTATCTCCTCCCTCGGGGTCAGATCCCATTCCGTGCCCCTTGTAACTAAAATCTAGTCTCAAGATCAGTGAAGTTTAACAATGTCGAGTCTGATCAGTCACAGAGTGGGTGACCACCTGAGAGTCCCAGGACACTGGCATGAGTCGTGCAGTCTCATCCCGAAAACTGTTAGTCAACAGACTTTGGGAGCCTTATGTAAGCGGCAGTGGGTTACAATGAGGCCCAAGAACATAACTGATTGGGCGATTTTGAGAGCATGATTCAGCAGTTCTTATTACAATTATGTTTTTATAATTCATATTTTCCATTGCGTAAAACTGGCATCGATATCAGACGGCGAACAAAAGGATTCCTCTTCACGTAATTGAAACTAATATTAGATGTGAATTTTTTTCTATATGAAAGTAAGACTGGCATTATGTCAAATCGAAATGAATGTTCCCATGATAGCCAATTAAGTGAACTGATAAATATAGATCAGCGCTGACTGCATTCAGACTATTACCAGAATACCACTATATTCACCACTATAATTAGTGCAGTAATTGAATGGAAGATGTGAATTTAAGAGATTTTCACACTTATGACCATCTAGTATAAGGGTGAGTTTTGCTGGACGGTTCTCGAACTGTCCTACAAGTAAACAGAAACCTGAGACACTGAGTAGTTATAAGAATGCCTGCTTGTGACAGGTTTGAATAGGGCAAAGTTTTGCTCGAATAGTTCCACAGCAAAACAATATGATCTCTCTCTCTCTCTCTCTCTCTCTCTCTCTCTCTCTCTCTCTCTCTCTCTCTCTCTCTCTCTCTCTCTCTCTCTCTCCATATATATATATATATATATATATATATATATATATATATATATATATATATATATATATATATATATATGTGTGTGTGTGTGTGTGTGTGTGTGTGCGTGTGTGTATGTGTGTATGTATATATATATATATATATATATATATACATAGATATAAATATATATATAATACATACATACATACATATATATACACGCACACACATATATATATATATATATATATATATATATATATATATATTTATTTGATTTGATTCATCCTTTCAGCTTTGCTAACCATTTTTTTACACCTGCCTTTTTCTATTTCGATATTTCTGATATCTCTCAACACTTCTTAATAAACATATAAACTACACCATAATCTCGGCAATTTCCGACTATTTTCATAAGTGATACTAAGAAAATACTGTGATCTAAGTCCAAAAGAAAAGAAAACATGGAAAAGTAAAAAGAAGTCTACCGCTGCGGGGTGTCAGAGATTTCAGAAAGAAAGGGCGTGTTTTATCCAAAAGGAAAGAAGTATATGCAAATAGTAATACAAATATTATAGGATGGGTGAAAGTCGACGCGATGCTTTTGAATCCTTTGTAATATTTATGAAACCAGTATCAGTAATCATACAGTAATTTTAACGTAACTCTTGAAAGGCGCCACCCTCAGGTGTCACCTTTTTATTAATAAGCAGTTTTTTTTTCAGGTTATTTTTCTAACAATTTTTACCCAGCCCTTTCCACCTTCCAGCTTTACTATCTTCCCCATCACCATAGATTTCTTGTCCTAATTCTTAGCAATCCAAGGTTTCAAAGATGAGGATGTCATGCCACTGCAAAACCCCGATCCCCTATCAAAGATGAGTATCAAAGATAAGTTAATCTTTAATTGCATAACGACTTAAGATTGAAGTCCTATTATAGCTCATGAATCACTGTCGCAACTTTAATCATCAATAAGAAACGTGAAATGTGAGTTTGACGTGATGTCCATCATTCTCTCGCTGTCAAAAAAGAAAAAGTCAGAAAATAAATTCTAAAAAAGGGAGATTATGACTGGTCCCGTCCGTCAACGTAACCGATGAGTGGAACTTTTCCACCGTGATTCTTAAAGTTGGAGTATTCATCAAAGTTCCGCTTTTCATTTTTTCTCTTTTTTTTTTTTTTACTTTTTTTTTTGTTGTTGTCCTGGCCGATATGAGGCTACTCTTCTCATCAGAGGGAGGGCTATTGATTGCACGATGCTATTTTTAAGACAAAGAGCTGATTAATTTTCAGCCATTGTGTCGGGGGCCGTATTAGTTTTGCCTGATAGGGTTCCCTCAATATTGGACAGATCAGCTATCGTTCGTGTTTTTAGTCGCGAGATTTTCTTACTATTATTATTGTCATTATTATTATTACTATTTGGTCACAATTCTAGGCTTCCATTGGACTGGCAGAAGGTTTTCTTTCCACATAAAAAGTGATAGTTAGGACGAAGTAAAATAAAGGAAATTACACAACTACGGATGAGTCCATCTTGAATTTCAGTCTCTACCTTGCATTTTTGGATAATTATGTTTCTTCGCCTGTAAATCTTTCCTCATTTTCCAAGAAATAGTGGAGATGGAATTTTTTTTCTAACATTTAGGAAACACTACTAAAATATAAATATAAATCTACGAGTATTTTCCGCTAATTCTCTCTGTCCGTTTCTCGATCTTTGAAAGAGTACCTCTCTCTCTCTCTCTCTCTCTCTCTCTCTCTCTCTCTCTCTCTCTCTCTCTCTCTCTCTCTCTCTCTCTCTCTCTTGCAATCGGTTCTCTTGAAAACCCACGTCGTCTTTCTCGGCTGTGCCTGAATACATAACAGCCCCTAAAGGAAAGCCAATAATGTTTCATTTTCCACGACACTGCGTGGACGCGTTTATCCAAGTTCGTGTCTAAAATACGGAAATTATTACGCATGCTTTCTAGCTGTCGGTTTCTCAGGTTTCTTTATGACCCACAGCAGTACGTAACAGCTTCCACAAACCAGATGCAGCTTTAAATCATTTTCGTCAGCTCGACATTCAGTCCCCACTTTTAAAAAGAGTGACCTTTGTTATAATTATAAATTTCTGGGATGAAGCTGCTAACCCCATGCCCCTGCATGAAAGATGGTCACTGGAGTTCATGTGCCATCAGATTTCGGCATTCTTTAGTGGTCACCCGTCCAAGTAATTGCCAGACGCAATTATGATCGAGAGAATTATGGGTATGCTCGTGTTTTTCAACGGTTGTGTACGTAAGTAAAGATCATTTTATGGCATGGTGAGTGAATGTGTGTATGTGTGTATGTTGAATACCTATCAACTCGAGCTATTAAAGGTGACGCGTGGAGATGTATCACCCGAAGAAAACACATGTACATATGCGCATGTTAACAAACATGGGCAGGGTTGTAACTATGTCCGTGTCCTGCGCACATCAGCATATGTGTAAGGCATAAACAGACAGATATATTACAAGGATATTCTTATTATTTTCACTTCGTATATATGCATACAAATATACGAAAAATAAATTACAAAGACGCACGGGATCCATATACATTGTAAGTACTTGGTGCTTGTGTAATATATAAATATATATATATATATATATATATATATATATATATATATATATATATATATATATATATATATATATATATATATGTGTGTATATATATATATATATATATATATATATATATATATATATATATATATATATATATGTGTGTGTGTATATATATATATATATATATATATATATATATATATATATATATATATATATATGTTTGTGTATGTATGTATATATATAATAAATATATATATAGATAGATAGATAGACAGATTGATATAAATATACACATATATATGTATATATATACTGTATATACATATATATAATGAATATATAAATATTTATAGAGAGAGAGAGGGTGGGAGCCTTCGAGAAGGCTTCCTTTAAATATAGCTAAGCCTTCGCCACAGCGAGCGACTACAGTTTAGCTTTAAAGACACTGACCCAGATTTGCAAAATATGAGCCCATTTTGACAGATACATTATTCACATTCGTTCCCCGGCGTAGAGAGTCCAATATAGTGCTGACATTAATATCCAGGACCAAAATTTTCCAATGACATTCAGAGACGAATAACAGGATTATGACGATAGTGGAAATACGATTTATGTGTTAGTTAACTTCCCATGGATCTTTGCTGATTACACATCAGTATCGAAATTTGAAACTTGAAAAAAAGTACAAACTGGAGAACAAATACTTTTTTCTAACCCAAAATAAACTACAAGTTTGAGAACAAATGTATTTACAAAAATGAAAAAACTACAAATTGGAGAACGAATATATTAAAAAATCCAAAAAACTTCAAATTGGAGAACAAATTTTTTTAATCCGAAGTAAGCTACAAATTTGAGAACAAATATATTTTTAAAAAATTACGAATTGGAGAATAAATATATTTAAAAGATAAAAAACTACAAACTGGAAAACAATTATTATTCAAAAATCCAAAATAAACTACAAACTGGAGAACAAATACATTTAAAAGATCCAAAAAAACTACAAATTGGAGAACAAATATTTTTTTAAATCCCAAAAATCTACAAGTTGAAGAACAAATATTTTTTAAAATCCAAAATAAACTGCAAGTTGGAGAACAAATATATTTTAAAAAACTAAAAACTACAAATTGGAGAACAAATATATCTATAAAATAAAAAAAACTACAAATTGGAGAATAAATATATTAAAAATCCAAAAAGCTACAAATGAGAGAACAAATATATTTTTTAAAATTATAAAATACAAATTGAAGAAAAAAATATAGTTAAAAAATAAAAGAACTACAAACAGGAGAGTACACATATTTAAAAATCTAAAAACCTACAGATTGGAGAACAAACATTTCTTTTAAATCCAAAATAAACTACAAATTAGAGAGCAACTTTATTTAAAAGATCCAAAAAACTTCAAATTGGAGAACAGATATATCCCAAAAAACTACAAATTGGAGAACAAATATTTTTATTAAAACCCAAAATAAACTACAAATTGGAGAACAAATATGTTTCAAAAATTAAAAACTACAAATTGGAGAACAAATATATAAAAAACTACAAACTGGAAAACAAATATATTAAAAAATAAAAAAAACTACAAATTGGAGAACAAATATATAAAAAACTACAAATTGGAACACAAATATTTTTTTAAAATCCAAAAAAACTACAAATTGGAGAACAAATATATATTAAAAATTTTTAAAAGTACGAATCTGAGAACAAATATATTTTAAAAATCCCCCAGAAAATACAAATTGCAGTACAAATATATTTAAATAATCCAAAAAAACTACAAATTTGAGAACAAATTTACGTAAAGAATGAAAAAAAACACAAATTGGAGAACAAATATATTCTAAAAATCCACGTTCAGTTTCTGAGCGCTATGCTCCCTCTTCATTGTGGAGTTTTAGTGTCTCCACACTAAAGAGGGATCAGGACGCTCCGATATTTTATGCGGACTTTTAAAATATATTTGTTCTCCAATTTGGGTTTTTTTTTTAAAGGGTTTCCGCATCACCCTTTCAGACATCAGCTGCGTTGCTTTCTCTCTTTTCAATTTAATTTACTTCTTCTGGTCCCTTCCTACTTAGCTGTTCAGGTTACTGAACTTTATGTTGCGCTAATTTTCACATCGCATTAAATTTAGGGCTATCATGTAAAAGCCAATGATTTCCACTTTTTTATGTAACACCATTAAGCAGTGAACTCTTGCAGACCGTGTTTGCATTAACGGTTTTTTCCTTTGATTAATCTATGCAAAGTTAATTTCATATTATGATACTGATTTTTCTGTAATTTTTAAGACAAATAATTATAATTCATCGTGATATGTTCAAACGACCAAAACAACAAAACTAAAACATCAAAACAATAATTTCTATTGTTTTTACTATAAATAAATATTCGACAAATATAAAAACGAAAAATATACGAAGCTATTTAGCATCTTGCAAGATTGTGATGAATTGAATTTTCAATATCTTATAGTTTACTGCTATTTGTGTCACTTATGCAACAAAGCACAGAAAAAAATAAAATTCCCCAATTTATATTTAGATTCAATTAGAGGTGTGGTTCTTCAAATGCCCCCTAAATTTAGTTTTAACATTTGAAAACTGATTTCGTTAAAAAGACAAAACAAGAAAGATAAAAGATCAAAACAACAACCTGAAGTTGCCTGAGAACAAAATCTTTTACACTCTGCTGTAAAAAAGTATTCTCCGTAAATAAAGTAAAAAAAATATCATCTACACAATGCAAACAAAGATGACCTGCATCACCAATGATACAGCTTCGTACAATTCATTTCAGCCATAACCGTCATTTTTTACGATAAGAATTTACTGGTTTACATGAAAAATCATTTCGTAAATGGACTACGGTGTACTAAAATCTATTTACCTCATTTTTGTTTCTTTTACAAATAGGAGGAGAGAGAGGGACGAATGAAATTCAGTGACCTGAGATTAAAGGAAAATAAATAAATTTAAAGCAAGCCATGGAAGTGTTTAACTACTCACCAGTTTTTATGCTTTGCTAATTTATTAAGTATAAGGAGTGGTTGTATGCAGACCATATGTACAGTTATTTGTATCAATATTACCTTGCACGTGGTCTATGCTTACTTAATACCGTACAAACGTCAGCAAAGTGTTGTTAACCAATCGCAACACTTCAGTCAGTTCATAGTTCATAATGGTATGCGCAGTATTTACCGTCAAACAAACCTATCTGTGAACAAACTGGCACTGACGTCCAATTAAGGACACGTCGTCTAAGCTAATAAAATGTGTAGTCTGTTAAAGATTCGTAGCCGATACCATACTAACTTATGGTGGATACCGAGAAGCATAAACAACAATGACTATTAGGTAAGGCTATTTCCCTTCAGCTCAATATATATATATATATATATATATATATATATATATATATATATATATATATATATATATAATGTATGTTATGTAAATATATCTATATATACATATATGTATAATGTATATGCTATATATCATTATTTATATGTTATATAAAATACATATATATATTTAATTATTTTATATATTATATACTGCATATATATATATATATATATATATATATATATATATATATATATATATATATATGTTTATACAGTCCATGTGAATTACTGGTTATGGTTATTGAAATTATCGTTGTTTCGTCAACTGAGAACTTTTATTTTTTATTAAACCGCCACAAGGATTCCGGGGTTATTGGGGATTTACTCATCGAACTGTAAAGTTATTACTATCACAGCTTGTTCTTTTTTACTGGGCTAATAAAACCAGGTGGATGATAGAAGAGGCTCAGAACAAATAGGATGCCTATAAGCCTATTATTATTATTATTATTATTATTATTATTATTATTATTATTATTATTATTAAGATACAGCAGTTCAGTAAGACCATTCGTTTGAAAAATGGGAAGGTAAAATCGGTAGTCACAGACTACACCAAAGGGAGAAAAAAGATTCTCTCTCTCTCTCTCTCTCTCTCTCTCTCTCTCTCTCTCTCTCTCTCTCTCTCTCTCTCCTTTTTTCTACCTTTTTTTTTTTGCTGCTGTTGTCGTAAAGTCAACCTCCTACGCTTTGAAACCTCCTTTGATGACGTAAGCAAAAACTGGCGAGGGAGTTTCGAGCGATTTATTGAGGCGTGAAAACAAACACCGTTTTAAAACGACGCGTAAAATTGGCAATTAAACGGTCCGTTAATCCATTTATTGCTGATATACTAAATGTCTGACTCTACTACAGGGCTGATTTGCCCAACGAGTTTTGCATCCACGGTAAATTAACAACTGCTGATTGTAAATATTATCATTATTATTATTATTATTATTATTATTATTATTATTATTATTATTATTATTATTATTATTAACGTCGCCGTCGTTGTAATTTTTGTTGTTGTTAAAATAAAAACCAAGAAGAGAGAAAATAAGAAAACATCAAGAGAAAAGAAGAGATATAAAAAACTAAACAGGTACACATTGAGAGAAAAAGAGAGAAAAAGAAATGTCAAGAGATATCTGGGCCACGAAAGTAATCGAAGCACTTTCCGAGATATCTTCCGCGTTTCTAAATGAATGTTTTATTCCGTGTGCGTGTGTTTGTGCGTGAGTAGGGGAGGGGTGAGGAAAGAGGAAGGGGGGGGGGGTAGGTTTACGGCACACTCGATGCGATCAGAATCAATGTAGTAGGCTTACGCACCAACATTTTGTGGTACCTTTCTTTTCGTTTCCTTACTGGTTATAAGCTGAGATTAGCCCAGATGATTTTGCGGGCGCACACACATACACACACACACACACACACACACACACACACAATATATATATATACTATATATATATATATATATATATATATATATATATATATATATATATATATATATATATATATATATATATCAACACATATATATATACATAAATTATATATCATTAAGATTAATAATTTTCTTATGCGAATCGGTGCATAACATGTAAGAGAGTTACTTCCATCATAAAATCTTTTTAGGATGCAATTGTCATCTTTCACGAGGATTCTAATAGATCATGAACAAAACAGTAACGTTACCATTGGCATAATCATTCCAGACGACTAACATCGTCAATGGGATGTTTAGCATTAGACGACTAACATCGTTAATGGGATGTTTGGCATTAGACGACTAACATCGTGAATGGGATGTTTGGCATTCTTTATGTGATATCTCTTTTTCTTAGAACTTCATCGCAATTCTTATATACCGCAGTGATTACGATCAATATCAAGTCCTACCCACATGCAGAACGTAGAATATAAAATCCCTCAATAAATTACGCAATTACCGTTATTCATCGAAAAGTTACTTTGATATAGCGTTGTCTTTAGCTCGTAGACTGGCTATGTTCTAGCATGAACCCTTATCCTATGCTGGCCCATATGAATGGGAAGGTGCTTAGGAGGAAAAAGGCCTCATTTTGCCTTCTGGACTCCGTCCTGCCGACTCACCACCAACTGACCATTTTTCATCCTTATTAAAAATTAATTATTCAAACACTTATACACACGAAAATATGGATATTATTATTATCATTATTATTATTATTATTATTATTATTATTATTATTATTATTATTATTATTATTATTATCAATACTATACTACAGTAGTTTAGCGAGACCATCGTGGTGACAACTGCAAAAGGTAGCATTAGAGAAGCTGGACAGCTAAGTAGGAGCAGACTGAAGGATGAAAATTAAAAAGTCAAAAAGCAATGAAGCTTGGCGCCAATCCCCTTGAATCCGTCCATTTTGATTTCAATAATTTATGTAATCGCGTTGCAACGAATATGGTCAAGTTTTACTGCATAAGGCAGAATTCATGTGGTCCCTTAGGACCCCAACCCTCAGTGACGAGGACTTTTACGCCGTAAAATTTAATGTTCTTTTTGGGAAATTTTAAAATATAAGTTTTCTTTCTTCATAAATTTCGTTATTGTAATAAAAAAGTAAAAAATGAGCCGAAGTTTCTTATGCGCAATCGAGTTTTCTGTACAGCGTACAGCCTCGGCCCATGAATCTCTCAGCCGCTGCCCACGAAACTTTCAGCCACGGTCCGGTGGTGGCTTGTGTTGTTGGCACCTATAGCGGTGCCATACGCACGATCATGACTAACTTTAATCTTAAATAAAATAAAAACTAATGAGGCTAGAGGGCTGCAATTTGGTATGCTTGATGACTGGAGGGTGGATGATCAACATACCAATTTGCAGCCCTCTAGCCTCAATAGTTTTTAAGATCTGAGGGCGGAAGGACAGACAAAAAACCATCTCAACAGTTTTCTTTTACAGAAAACTAAAATATGGAGTTTAGGAGCCATCAGTTACCTTTAAAGGGATACAGGAGTCTCTCTAGAGTAAAATTTCACAATAAAAGTTTGTTTAAAAACCTGAAGAAAATGATATTTAACGAAGCTATTTCACGATCCTACAAAGCCAGATTTCACTATTAGTAAAGCTGAGTTATTAACCAACATTTTCTAATAAATACCAGAATTTCAGCAAAATACTCTTCAGATAGAACAGAAAAATTCTGGCGATTTCCTATGCAGCATAGATTTCACGTTTCCTACAGATTGTTTTTAATGTGTCGTCATATTTTTAGTCCGTCATGACTGTTTTGTATCTTAATTTCTATAAGGGATCGTAATTTTTAAAAAAGTTGCCATATACTTTTTAAAAGCGCCAAAAAATGTTCAGTGATTTCCAAATGATTCAAAAAACTTCTTTAACGCGTAAAAATCCATTTTAAACGTATCACAATTTTTTAAAGCAATTTCTAAATGCGTGAAAAGGTAAACCAAAACACATTAGGGAAAAAATGGGCCTCGACCTGAAAAAAAAAAGACAAACTTTCTCTCTTGTAAGCTGGAAATTGATAAAAAGCCATAGAATACAGAATCGGGAATAAAACACCAAAGCTTAGCTTTACAGAAAAAAATAACCGAAGTGACCCAGAGCAGATACAATGAATTTGATTTAATTTAAGTATATCTTACATTAACCAGACCACTGAGCTCATTAACAGCTCTCCTAGGGCTGGCACGAAGGATTAGATTCATTTTACATGGCTACGAACCAATTGGTTACCTGGCAACGGGAACTACAGCTTATTGTGGAATCCGAACCACATTGTAACGGGAAATGAATTTCTATCACCAGAAATAAATTCCTCTAATTCTTCATTGGCCGGTCTGAGAATCGAAAGCGGGCCCAGCAGAGTGCTACCCGAGAACGGTACCCAGTCGTCCAATGAGGAACTTGAATTTGATTTGAACCAATTAACCACCTTAAAATAAACAGAAACCTATTACAGGAAATGAAATCTCAGAAAACCAGAATAAAACTTCTCTTCGAAGAATCACGCAACGAATTTCATTAGCAAACTTCCAGTCATAAAAGTCGTAAGGGAGGAGAGGCCGTGAGTGCTTTCGAAGGAGCAATAAATGAAAAGCAATTATCAGACATACTAATGAGTTCAGAAATGAAGTCATTAAGGAGGAATTGAAATCCTTTTTAGCTCCTTGACGAAGCAATTACCTTAGAGTGTTTATACCTACATATCTCTTTGTATGCATGTAAGCGTTTACACACACACATGTATATGTAAAGTATACACATCCATATAATCATATATATATGATTATATGTATATTAATACTTCTGTTTATTTATGAGCCCACCATGAACCCATTACACATCGACGCATACACACAAACACACACACACACACGCATATATATATATATATATATATATATATATATATATATATATATATATGCACAAATATATATATATAAAATATACATTTATATACTATATATAATATTAGCTTGTCACTTATGTGACAAAAGACATGTTCATACCTCAGAATACAAGCAAAGAATAACCAATTAATACTGAACTCACTTTGCCTTGAGAATTGAATTACTTACACCCAAAGGAAATCACATTTGAAAAGTGCATTGACCATAACCATGTTTCACACCTATGAATTTTTACTACTGAACATGAGTGCAGTGACTTTATCCAGTTCGCCATAGTTGTCCTAAATTAAGGTATTAACACAATTTCAAAATAATAATCAAAAAGTAAATTAAAAGCAAAGTTGTCTCTAATAGGATAATAATAGATGATGAATATTACACGAAAAAAAAACATTGAAAAGACTTGGCAGATTTTACTAAGTTATGGTGAAATGACGAAAAGTATTAGTAAAGCCATGAAAAGCAGTAATTAATCTTATGAGGGAAATGATAAATTAGAAGGATTATTTATACTTTAAGAAGAATCACGGTTGGTCATATAAAGTTAACGATATGACTTGGAAACTATTAAGAAAAAGTATTCATAAGTTCTTTCATTCGTGTACACCACCGAAATGAAGAATAACCAACTCCAGCCTATTTCAAAAAATTATTGCAAAAAGCAGTATAGGAAAAATATACCAGTAAAATTAAGTTTGTAAGGAATTTCACCGCAAGAAAGCCCATAAAAGAAAACTCAATACTGACCACCCATTAGGAACTCAAATTAAGCTCGTTTGCAAAAGTTTCCAAATTGAACTCGATTCTCCCGGAGCGGTGGCGGCAGTGCCAGGTGCTTCCTTTTTATTTATTTATTTAGTTATTTGGTATTTCTTTAACGCCTTTTTCTCACGCGCGAGTGCCAGTGGATAACGCCCCACACACACGCACGCACATACACACACACACACACACATATATATATATATATATATATACTATATATATGTATATAATATATATATATGTATATATTATATATATAATATATAGAGGTATATATATTACATATATGTATATATACATATGTATATACATATGTATATATATATATATATATATATATATATATATATATATATATATATATATATATATATATATATATATATATGTATATATAATCTGCATCTCATAACAACTACACAAGAGAACACTGCACAGTTTTTAATCCACAATAACAATCTTTAGAGAGCCCTATTTGCCTGTAAATCATCTGATTTCTATTTTCATAACAAAAATCAATTTTGCTCTCCTTCCTATCCTTCACAAGCAACTCCTTCACTTTAAAATCTACTGACAGCAGACACTAGAAAGCACAGTACTCCAATCACGATTCTATTTCACATACTGAGCTATGATGACTTTAATAGGACGTGCATTTTAAAGGGTACTGTCAGGTCAGTTTATGTCTGTTAAACAGCAGTCTATGTCTGTTAAATAGAAACTAACTGTGCTTTAAATCAACAACAACAGTATTTTAATCCACGTCCTAGTACTGTTTCAAGTTTCTTGTCGTATGAGAATCATTACAACCAAACATGAATAGAACATGTTTTAAATTTCTTATACGAGAACCATTCCAACTATACATGAATAGATCATGACTTAAAATCGCAAACAACAACAACTCAATTCTCGATCCCGTATCATTTCGAGTTGTCGTCGTTCGAGAACCGCAGCAAACGCTCCATTAACGCAGTATTTGCACGGTCAAACGGTCGTGTAAATTACCTGCCGTGTGATACCACCTTTAAGTAGGAGAGGCCATGGTAATACGGTATATTCCACTAAGCAGCCTCCGTGCACAAGTATAATCAGTATCCTGATGATTTCCATTTGTATTCAATATATAAATATTACTTGTCGCTATTCTCCACACAAATATTTTTTGGGCGCTTCTTTCTAAATTGCTTATACTCCTTTTGCTTCTTGTCCAATCTATGTACAATTTATATTCATTGTTATTTATTCACGTTGGTATATACGTGATTACTCTTAATTTTAACCCATACTACGGCAAAGTAGTAAGAAGATCTAGCCCCTTCTTTCTAAAACCCCTCATATCCATTTAAACCCTTTAAGAAACCTTTAAAACCCCTTGGGATTTCTTCCCTTTGATCGTTAATTCACTGTGTTAACGATGTTCAACATTCTTCTCGTGCTCCTAAACTCTTACATCAAGTTGTAGACATCAGACGCAAACAATATGTTTATCATCCTGTTTACCTGAGCAGGTAAACAGAAGCGAGGAGCCCTTGAGTTTACTATACTCAGGAGAGTCTCTCCTTTGTTAGTCTCTGTGTTTACGCTTGTTTGTCAAAGCTTTGGCAGATTGTTTACTTTGCCGGAATTTCCCCTCGTTTGCATCTAATTTCTCCTGTGTACTGGAAAGCGGCTGCTTATTTCACCTCTGTTTACACGGGAATACAAATCGTCAAGACTATGGCTTGCTTCAACTTAATTCTCTTTCGAAGCAGTTCGGGGAAATAGTGTCTTGTTTTTTTTATGAAATGTTGGTTTGTGTGATAGCTTTATACACGCACACTCCTACACACCCACACACACACACACATACATATTCATATGTATACATGTATATACATATAAATAAAGATAAAATCCACGAAGGAAACGGAAACACTGGAGTGCTGCGAGGCCTTTCGACGCTAGGTCCTTTATTTATATATTCATCACGTTCCATATTTTCGTGATTCAGTTATACATGTATATACATATATAATATATATATATATATATATATATATATATATATATATATATATATATATATATATATATATATATATATGCTGCATGTAGATATATTATATAAAATATACATATATATTGTGTGCAATGTATGTATGTATGTATGTATGTATGTATGTATGTATGCACGTATGTATATGTATATACAAGAGAGAGAGAGAGAGAGAGAGAGAGAGAGAGAGAGAGAGAGAGAGAGAGAAGGAAATACCTGCATATATAACACAAAGGGAAAACTGAAGGGCATTACATATCGTGCAGTATCTCCATCCCTTCACAAAACAAACAGTAATTGTTTTGGTAATGCAGAGCAAAGCATAACAAGGAGTCTCTTTGTACCTGGTGACAATTAAGAGATTCAGATACCCCCAGAGGATGAGGAGTGGTCATCTTCTTTAAAATGGAATCCAGATGTTACAGTTGATCTCATCCGGTTTCCTTACCGCTTGCGACAATTTCAAGTTGTTTGTCTTCTTAACGAAACCGTCTTCAAATGTCTGACCTTTGAACTGACACACATTATTAAAAATGATAGAATATGGGAATAATTTACAGAACGTTGGTGTTCGTTTTTCCAGTGAAAATCCACGAAAGGTTGATAGCACAAGGTATCAAGTATACGCCATTATCTTTGGGCGTTTCATTTTTCCTCTAGACATTAGTGAAACTATCCTGTCACTGTAAAATCTTCGATCACAAAAGTTTACAAGAAAAATCAAACACCCAAAGACAGTGGCGTATCAATTTTAATATTTTAATATATATATATATATATATATATATATATATATATATATATATATATATATATATATATATATATATATATACAGTATATGTGTGGGTGTGCGTGTGTATACTGTATACATCACTGGTCGTCCTACCACAGAGGTTAAGCAACGGCGGGTCTGTCCAAAGCTTGGATAGGTGACCAGGATGGGGGCATGGCGTGAGGCTAACAACTTCATCTCCACACCAGGCCCCCAAAAATAAGAATACTCCGATGGCACTGACGAGCCTAATGACGTGAAGGAAAGAAATCAAAAGAAACCAGACTAAACCTCGAAGCAGACCGAGATCTGACGACAACAAAGTGGCCGAGTTGTAAGGGCCGGATGATTCCTTCCGCCTTGTACAGAGCAAAGATCCGTAGATCTTGTTGCAGAGGCATTAATGGACGTGATGCCATCAGCACTAACTCACCATCATCTCCACTGCACAGGTCCTGGCGGAAGGAAGGAAAGAAGAAAGAAAGAAAGAAAAAAAGAAAGAATGACAAGGAAATAACTGAGTAGGCGGAGGTTAAAGCTACAGAGTTGGTCTGAAGGGTTTAGGACTTTCATGGCAAGCTCTCTCTCTCTCTCTCTCTCTCTCTCTCTCTCTCTCTCTCTCTCTCTCTCTCTCTCTCTCTCTCTCCTGAGATATTCCAATTATTTCCGTTTTTTATTTATCTATCAATTTATATGTATATAAGTAGAAATATCTATATATGTATAGGTATAGGCCTATATATGCATGTATATGTACATATATATATATATATATATATATATATATATATATATATATATATATGTATGTACATATATATATATATATATATATATATATATATATATATATATATATATATATATATATAAATATTTACATATATATAAATATATATATATATATATATATATATATATATATACATATATATATATATACATATATATATATATATATATATATATATATATATATATATTATATATATATATATATATATATATATATATATATATATATATATATATATATATATTCTTCTTCTTCTTCTTTTTTATATATATATATATATATATATATATATATATATATATATATATATATATATATATAAGCTGTCACTCCCGCAAACAACACATCACTGCAAGATAAGTCGGGAGGAAAACAAGCAGAAAGGAAAACAGAGGAACGTTTCTTATGTTAATCGTTGATCTAAAAAGAAAAATACACACAAAGTCACACAGCTCACACAAAACAGAAATATAAAAACATTTATACACACAAAAAGCAAATGTAATGCAAAGACGTTACACATACAAAGACATACTGCTAAAAAAAAAAACTTAACAAAGTAAAACTTGCGGCAGAGAAATCAAAACGATACGAAATTGCACAGGGAAATATATAAGTTGGAAACGCTGCTTCCGGATGAGTATATGTGTCGGAAATATTCATGACGAAGATCTCTGAGAGAGAGAGAGAGAGAGAGAGAGAGAGAGAGAGAGAGAGAGAGAGAGAGAGAGAGAGAACTGGCAACTTCCTTGAGCGAAAGAGAACCTTAAGGAACAGAGACAGACAGATGTTAGAGAGAGAGAGAGAGAGAGAGAGAGAGAGAGAGAGAGAGAGAGAGAGAGAGAGAACTGGCAATTTCCTTAAGCGAAAGAGAACGTTAAAGAAGAGAGAGAGAGAGAGAGAGAGAGAGAGAGATAGATAATGAACTGGCAACTTCCTTAAGCGAAAGAGAACGTTAAAGAAGAGAGAGAGAGAGAGAGAGAGAGAGAGAGAGAGAGAGAGAGAGAGAGAGAGAGAGAGAGAGAGAGAGAGAGAACTGGCAACTTCCTTAAGCGAAAGAGAACGTTAAAGAAGAGAGAGAGAGAGAGAGAGAGAGAGAGAGAGAGAGAGAGAGAGAGAGAGAGAACTGGCAACTTCCTTGAGCGAAAGAGAACCTTAAGAAACAGAGACAGACAGGTGTGTGAGAGCGAGAGAGAGAGAAAGAGAAAAGCACGTCTCCCGTCATCCTCTCCGCCCGTCATTATCCGACCGATAACAACGTCATTACGCGGGCGTTTTGGAGCCAGTGAAGTGTAATGAACTGATCCGTGGAATTGATATCGTCCGTAATGACGGCCTGGGAAGAGCATAACGACTTTTCAGAATAATGCAGCTCTTTTCTAATCTCGTTTCAAGGAGCGGATCCGAATTCATGCATATTAACGCGTGCAGATATACGTACATGATATATATGTGGATATGTGCATATCTATACATATATATTTAATTCAACATTCATTAGCACATTTTCCAGCGGTATGTTTTTCATTTATTTCTTTCTCTCTCTTCATGAAGGAAAGCTCCATCCCAAAGTTGTTTTCCATTTCCCAGCTTTCATACGGAAGTTTTCCTCTTGTCCGCCAATTATCCTGGCTTTCTTTCCTCTCTTTTATACTCAGTTCCTCTTTTTGCCTTCAGGTTATCAAAACTCCCCACTTAAGCTCAGCCAAGGGAATTAATAATTTAGAATTCAACTCCATTTTCCTCATTTTTTCTTCTTTTTTTTTGAATACCCGGAGGCATTGACGCCACGCCTGTGCTTTTAACTCTCTCATACTCGAGCTGTTTATGATTTTCGAAAGATTTTATGCAATAGTTTGCTGCAAATATGTCGCCTGCGTAGCTCACCTGTATCCAGAAATGATTTCAAAACATGAAATAATCTCTGAATGCAAATTACTCTGTAAGTCCATATCTTACATTCTTTGATATCAAGATATACACTGAATGTATATTTCCATATGACAGCTTCCTCTAATGTAAACTGCACTCAAAAATATTCATAACAACTCAAACATATACAAGCCTTCATTCAAAAGCTATTTCAGATGCCTTTCAATAAAGGATTTCTCCAATATACGAGTATTTCCAGGGAAATACCTCCTCGACATAAATGCACTAACTGGGATATTTGCCGAAAAAAAAATATCTGTAATTTAAAAATACATCTCTTGAGAACTCAAATAACTCACCGCACCAGTATTTTGTGTCCGGACGAAAAAGAGAATTAAGGAAAACAAGGTGAAAGAGGGAATTCCAAAGCTTGGGGAGTAGAGGGATAGAAATAGTATCATCACTTCGATCAGTCCGGGAACTTCCTCATATGACAACGAAAGAACAGAACAGAGAAATTTTTACATAATTAGCAACGAACAGCTGTTGAAATATAATTAACAGTAAAATAAATAAACATGCAACTCTAGTAGCAAATGATTGGTAAGCAAAGAGACAGGCAATGTAATGGACCATGGTTCGGAAACATGGGTTACATGGTCACCAGCGTTAGAAAGGCATCGAAATGAGGCAGTTGAAATACTTGAACCATTTAAAATGACACAGCTGCCACAAAGTCTATAAATACAGAGTATATATAAAGACAGAACAAATATGAGAAGTAAGACCTAACTGCCATTCCAGGAAACTGAACTCATTTATATCTTATCCGAGAGAAACTAACGCTGGTTGGCTCGAAACCTTTCCCTTCGTAAGAAATCACTGAAAAATTTCAAATTATTTTTATTGCCTACTAAGCTCATTGTACGTCTGTATATCTAAGAGGACGTCCACACTACATTAAAATACGTCATAAACACACGTCGGAAACATATCGCATCCATATCACAAACAGGTTGAAAACAAGTCCAAGACCGTACGTGGAGAAAGAACCTTTGGCATGTGATGAATAATCCTCTGAAGCACAGGTTGTATATAAGTCGCTGACTTATATCCAACCTGTTTGTGATGTCTGTGTGATAAGTTACCAACCTGTGTTTGACATGTCTGTCTGCACTGTGGACGCACCACTATAATAATAATAATAATAATAATAATAATAATAATAATAATAATAATAATAATAATAATAATAATAATAATAATACAGAAATGCTACCTCTACTTTATAATATAATAATATTAATAATAATAATAATAATAATAATAATAATAATAATAATAATAATAATAATTATAATAATAATAATAAAGAAATGCTACCTCTACTTTAGCATTAGTTATAACACAAACAATAATAACAATAATCAAAATCGTCATCACAATGCTAAATGCAAACAGAATATAATAATAATAACAGTAATAATATCCCTGCTTATGCTCTCATATCAAAATGTTAAACATAGCTAATAAAACCAATGCCAGAAGCCATTAAACGCAGAAAAAATGAGCATTTTCAATCTGTCCTTCAGTTTCCACAGACTCCAAAATTAAACGATGAAAGTCAACTCCAAATATGACGCAAAATATGTTTTACGGTACGAAAAATATGTTTAATAATTTGTAACATCTTTTGAAACATGCTAACAGTTTAGCTCGCTTGAATATATATATATATATATATATATATATATATATATATATATATATATATATATATATATATATATATATATATATATATATATATATATATATATGTGTGTGTGTGTGTGTGTGTGTGTGTGTGTGTGTGCGCTAGTGTGTGTGCACAATCTGTTGGCGAACAAATACAGGACTCTTCGAAAACCAATCAATTATGTTCCGGCACCATAAAACTGATGAGGTTTTGCCATTTTCCAAAAATTACGAATTACATCGTTGGTCCAGTTTTTATTCCGGTCTTATATTTTGGCCAAATATTTTCTTAGAACAAAAGGAAAAAATGGTGACAAACTTTTACCAAAATTGGTGAAAAATGAGAAGGGACCATCCAATTCTCAAGTGACAAAATAACGATAACTTTAAAATAAACAAACACAGTTTTCTTGTGATTCTATAAGTTTAAATAATGTCATTCGGAAACAATATTTAGATAATAGTACATAAAACATATTTATACAATTATTATACTTCAGGGCACCAAATTATCATATACTTGAATTAAACGTTGATAATATAAACGAGAAGAATACAATCATTTATTTTCAAAAGCCGATAATAACAGTAATTGCACAATTTATTAATGAGTCAATGAATAATTCTGAAGGAAATTATTAAAATTATTACCATAAATATCCAGTATACAATCAACCCGCCGATTAAGAATACTTGAATATAACTGAATCGTTCATAATTCTCTTCGTTAAACGCCAAGAGGATCCAGACTGGAGAATTGAGGATGGGAATTATTCATGAAATATTAAATTAAGATGTAAGGACTCTCTCTCTCTCTCTCTCTCTCTCTCTCTCTCTCTCTCTCTCTCTCTCTCTCTCTCTCTCTCTCTCTTCTATATCCATTATACAAGCACACATACATACATATATATATATACAGTATATGTATATGTATATATATATATATATATATATATATATGTTATATATATATATATACGTATGTATATACATATTGTACATATACAGATATATATATATATAATATATATATACTGTATATGTATACACATACATATACTGTGGGTGTGTATGTGTATGTAGATGTGTATGTGAATGTGTGTGTGCAATCTCTCTTTCAAATCACCACCCGATGCAAACCGCTCCTCACATCGCCTCTGTCCCAAACAATCAACCAGACAAACAAAGAAAAAATCAACATCCTTGAGCTCATTAGCGAGCGAAAGTCTTCCGCAGAGGCGAAAACTCATCTGTCAAATGAACTAATTAGCGTCTCTCTTTGGGTCAGGAGCCCTGTCCAAACCGATGGGCCATCGGAGAAGACTGAAGGGCAGGCTGATGAAACTTTTCCCTCCAAGCTTTCAGTTTATTTGATGTTTTCTCATCAGTCTGTTGACCGGGAGAGAGAGAGAGAGGATGGTTTATAATTGATTTTTTGCGCTGAGACACTCGGACAGACAGACAAATAGAAAATGAAAAAAAAATAAGAAGAGTTGGATGTAATTGTGGGAAAAGAAAATACGTGAATGTTTTATTACTTGAGAGA
>JANJGK010000029.1:16387730-16565230 GCA_039081455.1 Macrobrachium rosenbergii
AGACGGGAAGACCAACTTCCTCTGGAGCCAACTATTCTACAGAGGAAAAGCGCGTGTGTGTGTGTGTGTGTGTATGTGTGTGTGTATTGTGTGCGTGTGTGTATGTATGTATGTATGTATGTATGTATATGTACATGTATGATAAGTCACCTCCTCCGAATCCATACGCCTCCATAGGTCCTTTTGGAGCTATCACCCACACTTTTAAGTTTTCTGTAAAAGAAAGCTATTGTGCCGGTTTTGTCTGTCCCGTCCTCACTTTTTTCTGTCCGCAATTTTACTGTCCGCCCTCAGATCTTAAAAACTACACAGGCCAGAGGGCTGTAAATTGGTATGTTGACCATCCACCCTCCAATCATCAGACATACCAAATTGCAGCCCTCTGGCCTTAGTAGTTTGTATTTTATTAAGGTTAAAGTTAGCCATAATCGTGCTTCTGGCAACGATATAGGATATGCCACCACCGGCCCGTGCTTAAAGTCTCATGGGCCGCGACTCGTACAGCATTGTACCGACACCACTGAAAGATAGATCTATTTTCGGTGGCCTTGATTATACGCTGTAGCGGCCGTGTCAAAAAGACGCGATTGCCACCGAAGAAACTTCTGCGCATTTTTTACTTGCTTATTTCATGAACGGTAAAGGAAATTTAGGGTTCATTATTTTTCCTAATTTACAAACATTACCCTGGAAGTCTGTTCATTTTGATAAAGCCTACTATAAAAGGATGAGCATTTTACAGTGTTATTTTACGTTGTTTTTGGATGTAGGATCCGAAGTCCAACAAGAATTCAGAGTTCACGTCCAAAATAAACTCTTTCTTTCTGGAGATAATGAACTTTGTTTAGACCCAACTCCCTTGATGTCTGGGTATTGTTATTTGTGCGCACAGAACGCCGTTTTACTAGACACCAAAATTATGTATTTCCATGGACAACAACGAGGACTGTATACTTGTGCAACCAGGTAAGAAACAGAAATGGAATCCCAGCATTAAAAACTACCTAGTTTCAATGAGTGGAATACTGCATGGTGTATTTTGGTATCTTGTACCAACCACGAAACCAAGTAGCCAAAATTACAAAACTGCACCTGGGCTTGTACGCTAGGAAGATGGCACACGAAGAGAAGCTTCTTATTCGCTCTTCGATTTCGTTACTGATCCCGGATGCAAGTTGCGAATTTGTGTTGCAAGATACAAAACAAATGCCAGATGTGGTGATCGTAAGGGTAACACATTCACACACCGCGACACCTGTCAGTCGAACGCTTGAAAAAATCATGGATCTTTTTTCGTCTGGCAGACTCGACAGTTACCCACAGAGACTGTGACACACATTGACAAACATGCAGAGGGAATTACTGTCGATTCCCTCAGGGGATGTTCTCATGGTGAACGTGCCGTTTTTGTTAGAAGAGGATTTAGATTTGTTCTCTATTTGCCGTGCGTTTTTAGAAAAGTTTTTTTACACCTTGTGTTTGTATACTTAAACATATACGGGAACCTTTTTGTTATACATGCACCTTTTCTACATCAAAGGGGCTGTTGCCAGAACGGGCTACGTTTCCAGTCTTTAACAAGTCTTTCTGGGATGAGGTTGCTAGCCCCGTGCCTTCCTCTCCCTCCCGTGGCTATGATCCACCACTGTTGACTACTAGGTAACATAATATACCACTTGAATCAAGTGAGGCACAATGGACTTTATTGTAACTTACCTAAAATCTTGCCGATTCTCATTTTGATATATATATATATATATATATATATATATATATATATATATATATATATATATATATTGTGTGTGTGTGTGTGTGTGTGTGTATACATATATTACATATATATACATGTACAGTATATATACATATATATAATGTGTTTTTGTGTGTACATTTCTACTTCTGTAATCCAAGTTTAACATTTTTCCTAATATGTTTCCATGTGTGTATACTCGTATATACAGTATATATATATTATATATATATATATATATATATATATATATATATAGTATGTATGTAATGTATGTATGGTATGTATGTATGTATGTATGTATATAGTATGTATGTGTTTTGTTTGTTTATACATATCCATATTTGAGTGTGAACCAAGACATGCAACGTACATCCATACACAAATACATAACGAAGAGAAGACGAATATATACTATATTTATATAAAAGAATAAGAGTGCACCATATTCAATTACAGATATATTATAACGCCATTGCCAAGATGACTCAACATTTGAAGCAACAAGAGAAAAAGTGGAAATGCGAGGCTCAACGAAACACAAAAAACTGCGAGTATTTTGTTTCTCAGGTTATGGAGGATGGAGCTTCCCCAAGAACGGGGAATTTATTGGTGTAAAGGATCACTTTTAGTACTTCATGCCTGTTTCAAGGTTGTTTGACATAACCAGGAGAACCTATTTCTCGTCCAAAGTGTGTTTACCTTCGTAGGTTGTGCGAGAAGACTGGGAAAGTCATACATAAGCCTAATTTGGCCCCCCATCAAACGAGGCTGGTCCTTTGTGACATTGATATTAATAATCAAATGAGATGGGTCAGGTGTTCAGAGGAAATATATGTTATAAATTCTTTTCGTTTGATGTGTTGCCTCTAAAGGCAGGATTTTGTGTCTGTAATTGCCTAAAAAAATGATAGATCAGTCTTATGTCAACAAACTAGTTCTTGAAGTCTGAAGTTTCCATTGAAGCCAGTTGAATGACATGTAGGGTGGGTTATTAAGTAGGTCATAGAACTTGCATCTTATGTTGAAAAATGTCAGTATCTTGAGAGAGAGAGAGAGAGAGAGAGAGAGAGAGAGAGAGAGAGAGAGAGAGAGAGAGAGAGAGAGAGAGAGATTTCCATACTATAATTACAACGAGCGCGCACCACACTGACACAACAACGACTGGCATTCCATGTATTTAGAAAGGGAATAAATAACGCAGCACTATTAGAACTGCCGTAAAAACCCAAGTACAAGGTATTGTCCCCGGCGAAGGGGGGGGGGGGGGGGACGGGGGGGGGGAAGGAAACGGCGAACAAACATTAATTAACATTCCTCGAAAACCCATGTACATGGTCCCCAACCTTCCCCCCGCAAGAAAAGTCCTCTGAAACAGGGTAAATGTTGCTAAGCGAGATCCATCTCTCAGAAGAACATATTACAACGCCTGTTTGAAGCCTCAGCTTCTACAGAATAAGTCTCAGCTGCTACAGAATAAGTCTCGGCTGCTACAGAATGGGATCAAAGGGGAAGGAATTTCTGTTTGTTGGTTCGCTTAGGACTTTCTTTGTTGCATTGTGAGTGGAGCAGGTTACAGTGGACATTACGCTAATGTGGAAAGAAATGCTTCCTTCTGAGGTGTTTCAGAGAAGAGAAATATTAATAAGTTTACGGTACATTCCTTATTCTATGGAGGAGCGTGAACATTCTCTCTCTCTCTCTCTCTCTCTCTCTCTCTCTCTCTCTCTCTCTCTCTCTCTCTCTCTCTCTCTGGAAACAATCAGTTTGTATTATTTTACTTGTGTTCCTCGTCCCCACATCTCTCTCTCTCTCTCTCTCTCTCTCTCTCTCTCTCTCTCTCTCTCTCTCCTCTCTCTCTCTCTCTCTCTCTCTTCCTTTGAGACAATTAATTGTGAGATTTTACTTGTGCTTTCTCTCTCTCTCTCTCTCATCTCTCTCTCTCTCTCTCTCTCTCTCTCTCTCTCTCTCTGGAAAAAATTATTTTGTATTATTTTACTTGTGTTCCTCGCCCCACATCTCTCTCTCTCTCTCTCTCTCTCTCTCTCTCTCTCTCTCTCATCTCTCTCTCTCTCTCTCTCTCTCTCTCTCTCTCGGGAAACAATCAGTTTCTATTATTTTACTTGTGTTCCTGGGGCCCACATTCTCTCTCTCTCTCTCTCTCTCTCTCTCTCTCTCTCTCTCTCTCTCTCTCTCTCTCTCTCTCTCTCTCTCTGGAAACAATCAGTTTGTATTATTTTACTTGTGTTCCTCGTCCCCCACATCTCTCTCTCTCTCTCTCTCTCTCTCTCTCTCTCTCTCTCTCTCTCTCTCTCTCTCCTCTCTCTCTCTCTCTCTCTCCTTCCTTTGAGACAATTAATTTGTGAGATTTTACTTGTGCTTTCTCTCTCTCTCTCTCTCTCTCTCTCTCTCTCTCTCTCCTCTCTCTCTCTCTCTCTCTCTGGAAAAAATTATTTTGTATTATTTTACTTGTGTTCCTCGCCCCCACATCTCTCTCTCTCTCTCTCTCTCTCTCTCTCTCTCTCTCTCTCTCTCTCTCTCTCTCTCTCTCTGGAAACAATCAGTTTCTATTATTTTACTTGTGTTCCTGGGGCCCACATTCTCTCTCTCTCTCTCTCTCTCTCTCTCTCTCTCTCTCTCTCTCTCTCTCTCTCTCACACACACACACACACACACACACACACACACCGAAACTGCTCGTGTCAGATTGCTCATCATTTATCCTTTCTCTCAAAAATTTTCTACAAAAAAATTTTTTTTATAAATTTTGGGAGCATATTTCATGTACAGTAAATTTCATTCCTTAGAAACAGCCCAGTTGATTTATGAAAAATTTCAAGCATCTCTTTTTATATAAATAAACCTTCTCCAACAGATACTGATGACGTGTCTCATTCAGTTTTTTGGAAAAAGTTTATTTTCAGCTTTGCGTTGGGGGTAATTACATTCTTTTCTGGGAAACAAATGATGATTGTCAGTATGACATTTTATGTTTTATTTTGTGCGAAGCTCCGTGGCCTTTCAGTAATTCATATGATGTGGCGTATTTTTAAGTTAATGACCTCGTAATCGCACTTTTGATATGAATACCTGTGAATATAGTAAATCCTTCATAATTGAAAGAGAGAGAGAGAGGAGAGGAGAGAGAGAGAGAGAGAGAGGTTTATTCTTCGAGGAAATCCGTTTTCTTTCATATCCATGAGTTTCCGCTTCACATCTCTTCAGATTTCCATCTCCATTATCATGTTCCGTTTTTATCTCCGTTTCCTGCTAACATCGGGATTGGATTACATGGAAAGATGCCACAGTACAACCAAATACGCTCTCTCTCTCTCTCTCTCTCTCTCTCAAGCCTCGACTCACAACCCAGGAAACCAGGAGCGGTATGGATTTTTTCCATAATCACTTTGACCCCTGTTGACCCAATCTATATATATATATATATATATATATATATATATAAATATATATATATATAATATATATATATATATATATATATATATATAGAAAGAGAGAGAGAGAGAGAGAGAGAGAGAGAGAGAGAGAGAGAGAGAGAGAGAGAGAGAGAGAGAGAGAGAGAGATCAGAATTAAAAAACGGATGGTTTCAGTTATTTTCTTTACATTTCATCAAATTTTGCGTGTGTATCCGTGATCACATGCAACGCAACTGCATTCTTTTAAGTTTATTTCATAACAACCTGTGTGCTTACGGGATTCTGTTCAAAACCGATTTGGTATTAAGAGTACAGATGCTTTGATGAAATTTATCAACTTTCTTGCTCTTGGATATTGTTTCGGATGTAGGGTGTCACACAAAAATCATTCGATTCTTACTCCTAGAAACCTGCCGCTTCAGTAACCTCTGTCCCACTGTTAAGTAGTTTAAGCGGGGAAGCACCTCGTTGACACTTGGATTTTTAAGTATTGTAGTGGCGGCCTGTAGCTCACTTCGCGATTCAAGTGAAGTGTAGGGAGTGTACTTTGTAGTTTCATTCAAGATCTGTGTTTCAGTGAAGGTGTTTGGGAGATTGGGTTTTGGAGCCTCGATTTGGAGAGTCAAGCTTATTTCGTGGAGAATTTGGAAGGATTTCTGTATCTGATTGTGGGACCAATTGGCAAGTACTGCAAATTTTCACGCATTCATAGGAAAAACTTTGGAGAATTAGTTATTTAGCAGTCATTATAGTATTTTTGCGCACGCTTCATCAGCGTTGTTCCAGATAAATCATTCTCCGCTCTTCGTCGGAGAACGAGTTCAGAAATGAAATTATGTACGGTATATTAATCCGTGGTGGGTGAAATGTCAGAAATAGCTGTAAGGCATTTGAGCTTTAATCTTATAATCGTGAGAAAAGCAGACAAAGGGTAAGGGTTTTTATATCTCTGAAGAGTAATTGCTTTCGTTGTTAGGCAAAGCCAGTCTATAGACGCTTTAAGTAAATGACTTTTAATGTTATCCCTCCACAATTTTTTTTTTTGTAAGGTGTGACAGAGCTGTCAACTCGTTCAAACGTATTCACAGAAAGATGGTGTCGTTTGGAGGATGATTTTCCCTTCTGTTCGTGTTGTGGGGAGATTATTGCTGCATTTTAAAGATGATCGACCCATATTTTCAAGCTATTAGAATATTGATTTGACATTTGGGGATGATACATTCATCCATTCTCATTCATGGGAGATTATCGTATTTGAAGGGTGACTTCATCCATTCCTCTTCTGGGGATATTATCGTATTTTGAGGATGAAGACTTCTTCATCTATTGTCGTTCATGGGAAATTATCGTATTTTGAGGATGAAGACTTCTTCATCTATTGTCGTTCATGGGAAATTATCGTATTTTGAGGATGACTTCTTCACCCGTTCCTGTTTTAGGGAAACTGTCGTAGTATTTTAAGGGTGACAGCTTCATCCATTGCCGTACTGGGGAGACATTGTGGGACTTTCAGGGCGACATCTTCATCCATTCCCGCTTTGAGGATATTATGGTGGTCTTTACAGGGTGACATCTTCAATCCATTCCCATTCTGGGGGGATTACTGTGGTATTATGAGGGTGACCTCTTCATCCATTCCCGTTTTGGGAAAATTATTGTAGTATTTTGAGAATATCTTTATCCTTTATTCTAGGCAGAATATTGTGGTATTTTTGTGGTGATATCTTCATCTAGTCCCGTTTCGAGGAGATTAATTGTAGTATTCTGAGGATGGTATCTTCATCCATTTCCGTTCTTGGGAGATTGTTGTGCTATTTTGAGGGTGTCATCTTCATCCATTGCCGTTCTGGTGAGATTATTGTCATATTCTGAGCGCGACATCTTCGTCCATTCGTGGGGAGATTATTGTGGTATATTGAGGGTGACAGCTTCACACCCCCACCTCCCAGCCCCCCAAGGCCGGCATAAGCGAACTAAGCTTCTGCTTGGGGTCCTTCGCCATCAGGGGTCCCCCAAGAGCTCTTGGAAGTCAAAGACAACTTTGAAGTGCTTCTCACCTTTAGTGATCTTGAAGCAGAGATACCGAGGGACCAATGTGAGAATCTTGGGGACTTACCTATGGAGAGAGTCAGATGCTGATGGCAATGCATTGACTACAGAGATGCCCCTTCTGTTCTGGGTAGATTATTATTCTGGGTGTTACATCTTCATCCATTGCCGTTCTGGGAAGATTATTGTGGTATTTTGAGGGTGACAACTCCATCAATTCCCGTTCAGATGAGATTGTCGTGATATTTTGACGATATCTTGAGTCACTCCTGTTTTTGGGAGATTACTCGGGTATTTTGAAGAATGTCACCATTCATTCCCCGTTTTTCTTTTTTCTTATGTTTGCCAGTTCATGGATGCTACTTGGCTTGTTATCTACGCGTCACCTACTCCTGGGTGCTAGTAGTAAACACCGTATGGCAAATGCAAAGTAGACGGCCGCTCGAAGATATCGTTTATTAATATAATTTGTCGACCACACAATGTAGAAATGGGTGTATATATTACTTTGATCCACGATGGGCTAGTACTAAACACGGCGTCCCAAAAAGCTTCCGCATGTAAGTACTAGCACCTCGGAGTAGGTGACGCGTAGATAACAAGCCAAAGTAGCACCCAGTTCATGTCTAGATAGAGGCTGTGGGTTGCAGTTCCATCGGCCTATATATAAAAAGAAACCAGACAGTGGTTTACGTATACCTTACTAAAGCAACGCCATAGAAGGCTCTGTCGCCTCTGTTCTTTACATAGGCTGAAAACTTTAGATCAGCATACTTGAGAGGGTGATAGTTACATAGTCTCGTATGTGATTAAAGCTACATTGTCAATCGTCAATCTGGTAACATTGTATACTAAGCGTAATAATCTGGCAGTATATATTTTGATCAACAAAGCTGCAGTATTCTGGACCATTATTGTTTTTTAGAGATTATCTTTCTTATTTGAAGATTATACGTAGAATTTGAGCTCAACCGGGTTATTTTGTTTTCGTAATGCCAAACGTGATACCCATCCGGTCTTGGGCAATTTTAGAATATGCGTTCCAAGGGAGGTGGCAAGTTCATCTCTGTACGCCGAAAAATTATTGTACAGTTATTTAGTATATCCTGCCTTCCATTTTGTAAAGTAAATTTTTTTTTATTGCTCATTGTTTATGCATACAAATTGCTAACATTCTCTCTCTCTCCTCTCTCTCTCTCTCTCTCTCTCTCTCTCTCTCTCTCTCTCTCTCTCTCTCTCAGGAGATTATTTCCCACTTTTCCATCGCTCACCCATACAATTGTGCTTTAACAAGATCTTTTTTTTTTAATCGTCGCTTACAATTTCCTCTCCAGGATGAGGCTTGAATAGATCCTTTAAGTCCCTCGGAAGAGGGATATCTCTCGAGTCAATGGGCCAATGGCGCTCTCTCTCTCTCTCTCTCTCTCTCCTCTCTCTCTCTCTCTCTCTCTCTCTCTCGCAACTTTTTCCCGGGAATATAGTTGATTTTATATGTAACTCTCCTTCAATAGTATTCGTAACCGAGACGCAATTAAAAACATTCGTCGTCGCAATCAGTTATTGAATCTTCCCCCCAATTTTAATCAAAGCATCCTCTTCCCGATGAGGCCTTCAATTAACGTTATATTCAATCGAAATACAGCAGGTGAAAAGTCGACGAATACACAGTGGCTTATCATTCTATTCGTAGAGAGGAAAGCCGATCAAGAGGAAATTCTATACTGTTGATTTATTGACAGTAACCTAATGGTGCCTACTCAACATGGATATTGTTCCTCTTCTTTGAAACTCAACGATGCGACACGACAATATCGTTATCCCCCCAGCTTAAATAAAAAGAGAAATAGAGTTGTGAAAGGAGGAGAGGAGAGCAGAGCCTGTCTACCCAAACCCATCCCCACCGGGTATCGATTGACCCTCCTCTGAAAGAGGAAAATTACAGGGTTCAGGGACAATTTAGTCAACGACCCCCAACGGGTAGGGACACGTTAAAGGCAAATCCCCACTAACTAATGCTACTATACTCTGCGATTCGCCCAGTTTATGTAAGTAGATTTTATAAATGGCAGTTGAGTTGGCCAGAGTTTTTCGTTTCGACTGAATTGACTTTAGACAGATTCGATTAATGATAACCTCGCATGAATAGATTTGCACATGTGGTCCATACGGCGGCCCCCTTAGTTTGCTTCCGTTTATAGCATTCTGGAATAGCTTGTTTCCTTCGCGGCATAACTGGTTTTGCAGTTGTGTGTCTTCTGTTATTTTCTTAACGTTTCTCATTTCTTTTGGTTTTGGGACGTGCTATTGAGAGATTGGTCGCCGAGTATTCGAAGGTAATCTTTCCTTTCAGTCTGCGTTCTTGAAATCTATAAGTCGGCTTATACCGGACCTTTTAAGCCAGAGGTTGTTATATTTAACATATTTTGGTATTCGTTTCTTCTTCGTCTGGAAAATTTGCTGTCATATCTATTTATTTTGTTTTTACTTCAATTTTCTCCTTTTTTGCCGCCAAGAGTAAGTGCCAGTCTTTTGCCCCGCTTTGTACACTGTATCCAAATTTCACGAATCGTTGTTCAGCAGCCATTGCTGTGGAGTCACTTAAGTTTAGAAACAGCTGGTTTCAAGATATCGTAGCTAAGATGCTCTTCGAAGTTCCAGGACTGTACAATAAGCCTTCACTTGATGCTAGAGACTGTAAATTATAAATTTTTCAAGAAAAAATAAGACTTTTTACCAGTGTTATGATAGCGTGGATTTGACAGTGAAAATGGAGTATACGCTCTGTTATTCTTTGAATGTCTTTGCGTACGCGTATGTAAGATAATAGATGTGCAGGTTCTGCAGGGGCCCTTAGAGGGAGGGGGACCCAAAGAAGAAGCTACTGTAAGATTTGTTAGCCGGTATGGACATTCCTTGCACGAAACACTATTTCCGCTACATCATCAGATACTTAATATAAGGCATTTTGTACCTGTAAAACTGATTCAGTTTCATCCCTCTCTCGATGAGGACAGTAGCCCTTCTGAAGTTTGGGTTTAAGTTCAAGAATGCCTAATCTTTGTCAAATTAGCTTTCTTGACACCGATGGCCATTGCTGCAGTTACTCCCGAGCATGATACTTAACTAATGCTTCCTACCCGATTTTAGTGACAGGTTACTCTTAACTCGTCGTTTTTTATCTTTTTAAAATATGCATAAACTGAAATCTAAGCGTTGATGAAATATGTCCAGGAAATTGACGGTTTTATTTTGTAAGTTGACAGTTCTGAACGTTAATTACTCGAGGACAAAGATAGCGCTAATCCACAATTACTTCAGGCATTCTGTTGTTCACTTCGTCTGTCAGACATCTGCTGCCAACAAATAAAAATGACTCAAAAAGTTTTCTTTGATCTTCCAAGAAGTATTAGCTGATTATGTAGAGGAACGTTTTCGACCCATTCAGATTCGAGGAAAAAGTTGAAAAGAATGCTGACAACATTAGGACCAGTTTAGACCATTTGCAAGTAAAAGGGTAAAGTAAATATTCCCATAAACGTGGCAGGAATTCAATTCGACAAGAGCCAGCCTTTTTTTTTTCGACTTAATGGAGGCTCGTAAATTGTAAATCTCATAAGATCTCATTTCTTTCAGACGAATGAAAGTTGTCCGTCGATTCAAAGGAAAAACACCCCCGCTTTGTTAGTTTCCGTCGAAAGAATTCTACAATTAGAATTCCTCTCTTAATTAAATAAATACTTTTTTGGAATCTCAGTTATTCTCATTCTTAGGAAAAATGTAGCGTTGAATGAAGGCATTTCAGTAACAGAAGGGCGTAAATAGATAGCATCTCACAAAAGTAAAAAAAAAAAATAATCGTAGTCTGGCTTTTTAAGGGACCATGACAGAAAGGACTTCCAACTATGTGAAAATTACCTTTGTGCCAGCATTCAAAACCCAGTGTTCTCTTGTGTCACTTTCCCAAATTTCGACATATTTACTTTAAATTATGACTCGGTATTTGTTCGTTGTTTCGCCGAAGTTTATCGTGACTTTATTTGTTGTTTTTGTTGCCTTTACCGCTCCTGTTTGGTTTTGATATTTTACTTTATACAGATATGTGTACATTTGTGTTTTCAGTTTTCGTTTGTGATTGTGTTAAAGGCATCTTGTATTGTACTACTTTTTTGAAATGGGTGTTTTTTCTCACATATGGAAGTAGGGGGGGGAGGTCTTCTCACATAAGTATAGTGGGTTTCTCTGTTACACAAGGACATTTTGTTCCATGGCAGCCATGTTAGCATAGTATGGGATTTTTTTACTTTTGACAAGCGAAGTTTGCGTAATAATAATAATAATAATAATAATAATAATAATAATATAATAATAATAATATAGCACGATAATTAAGTTTCTAGAATATGCGATAATCGAAGCAACATATACAGTATATACATACCGCTAGCAATTCACAAAAACAAACACGAGTTGATCTGAATATTTCACGGTAGAATTCAGCCCGCTTGGCTTTATAGCATTTTAAACTGCGCCCTTGTTAATTAGTGACACTCAGCCGTTAATTAAGAGATGTCCAGCAATGTCAACCCCCTTGGAAAGACTTCGTTGATATGGAAGGGGATGGCTTCCTAAGTGTGTATACCTTGAAATTCTTGATGGAACTTGGAAAATACGTTTTTTCTAAATGGTCCACTTTTGAGAGAAACTAAGGTAGCAAAGGCCTTAACCAACAAAAATGAAGAGACCATAATCAACACGACTTAAATAATTTATCGCCGTCATTTTTTTTTACGGTATAAGTCAATTTTTTTTATAACGTGCACTCCTGTGACCCTAAAAACTGGCGTTTCGTGCATTCATTGGTTCCAGCTGTTATTCACACACACACACACACACACGCGCGCGCGCAGAGAGAGAGAGAGAGAGAGAGAGAGAGAGAGAGAGAGAGAGAGAGAGAGATGAGAGAGAGAGAGAGAGAGAGAGAGAGAGAGAGAGAGAGAGAGAGAGAGAGAGAGAGAGAGAGAGAGAGAGAGTTTTTTTGAAATGCACATATAGTCTTGCAAAGTTTAGTCAACCCGTTAAAGAGTCCGTTTTCTCTAAAAGCGAGACGTCGCTCTCATAGAAAACAGGATGCGGAACATTGCAATTAAAGCAGCACGACCTAAAAAAAATATACAAGACATTGTTATGCCCATTGTAAGAAAATATTTTGTGTGTGTGAGAGATAGGGAGTGAGTGAGTGGATAACGAAAGTTGATGAAACAAGAAACTTAACGTAAATTGAATTTCAAGGATACGGCACAGGCCCACAAATGCTTTCCAGAGTTCAAAATAGAAACCCTGTTCCTAGTAGATCCTTCATAGAATTGAGAGAAGTCTGAACGACAATTAAAAATAAATTAAACGTTTAAATGCGAAAGTAAAAAAATGAAGTGAACAGGAAATTAACTCCAAATAATTTGATAAAGCTCTCAGCAGATGAGTCTATTCATCCGAACATGTAGGGCAGAGAAGTCAGTGGAAGCATTGCTGAGGTTTTGGAACAGAAGAAGGAATGTAACAACGCATTTTTATAACTAAAAAATTTATTTATAGGCTTAAAGCAAGTACGTTTAATTAGAATAAAACAAGGACGTCGCTATGGATATTGTCTTAATTTTTGCAGCGTGTGGTAGTGTGTCGAAGTGTGTGATCATATACAGAGAATAATTGAAGACAAGTGTTGGAAGTGGCAGACATGATAGAAGGAAAGTCAACTGATATCCAAGAAACGGAAGTACTTGTTCGAGGCATAGGCATCCAGTACCACATTTATAAGAGGGATGAGAGGCTAAGAATGATAGTTTTGTACATAAATTCTTTGTGTGAGTATTGAAGTACAGGGGCCTCATTTATCTCTTCATTTTAGGGATTGAAATAACTTTTTACCTCTTATTCTCTGAATAAATATTATATGGCGAAAAACATCTGTTTCAGTAATGTGTATATGTATGTATATATATGTATATATATTATATATATACAGTATATATATATATATATATATATATATATATATATATATATATATATATATATATATATATATATATATATATACATACATATATAATCAGCAATGCAAAAAATTCTAAGTATAAAAACTCACCTTCATTCAGAATTGTTTATTTTGTTTAAATGTTGCAACTTGAGAAATTCAATTTTCCGTTCTTCCTGTCATTTTATTGTTTACAGCAATCCATGAGGGCAATAATGGGCAGGATATTAGCACCACTTCTTCAGTAACCATTATCGTATGCCTGTAAGGTTTAACCGCATTGATAACGTTTGACCATTTGTTTTCGAAAACACGTCAGAATATGTATCCCCATTAGAATTTAATTTCGTTTAAATACACGAGTAAGGATAGAGAAATTTCAGTAGGAAGAGGAAAAACTTCAGCGAGCACTCTGCCAAAAGAGCAACGGATTTATAGGACGCGTTCCTCTCCCCTCTGCAGTTAGACTTGCAGTGTCCCTTTCTACACACGGGAACTTACGAAACGGTCGAGTGCCACGCCCCCTTTAACTTCCCAGGTGCCTGAGGCGCGACGAGTGTCTTTAGCGAGCATCCATAACGCGATATCTTGTGTATTTCGCCCTGCTCTGATGCTGCAGCTTCGTTCAGCGGAACGTTCTCGGGATTCTGTTACGTAAGTAGATAATAGTATTCCATGAAAGGACGTCGTCAGTTGGAATCGCGATGCGCATCGGTTTTCCTTTCGAATTTCAGCATTTTCATATCTTTCAGTTATTGTTGACTGGAGAGGTTGGTGTGATATAGCTCAACCGTGGGTGTGATACTCTGGTAACTTAAAGGTATCTCTGCGCTCTGGAATAAATCGCTGTACAAAACTCCAGTCGAAAAGCTTGAGGAACCAGAGCGTCTTCGGGTCTCTCCTCATATTTTCCCATTGATAAAGAGTCTGATGATAACAGGTAATATATAGTTACATGCTTACAGGATTTGCGACCCACTCCGTCGAAGGGTATTCTCTGTAAAGCCGCACGTCAAAAGAAAACGTTAACTCTATCGGCAACCTATCGATGGTATAGCAGTTATTAGATAGTAATATTTGATATGTAAAAAATAATCTTTGGGAAATATTTCGAAAGCTCTAAGTCTAAAGTATCACCATTATTTACGTTAGACTTCTGAGATCTCATGCAGTTTATGCATTTTTTAACCGTAGAATTAAATTCCCTCGTTCTACGATTCGCTTTACATTTGTCACATTAATGATCATCTGTTCTTTAGCTGGGCATTTCTGTTCCATGTGATCATGTCTTTGACAGTAGAGAACGGTGACATGATATGCCTCGTACATTTTATGTTCTCAATCTTATTTAATCTTGAGTCTCATAACTCAGCATCTTAACTTGGAAAGCCTAGCATTTCCAGTAGCTGGTTTATCAAAAATTCATTGAAATCTTGCTGTTAATATTACCGACATTCTGAAGGTATCTATTTCTTGCCGTCAAGTTGCTAACGAGATCTTTCTTGATCTATTTAGTAATTACGTTACCAGCATTAACAATCTTACGTGCAACATCATCTCTCTCTCCCCCTTCCGTTTAAAAAATCATAACTGTTTTCAACTGTCTGCCCTAAATCTTTCTCAAAGATTCAGACTTCCATTTTATTTGATTTTTCAGTACTTTCTAATCATCAACATGCACATCGCAGATCCAACTTAATTTTTGCAAAGTTTTCACTTTAAATTCATCAAGACTTTTTTGTGTGCCCATGTACTTCAAAACGTATAATGTACCCAGGCACCCGCCCCCCATGGCATTAATAGCAAACACTCGTCGTGAGATGAAATGTGGAATTATATAATGTTGGCCTCAGTCACCGACAAGTCACCACAGTAGTCACAAAGCACTAGTTCTCATTAAGTCTTTGAAGATGTGGCTGCTAACCCCACGCACTTTGCCTGAATCCTAGCTGATGCTGTGGTACCTAGAAACAGGTAGGTTGACTGATGGCCCCAAACACACACACACACATACATATATATATATATATATATATATATATATATATATATATATATATATATATATATATATATATATATATATATTATATATATATATATATATATATATATATATATATATATATATATATATACGAGTATGTATATGTATATATATATATATATATATATATATATATATATATATATATATATATATATATATATATATATATATATATAAATTGTCACGAAGGAGACCTTTTGTAAGTCACCCGGCCCTCTAAGAATGCAATAATGTACTGTATAAGCGTGATTTGCTTTCATTTCGACTGAACCGAGTACAGTAACATTAATAACACCGCTGACTAACAAAGACAGGTTGTGGGAATATATTGCTCCTTCCTAAAAAATCTCTCCTTCCTCACCCCTTAGTAATCCTTTAATCCTCTTCCTTGACCTATTATAGTGACTGCTCGAACTTTTCTTCCAGGTACTGCTTTTCGGAGACCAAAGAGAAAGTTTGGGGACTCACATGGCCCCAATGGTTCCCACATGGGCCGAGAAAACGGACTGCCAACCAAGCGACGACACCGCCATCTGGAATGAGGAGAGACATAATCCTTACAAAGTCATAAAAGGGCCGACACCGGCCCATACTTTTTACGGGCTGCTCTCAGAGCAAGAGCCCGTGCTGGCACAAGGCCAGCTAAATCTGAAACAACAACAAACCATGCTTCCACTGAACTCAGGCAGAGCTCAGAAATGCCCAGCCGTAGAAACTAGACACTTGCCCCATTTCCTCTGCTCCCTCAGAGCTTTGACCCTTCCCGTGGCTGCTTTGAGCCTTAGTCTTTTTAAAGTGCAAGTCTCGTAAACTCTTGCCCTCCATGCTAGCGCTAATGACGAGGTCCCCCTGTCTCCAACTAAAAGGTGAAGTACCAGAAGCAAGGTATTGAATCAGTCATGAATCTATTATTCTTCTACTGAATTTATTTTCTTTTCCGAAGTGCGATTTTCCAGAGACCTGACTCTTTTAGTGCAGTGAGTAAATGTCCAAAATTCACACGTGTTTACCAGTGCCTAGAATTGAGTTGCTTTGGCGCCTTCTGTGCACCCTCCTCGATTCTCTTTAATTACACTACCTAATTTGTGTGAGTAACAGAATGCATTCCCGGTTGCAGACGGGGTTTCTAGCTGTGGAATCAGCTGTTCATTTTGTACTTGTGCCATGGTCATAACCACTGCCTTTCTCCCAACGGTGTTCTTTGAAGTGGATTTTTTCCCAGTTGTTATCGTTTAATTTGTTGTAAAATTAGTTGTTCGACAGGACTCTGTTTTACCTGTCTGGTTTTTGAAATTCCCCATTCTTCTGATTTAATTGTTAATTGTAAATATAAGTGATTTTAAGTGAACCCAAATGTTAATCTGCAACTTTTCCTGTTGAAGTAAGGCCTTCAGCTTGGATTTTTTTCTTGTGTATGTTTTACCTGAATCATCACATCTAGTCAGATTTGAAAGTCCCATGGTAAGTTCCACATCCCTTCCCAGGTAAAAACATAATAATATATATACAGTATGTATGTATGTGTGGGTGTTGTCTCTCATTGGTTTCTTTTTTCTTATGGATTTTCCATGTGTGATTTAGACATGGAAAGGGGTTAGAGGCAAAACTACCACAACAACTTTGCCTCCGGTGAGAATCACTGTTCATTGTGTACACTTGGCTTACAATAAGCTCTCTAACACGCCTCTCCTCCTCCACCACCTACCTTCACCAACGTCATCCCATGGGGGGTTAGTGCTATCAGTGCACCTCACGCGCTGCACTGTAAGCGTTACTTAAGGTTCTTTGAAGCTTCCCTTTCATTCCTTTTACTATACCTCCGTTCATATTCTCTTTCTTCCATCTTATTCCCAACCCCCCCCCTTCCTAACAATTGTTTCATAGTGCAACTGTTAGGTTTGCATCCTGTTATAGGCTACCTTTAAAAGGTATTATTATTATTATTATTATTATTATTATTATTATTATTATTATTATTATTATTATTATTAATGAAACCACTGAATTACGTTTATAAAGACTCGCTGCACTTGCACGAAGGATTTGTTCTCCCAATAGGGGAAAAATTGGAGTTAGGCAGAGTAAAAGAAGTTCGATAGCCTAGTCAAAAGAGACGAATGGGAAGGAATGAAAAGTAAAAGGCTGCAAGAACTGCATACTTTTTGGAGTTTTCCTCTGACGTTCGGAGGAGCAGCATCTGCTGTAGGCGAGAGCGGTTTTCTAAGGAGCAAGACTGTAGATGGCCGTTGTAGTCACATATTTCTTACAGTAGGCAGGAAATATCAAGACTGGAGATTTTCTCGAGTGTAGGCCTTTTAAAAGTTGAATTTCATGATCTTACGGATGACTTGATCTGCTTCATTATTTTCAAGTTGTTCCCTTGTAAGTCTGGATTCAATTTCTGTCGGCCTTTACCTAAGATTACCTTCCACAGGTTTTCTTATATAGATATCGATATGTACAATCGCATTGTCGTAATAACGTATCCTCACCGTTACAAACGCCAACACAACGTGCAGTAGAATACTTTCGTATGTGAAAAGCCCATCCAAACCAATAAGAGTTTTGGTCATGTAGCCTTACTCTTACGTGTGACTTGGTTTGGCCCCTTGTGCGGGAACTAATCTTTGCCAAAGTTATTAGTGCTCCAACGTTATACATTTCTCGGAATTTTTAAACTAAAACTTTTACTTGAATGTGCTCAAGTATACAACAGCCACTCCCTTTGCCTTCCATAACGTCCTGTTTTGATTTGCATACATTTCATTGGAGGACCTAAAACTTCATGAATGAAATGTTTTTGAATGCAATTGGTTAATTCCAGTAAGTTTACGAATATAATAACTTGTTATGTCGAAGGGACAAGCAAGATGTTTATTTAGGAGTTTGAACGCTGCGCACCAAAAATCCATCTCCTTTGTTCTCGGGGACTGAATCGTGCAGAACACGCGTGAAAGTTTTCTTACTCTGACCTTAGTTTCACTTGTTTGTCAGTTTTACTTCTAAAAACCTCCGTCTTCAGCTAATTAACTGGCACTGTCTCTCCCAGTCTGTATTTTATTTTTGTTAGGGTTTTTAACATAAATATTGAAGGAAATTGTCAACATGAAATTTTAATGTTCAATTTTTATCATTCTTGAAGGAAACTTACTTTGTAATCAACTATTCATGCAAAACTTGGCAAAACGGGAATCATGGTTCTGATAGGGAACTTCGTTTACTGTGCAGAGTACAGTGTAATATATACCTTAATGTTTTGAGCAAAAACGTACTTGTACACTGGTGAATTTCTTTGTATTAAGTACAGTTCAAGATTCTCAACATAGGCATCCAACAGATAGAGATGTTAGTTATTGATTTAGGTTTCATCATTGGCATTACATACGCAAAACCAAATTACCCCTTTCATTTCATTTGCGGAGTCGTGGACAGTTTCCTTTCATTTCATTTGCGCAGGTGTGGACAGTTTTCTTTGGGTGTAAAACTTTGGTTACATGAACCAAATCTGGTTAGACCATGAATATTTTATAAATCTTCAATGTTGACAGTGTGATTAAATGTTACTATACTTAAATTGGCCCTTGTTCTTTAGTTCCAACTGATACAGTATTACTATTTTTCATTATGCTTGTTGTATTGTTACCAAAGGATGTATATGATGTATATACATGTAATCCATTATAAGTCTGTGTTTGACCAATTCTAAGATGCTATTGGAAGAAAAACACTGTAGAACCATAGCAAATAAATTATTCCGTGGCACAGGATGAGCGATGTCTTCTATTCACTGTTGCAGTAGGTGGTTATGACTATGACTCAGTCTAAGGTACTTGGATTACAAGTACTACATCACTGCCCTGGGCTACCAGAGTATAACAACTGGAACTATTTAATATGAATAGTCAACTCAGTAGTGACCATGAAAGTTTCCAGCAAAGTTAAAACAAATGTATGTAGTCATAAGATTGATAAAATTACAAGCACAAATTTACCAATATTTTAATTTAAAAAAAACTGTAAAACATACTGTATAATTCAGTGGCATAAATCTAATTATTATAGTGGGGTTTTCCCGAACTAAATACTTCAACGTCCTGGATACTTGCACCGAGTACTAAATCATCCTTTTGTTTGGACAGGTGCAATCTATTTTTATAGCTGTAGTTTAAAGATAGATGTTGCTCCCAGAGGTTTGGTATTGTAAATTTCTTGGATCCCTGGACATGGTTTGTTGATACAGTATATTATCACCAATCCACCAAAAACAAATTACCATGAACACAGCTTGTAATGAATGGGCCATACAAGTTCAATTCTCTCATACACTATTTTACCTGGCCTGTGACACAAACTCTACTTCTTATGAACTAGTTATCAAGCAATGCCCACGATATGAGAGCAACACATGTCACTATCTGCCACAATGAAATTTTGGATCCATGCTTCACCAATATCTATTCAGTTTGCTAGTTAAAAATGCTGTACCTAAGAATCTTCAACCGGCTGAGCTTTTATCAAAGAAAAATTGCTGTTTTATAAGTTAATGAGTTACTATCGCATGGAACTACCTTGTCCTGTAATTTGGGCCAGGAGCATCACCAAAATTTATCACTTTCTGTGCTTAACCACATTATTGTATACAGTACTGTACTGTACTTCACTTCTAGAGGCATTTCAGTGAGTAAATTTGTCGTCCCCTTTTCTCATCATCACTGACCTAAGATTTGCCCTTTCCATATATGTTCATACCATCCTTTTGTAAGGACTTATTTTTCTAAAAAGCTTTTAAGTCTTGAATTCGTGAAATACAGCTAATGTGTGTCATATTTGTTCGTTTCTCTTTGGAAAGTGATTTGATTTTTTAATGCTGGTGGGACTGATATGTGGAATTTTGGGCCAAAGTCCAGGCACAGAGGCGGAAAAGGCCATTCAATGCCATACAGCTGCTTGGATGCATTGCTTTTTTTCACAGTGCTAGACAAAACTGTCTTGTGATCCTTCAAAAGCTCAATTTGGTACATTAGTGCTTGAAATTTCAGCATTACTTCATGCTCAATTTTTAATGTTTAACTTCTTTGTCCATCTCCTATTTCCTGTCACTTTATTCTTCCCCCATGGTGTACCATAGTCAGTCCTTTGCACAATTGCAATTTACATTATGCTCAAATTGTTGCAACAAAACCTCACACAATTACTATCTAACTTGAACATTTTTACACAATGGAACTGAAACTTTCCGTTATCATGAATAGTAGTTTAATTATTTTTGTTGCAAATATTAAGACAAAAACTATTTGTAACTTCACGACCCTTCCAAGACCTTGGCTAATTCTATCTCTGGTGAACCGAATTTAGCAAAGTGAAATTTATACTGTATCAAACTTGCTTAGTTGTTTTTATGCACACTGCCCTTAACAACTAACTGAACTAATGCAAGCCACATCCCTCACGATAGTCTAATTGTTAAAATCCAATAAAAATACTGCTTAAAAATATTGACTATGGAAAAAATCACTAGTCTTGGCTAAAAAAAAAAGTTACACAAAAACCTTTATAAAAACAAATAAAGAAAACAACTTCATGTTCATCTTCCACTGGAATGGTATCCCAACAGCAAGTGACAATCTGCAAACACACAAGGACTTTGCTAACATAAGAAAAGCAAGACAAAGCATAAATGGATATAAAAATAAAAAGGTGGTGTACACTGAATTTATTCGCAGATACTTACGTTTACAGAATAAATGTACAGAGGAGAGAAAGGATTTTTATATACAGACTCGATAGCAATAAACTCAATACAAAGCATCTAAGCCCTTGAATTATAAAAAAAAAAAATAAAAATGAAAAAAATAAAGCATTTTTCCATACGCTAAAAACTTGCTTTAAATTTGAGCTGCCATGATGGTAAACAAATTCCAATAACCTTTAAAACCAAAAGATGACCGATACATTTAGATACCCGACTTTTGGATTATTAATATATACTCATGCTCTTCTACAACACATTTTAAATTGTCAATATCAACAATGAAAATAATTATCTAATCTCTCCAAACGTCACACGAGGAGATAAAATAAACATGCACATAAACATGAAAAACAAGCAAAAAAGCTGCAAAAACAATTCATTTCTGCCATGCAAATTTTTGAAGATGAAATAAAAATCTCTTTTCCAGATATGTTTGTTTTCCTCTTTAAGGGGAGGGGGCAAATTGTTCAGCAGATCACCAAAACATCAAATACTAAGGAAACAACACAAACATCAATGACTTGAATAACATCTGGCTACAAAACCCATGACCACTGAATGACTTCACTAATCTGTCAACACTAAATTGGATCACTAAAAGACTGTTTTGAACATCAATTTTAATGAGTATATGAGAAATTTAGTTCACTTTTTATACACAATAGCTAACCAAAAAACAATTTCAGCTTTGGTGTGCTTATATCAGGGTGCCTGTACATATTCAGGGTGAGACGTCTCTCTAACCTAGCAAGAGCAGAAGCCCTGAACACCTGAAAACTGAAGTGAACTAAAGAAAAGATCAGTGCCTGAAATCGCTCGGAGGATGCGATGACTTCTTCCTCTTGTGAATATACAAGCGTTTCAGTTTGCTATATGCTGCTGAAAAATTAGACTACGAATCAAGGAGAAATAAATAAATTAAAGAAGTCAATGCAACATGATCTGCCTGAATGAGCATTTATAGTCCTAACAACCATTTTTACTTTTCATAGACAGGTCTCCAGTGATTGCATGAAGTTTTGACAGTACTCGAATGTGCTCCTGGGTGCAAATCATGTCACTCAAAGATCTATAAAATTTACTATATATTATGTATATATATATTTATATATATAAAGTCTATTGTCAAAGCCTATCATTGACTTGCTTGGCTAATAATCTACTCACTGAATTTCTGAGGGAGGTGGTAGAGGTGATTTCAAGTCAGTCTGTTAACTCGGTCATATTTAATCAATTTGCTTCTCAATCAGAACATATGCCAAATTTTTTTTCCTTAAATGCACATTATCTGCTCACTACTACAAACATTTTGAAAGACAAGATTGGTTCATATTCCTAAGCAATCTGCTTTTAATTTACTAGATAATTTGTGTTCAAAGTAATTAAAAATATGTTTCAACTTAATGAAAAGTATGTATACATATATATATTGTTTAAATACATATACGCACACAGTCATCTATATTTTTTCCTATACTCAAACCCACTGGTCTTAGCACATTCGGTTATGGAAACAAAAGGTACATGGATTCACTGATTATTATCGTCAAAGTTATTATTGGAGTACTGAACATCAAAGATACGTTATTAGTGTGTGTATGTGACTATATGGTGACAAAAGTTAGGTTAGTTATTTCATACATTAAATTATAGTTGTCAGCAAGCATTACCTTTCAGGATCAGACAAATTTATGGCCAAGCAAGATTTTTAGCACTTAATGACTAAATATAAAGATTTATGTTTATCCTACTGTAGTTGAAGTCACTCTCTACCTTAAAGGGCAGACCACTCAAGTCTGCCATTTACTATGGAATGTATCAGGACTTAAAGCGGCAACTAATGTAATGGTGTGAGGCAAAGTCTGCTTCATGAAAGACAATGTTGCTGGACACTGTGTTACACAAGTCCATTCCATTTTTAGCTTAAAAGGAAACTGGACTCCAAAGAAGTATTATATCTTTTACAAACTTGGGCTTCAGGCAAGGAGTAGGGTTACACTCGGCCTACCTCTACCTCTTGCTGTCACTAAGTACACAACTGTGTTATGAGAAAGCATCAACTGAACCATGCCCCAATGCAATCTGGCAGCTTCTTTTTTTCATTTTCTTAACCACTCTATTTCATTAAATGTAGGCAACTGTCACTCCATTTGTGAAATAAATACTATATTGATTTGAAAAAAAAAATTGACATTTGCACCAAAAAATGCACTTACAATCTATTTGGCTACGCGCTAGAGAGAGGAGCGGGAGTTGAATGACAAACAACACTCAGCAGGCATCTGATGACTAAAGCAGCATATACTTGACAAAGAGTTATGACTGCCACTAATACAATGTTAAACAGTTTATTAGTTCTTTAAAACCTCAGATCTATTAATGATAGTGTGTGTGTGTGTATGTAAATGTCTTTCATGTTACTGTATTACCGTAGTGTTTAGTAACTACTACATGCATATTGTGTTCGATGTCAATGAAAATGAATGGCTACAATATTATGCTCTTACAGCTTAGTCTTTGTGGCAGCCACTATTTGAGGTTGTCAAATATAGGAGAGTCAGCATCATATGAATTATGTTCAACTGCACTGGCACAATCAAGTACCAGTTCACAGAACACACTGATCCCTTACTGGTAATGCAGGTGAAAGCTTCTTCCAGGATAGGCTTGGTCACTTCGAGTGTTGCTAACACTGGCATTATTCCATTACCAAGGTAAATATACTAACCCTGCCGTTACCTGCGGAGGTGACGGTTTTACACCTATCGATCTAATTCCAGCTTAGCATTAACAACTGAATCAAAAAGATAAAATGCCACGATGCTCTTTACAGCAGACAGCATTGTTAAATAGTACAAAAATACAAAAAATATACTAAAGCTCTGTAAATGTAAGGACTATAAAAGGTAATCACAGTATGTCAGTAATAAAGGCACCTTTTGTGCCTAAGAATTCAATAATTGACTGCTTATGATCTGTCAGATCATAAAACACAGAAACAGTAACAAAGAATGAGGGAGAAAAAAAAAAAATAGTACAGAGTCAGGCATAATTAAAAAAAATGTTTAGCTGGACATGAGACACAACCAAAGTAATAGATACCAATCTGCCTGAAATGCAACAACCAGTTCAATGCAAGAAAAGATTCAACAGGTTCAACAATCCAGACGAAGTACAAGCAACTCTCTTAACCGATGAAATTTTGTTATTGTCCATTCATGTCCATTGCTGAAAACGCATATTTGCCACTCCATTGATCAACGAACAATGGACAGTCACCCGATGCTTTGCACACTTGAACCCAGTGAAGAGAGTAAGGTGAAAAAGCACCTGGCATTGAACAATAGTTATCAACCATACTGGTCCCCCTAAAGAATCAAGCCTAACCAGGGGTGGTGTCACACAAGGGGGGTGAACTCCACCATATATTCCTGCACTTTTCCTGGAGGTCGTTCAGCAGAAACACTGTAGCACCAGACCACCTGTACAAGCCTCTCCTGTACTCCAGGGTTCTCAGTTATATTTAATTTTCAAGCATGCTGTTATCAAACAAAACCAATAGGCTTCTGGAAAGTTCAGACAAAAGTCTAGCAAAAATCAAATACGAAATCCATTATGACATAGAGGAACTTAACATCTCATTCATAGTAAATATTTTTCATTTTAAACATTTTAATTCAATTTTAGCCTATTGACTTCTTCACCTGATATACAGCACACTAATGAATGTACATGCAACAAGTTGGGCCATGCCCAATGCTGCCTATGTATTTCCTTGCCCTCCACTTTCTAATATCATAGTTGTTTTATAGTCAACTATCTGCTCCTACATATTTACAAACGTAAATGGTTCCATGGTCAGCCAAGTTCTGTTCTGAACACCTGGGAATGAATTGTCACTTGCGACACCTGCTCTGAAGATGCAAATCAGCTTTTATTAGTGAAAGATATTCACTAGTTTTGAAGACACTTTTTTTTTCTCTTCTTTGGCATAAAAAAAAATCAATTATCACTATCTCTGACAATGCACCCCCAACCTTCCAACCCTCTCTGCAGCTCACTGCCTCGGCTGTCACATGCGTGCATCATAATGAGGCCATACAAAAAGCTTCTATACACAGGTGTTCTATACCCACCCTTTACACACCCTCGAGCTTCAACTTCAAGTAACCACGCCCTAACTGCCACCAAAAGAGTGGTGCACAATGAAGGTGCCGCTCTTTTCACACTCACAGTATTAATATTAATAAATTAAAATAATAAATTACTGGGAGGGCTCCCTTCTAACACGGTAGTGATTGTGCCACGCACCTCTTACTGCATACTGGCCTGGTCTCTTCCAACACAGACTACAGTACCTAAGGTTTATTGCAGAGATGAAAATTAATGTTTCCACAGCAATTTTGGGGCAGACAAAGTTTACAGATATTTATGAGAAAACTACCCAATAACAGTTAAGAAAATATAAATATGACAACACAAGATATAGCAGAAAGTAGCCTCAGCATTTTGTGTTGACAGTAGCATGCAGTAGGGCGATGGGGTGACTACCAAGTTCAAAGGGAGATGGGTGGGCATGGCTTGTCTTCATACCCAGAAACTTAACGACACTCCCAAACCTTAATGGTTTGATCAACACTCCCCGTAATCACAAATGGCGCACTTCGGTGCATATCTGGAAAAAAAAAAAAAAAAAAAAAATAACACAATTATAAACTTCTTAGTATTCAACAATCTATCCCATCAAGAACTGCTATTCATTTCAGTCCAAAGCAAAGTAAGGGGCTTGTAACTGTTGACAAAAAAACTCACCTAATGAAGTACAGAAATGTGAGTGAGCATCAAGGGTTTTTTGGCAACGCTTGTTCTTAATGTCCCATATCCGAACTGTTTTGTCATCAGAGGCTGAGAGAATATACTTGCCACCTGGGTGAACTAAAAGGCCACGTACCCAGTTATCATGGCCAACAAGAGTGAAGAGACATAGACCAACACCTACATCCCAAACCTACGGAAGAAATGTGTGGGTGAAAATTGATGTAAAAAATTGTATATAAACAGATTACAACTTGAAAGTTTAATAAAATTATTTGGATAATTACCTATTTTAAAGATCACTTACATAAAAATTGGATAATTAAGTTTGCTTACATCTTCACAGTAACAGTACAGAGATACAAGCGACTTTAACAGTAGGCAAGATTCATCCCAAATAAAGTAAACTAAGAATTACAACTGGCTGGTTGAATTTAAAACTGACACACTACCGTTCTTTTTGTCGTCCAAAATTTTGGCATTCTGTAGTTCCACCCTTACAAAATCTAGTCCACTTTGTGTTAGTAATCATGTTGCTCCCTTCCAGGTTGTATCTTTTGTCCTTGGACTAGTAGAAATCATCTCTAGTAGACTTACAGATTCATCTAATATTGCTTTTTCAATAAAAAAAAGAAAAAAAAAATCACAAACATAACTGCCCAGTGAAACCCTTATGGCCATGTTCAATCGAAACATTCCACTGGTGTGCCTGATTTCTAGTCCCTATAAAATAAACCCAGATGCTCTCAGACTTACCTTGATGGTTTTATCTCTAGAACCAGAAATAAGGAAAGGTCCTTGGTAACTCGGTTTACGGTTGTCTGTAGCAACCGCTTCATTGACTGCTGTGCATGCATTGCCTTCACACCAGGCAATGCACTCCACAACATGGTCGTGCTCCCTTAATTCAGCCTGAGGAAGAACTTGAAATTAAAACAAACCACACCAACACCCCTGTAAATTGCTGAACACTACACTCTGGTTGTTCTAAAAGTACTGTATTGATAATTAAAAAATCAAGTTAATCTTACATTTTATCAGTGCGTCCTCAACTTACAGCGCCACCGACTTGAGGCAATTCAACCTTATGGCACTTTTTCAGTGCCATCACCAGCGTTTTACAGTTCCGTAACTTGATGTTGCATCAAGTTATGGCGCCGTAAGCAGCGTTGACGGCGATATCAGCACGAATAGGCTTCAAGTTAACGGCACTTACTGCACTGTAACTTGATACGTCATCAAGTTAAGGCGCCATAACTGAAGTTATGGTGCCGTAAGCACCATTAAAGCGCCGGTAACAGAGAAAAATCAACTTACGGCAGAAACCAACTTATGGTGTGGCGCTGAAATGGATCCTCTGCCGTAAGTCAAGGACGCACTGTGTGTGTGTATATATATATATATATATATATATATATATATATATATATATATATATATATATATATATATATATATATATATATATATATATATATATATATATATATATATATATATATATATATATATATATATATATATATATGTATATATGTATATATGTATATATGTATATGTATATATGTATATGTATATGTATATATATATATATATATATATATATATATATATATATATATGTATATGTATATGTATATATGTATATATATATATACACACACACACACACAAACTTTTCATTGTAACCTAACTAAATGGCATATGTGATTTTTTCAGACAAGCGACATTTGCGAAATTCTCGAGAAACCCTGTAAAAGTGTTTGTTTAATTTTTAAAGAAATTTAGAATTTTTCATGCTTTTGTGTGTAAAATCTGTATGAAAAATGTATTATTTTTATTTTTGTACATGCATAAATATGATACAAAGGTAATTACAGCACGTACAGTTAGTGTACTTTTACAAGATGTGATACCCATTTGCAAAGTTTCTGAATTTTTCAAAGATGATACCCCTGCAGAAAGTGTTTGTTTATTTGAAGTACATTTATAACTTTTCATGCTTTTAAGTGTAATATCGGTACGGAAAATTTGTATTTTTTATATTTTTGTTCATAAATATGATACAAAGGCAGTACAGTTACTGTATTATGCCCATTCGCAAAGTCTATGTCACTAGGACCACACATGACCTCAAGATGAGGTTGTTTAGTTGCACTAGTTTGATAAAATGAAATTGTTAATGTACTAAAGCATATTAGAGACAACTAAGAGTTGTATTAGTGTCATTCAGTGAAAATCACTTTGTTAACCTTGGAGAAAAGTGATGATGCAATCTGTATTACATGTAATTACAGCACGTACAGTTAGTGTCCTTTTACAAGATGTGATACCAATTCGCAAAGTCACTGCACTCTTAAAAATGTGATACCCCCTGCAGAAAGTGTTTGTTTAATTTTTGAAGTATTTTATAAGTTTTCATGCTTTTAAGTGTAACATCGGTACGGAAAATTTGTATTACAGTCCAATACTTTTAATGTGTATATGTATTTTCTCTCTCTCTCTTAGTTAGCGCTCTAATACTTTTACAACTTATTTCTCTGTACGTCTTTACCTGTACAGTACATAATTTTGAATTGATTGAATTTTACCTTTACCCACTACAAACATTATGTACGTTTTCTTTACTTCATTGGATTCTGTATCTTCATTATGAGCATCTTATGAAGTTTACCTAGTGACACAAAGAAAACGTCTTTTACAATGAGTGAAAAAGAAAATGGCATCCCACAAATTAGGGGTAACATTAGTACTGTATATGTACGTACCTACTGTAAATGCGCAAGTATGGCAAATACAGTACCCATTATGATAATGTAGTCTATTTTTATGTCAACCTTTCATTTCTCTTTTAAAAGTAATGTATTAAGCCAACTTTAAAATGAAATTTTATATATATATATATATATATATATATATATATATATATATATATATATATATATATATATATATATATATATATATATATATATATATATATATATATATATATATATATATAAATAAAATTAATTTCTTAGTATTTATGAACCACAGAAGAGAAAATGCCGATTACCCTGCATAATCTGCAACTTCAATTTTGCAGACCAGGCAAAAATCAATAACTAAGGAATCCTATGCAGTACTCTGAGAATTAAGAAAACCTTGCAGCTGTATAGATCCAATAACAGATGAGAACATTTACTGTAAATAATTGAGTTTTTAAAGTACATTATTCAATTATTTCCTCAGATGAAAACCTCTACAAACAAATTACCCCGCTTGCATTTCTTGACTGCACGAATAACTGTCATTCATTTTTCAAAATATAGAATTGAATGAACATTTGACAATTGCTACATGAAACACTACAATTTTTAATAATGAATTTTTCCCATGATTTCAATTTTTGTCAAATGTAATTTTCTTGGTTTAATTATTTCTGCCTTAACGCCAACTATACAGGCCATGTTTTAAGCAAATATGGACCAGGTGCTGGGAAAAAAACAGCTACAGTAATCAAAACACTCTCAACCCTGGTGGTCTGCTTGGCACACTCACTCAAATCAACATTTGTTACTGTCAACTAACAACTTTTTCAAGGACAAAAAAATTGCCCAAGTTAAGCCTCTATATCAAGCTACATGGCAAAATAAGAATGTCTAAATTAAAAAAAAAAATCCTACTTACCTTGCACTCCCTCGTTGCTGTAAGCCAAACACGCACAGTTTGGTCATTGGAACACGACGCAATTAAGGAACCATCGCTGCATACTCTAACCATTCTAACCCATTCTCTGTGGCCAGTGAACGTCTTAACACAATAACTGAAAAAAAACATGAAATAAATTACATCAACCATCTAAATAGAAAAGTTTTTTGTAAAGTATGTTATATATCTTGTAAGCATAAATAATTACAGTCATGTACACATAAATTTTTAAGCAATTCACCTTGAGGATACTCTGTATCTCAACTCTGAAAACATAAAAATCCAGATTTTTAAAGTTCGCTCTACGCTATGAGCTATACAAGCTGGTTCCAGGGTACAGTACCACATAGGCTACATGTCTGTCTCTGTTACTTAGCAGATTTTCTTACTTACTGGAAGTGGCAGACCTCAAAGCTGTCCAGTAGTTGAGGTGCCACTGTACACAAGTTTTAGGTATGTCCACAGTCTACTATAGGACCAAATAAGGCTTTTGAATTTCAAAATTCCTTTCCATTATTTGTAGAGCCAGGAGCCTTCATGCAGGGTTTTCCCCTCATGATAAAAAAAGATATATAAATTTATATACCACTTACAATAACTGGATGAACTTAAATGCACATTTTATGCCGTTGAAAACTGAATGTGTAAAACTTAAAAGTTCCATAGCTAACTACTTACCCAGTAGCCACTTCCCACATTTTGATAGACTTATCCCTAGAACTGCTAAGAATATAGTCGCCCGAGGGCATGAAGGTGACTGATGATACATTGTGGTCATGGCCATGCATTGTCTTGACACACTCGTATGTAGTGAAATCCCACAACTTGATTGACATATCCGCACTACAAGATACTGGAGGAAAAATAAATAGAACTGTTAGCATTCTCAAATAATATAACTTATACCACAAAAGTTTTCACTGTGCTCAAAAATATTTACCAAAATCTATTCCATGGAACAAATTTTCTTAATAAAACCTCTGGATAGTTCCCTTTTTAAAGTTGAGCTTACTACTACTCAAAAGACAAGCTCACCTAAAAGTCAACGGAAATGCAAACAGCTCAGTGACTCCTGACACAGACTAACTTATATTGTAGTACAGCTACTATTGTGTTCAAGGTATCTGTATAACTATGCACATTAACTTTGTTATTCAGGTACACCTGTCCAACTACTCACAGAACATATCCATGGACCAGACTTTTCACTGAAACCTTGTTAAACATCTAAAATGCAAAATTGATCAGCGGAGCTGATTGATGAGGGGATCCACTTTGAGTAAGTTTGACCCACTACTTGACAGCATTGGTTTTTTTCCCTTGATAATGATGTCTAAATGGCAACTGGAGGTTAAGGAAGTGAGGCCTACATATAAAACGGAGGCTGTAACAATAGAAAAAAAAAATTAACATTTTCACACTTGTGAAAACATAAAACTTTTAGTATGATGCTAAACTTCCTCTGCACTAAACTTCTTAAAAGGAAAAACACTGATAAAGCAAGTTCAAATTCTGTAGATACACTCCTTTGGTGTATATTATCTCTAAAAAATTACATGCAACCTGATCAAGCCAACCAATCAAACATCTCAAGAGAAAACGTGGAAAACAACCACTGCTTCTCCTTGATATCCAGCAACACTCAGATAATGATTATTATTATTAAATGTGCAATAAACCATTAAAAATGTAACGTATTTTGAAGAGAAAATGCCAAGTAGATTAAAAAATATGGTCAAAAGTGTGTAGCAAAATACAAAGGGAATATCATTCCAACAAAAACTTTGAATATCAAACATGAACCTTTTACTTGAACCTACAGACTGTCAACTGTGTTCGATCAACCAAACTAAGAGTGAAATGCTCTTACCAAATCCTACTTAATTCTGACTACTTCCTTGATCCTGAAAGCTGTAGTATATAGATCAGACATGGCACGCAAATCAAAGCAGCACTGATTTTGTAACATACTGACAGGTTTAGCAACCTTCAAACATTGTCAGAGCACCTGTGCTAGATACAGAACTTGCACTCATTACTCCAAATGGAAAGAAAAAAAAATATTTCAGCAATATCTTCAAGGAATCATTAGTCAGTCCATAAAATGCCTAGCAAGAGATAAGATCTATATTCAGTGTCAAATATAATACGGAAGAGCCACCAAGAAAATCTGGAAAAGTAAATAGTTTTCAAAGCTGTGAATTAGTTTGTCTCAACCAATGGAAGGAAAGACTCAAACAACACTGTTCTATAACTTTGAAGTATGGCTCAATGTATGGTATTTAGGACCTAAGCCACTCGGCACTATAATTATTACAAGAATGTTAGGGAGATTAGAGAAACTAAAATTCATAATAATTATACCCACATGAGGACATCCAAAATTTTATAAATTCCCACTGTATGTAAAGTGCTGCCAGACTAACACCTCTGCCATCACCCAAAAAAAAACCCACAGATTTAGTCCATAGGTACCTTTTTGGCCAATTAATTTCTCGGGTATTGCAACAGATTGCGCTTCATTCTTATCTGATAGTATGCAGAGGTGCACCACTTCCTTCTAAATAAGATTTGTAGGTAAAGTATGTATGCCCAACCCAATGTCTATTGTTATAATCACCTCTCTACATTAATACATTTAACCCTTTGAGATTCCCATGATGTTGAAATCAACATTCCCCACCACTAAGACTTCAAACTTAAAAAGACCTTTTACAAATAGGAGTTTCATCAACACCTGTGAATCTCAAAGAGTTAAAGTCGATACCTGTCATTTCCTTAATTATACACCCCTTAAATGTTACAACCTTCACATTAGGGAATCTTATCAACATTTGCCATTTCAGATAACTTAGCAGGTTCTCTCTCCTGCCTTCTCTTTTCCAAAAATCCTTATAAGGCCAAGAAATTGGCAGACTTGGACAGATTCAAAACAGTTCAATAAATATTGCCATCCTTAAGTTTTAAAAATTAACAGGATGCAAGGCTTTGTACATACTGAACTTATTCCGATATATACAGCTCTTTTGAAACCTGAATAAATTATACTTTCTTCCTTCTCAATTCTGTGTGGAAGATTCAAAGCTTGGCTAAAGCTTTTACCTCTGCAGTTGAATATCAATGCAGCAGTGGGTGATTTGGCAGTCTATCATATACAATGGCATGTCAACTTAATTCCCTAATTTTAAGGTATCAGAATACATTTTCATGTGCACATAGTGCTTACATAATTGTGCTTTAATAATTTACATAACTGTGCTTTAATAATTTAACTATTTTAAAAATCATATTTTTTCATTACAGACTTAGGAGCAGCAAGAAGAGATTATAAAGGACAAACCCAGAGGGAATGGACAGAGGGTCAGCTTCCTTCATTAAACCAACTACAGAATCTTATTAGTCAAGTCTGGCAAACTGTTTATGGAATGGGTCTAAAAATTCTTAAACAGGTAGTGCCTCAATCTTGCACTATTCAAACCCAAATTCAGGTTTACGTTATTAAAAAATCCTCTGATGAAAGAAGTTACACTAGCAACATTATGATACCGTATAATCCTGTATTGTACTGCTGCAAACCTATTAAGATAAAGCACAGGCGTTTTGCTATGATGTGCCAAGTCAGAATTTTTAGAAACCAAACACCAAACTTTCCATAAAACTACACTAGTATCATACAAAAAAATTACATTAAACAAACTGAGAGGTTTCAGTATCATTATTATTATTATTCAATCCACAACTCTCGTGTTAGAGCAGACTGTACAAGCACCATGAGCCCAAATAAGGAAAGCATCCTAGTAGACAAAATGTGGAACACAAGAAAAAAAAAGTAGGAAAAATATGGAAAATAAAAAAAAAGTAGAAAAAAGATAAAGCAGGCTATTAGATGAAGATAAAGCAGGCTTTAAGATGAAATACGTGTAAGCCTTCCCAAAAAAATTCTTATTTGCATCCATATTTGAACATCTGAAGTTACTTATATGCAGAACTAAGAAAGAAAACTTCCTTGTCGCTACTGAAACTCACGAAACAAAATGCAAAACTGTTAAAATTTACTGCATCTCTCTTACTGTGCTACACGTCAAAAGGATTGTCTGGGAAGATTTGAGTATACAGGGTGATCAAAATTATGTAAAATCTTAAACAGCATGCATGAACTAACTGAATGTAACTCCTTAACCCTGCACATTTCGATGCACATTAACTGTTGTGGAACTTGAAAACAAACAACCAACAACCGTAGATACAAATATGAAAATTATTTCCCTACCAAGGAATTTTCCATTATGATCAAACGCAATGTCTTGAATACTATCTGTGTGGCCCTTCAACGTCTTCTCATAATCTCCAGTTTCGTAATCCCAGAGTTTAATGGTCCCATCTTCACTGGCAGATACCATCACTGAATAAAGCGGGTGGAAAATGACCTGGAAGACATTACTTAGTTTACAAACCTACTTTCTGTTTGGGAAATATATCATCCGAGATTTTAACCTTACATACATATATCCATACTTGGTTCACCAGTTTCTCTTCTGAAAACACTACCCAAGAGATTAACAGAGGTAAAATTTCTAAAAAAAAATTTGTAATCAACCTCAAATCCTTATTCTTGTGCCTTCAAAACAGCGAGGGTTATACGAGTAAACATGAATTCATGTGGACAAGTATTGGTGTGACTAATAACCTAGAAAATTGAGTATCTTTTCTTGTCACAAGATTAGGTACCCCTTCAATGACAAGACCAGAAGTCTTACTTTACTCAAGTCATGACCAAAGTGACACCAACATCACAAAAAATCTGTGGTTATCGAATGAGAAACAAAATGGTATTTTCATTATAAAATAAGTTTTTAAATATACTTACCTGGTAGTTACATATATATAGCTTTATCCCGCCGATTCGTCGTGCGCACGGCAGAAATTCAAAATTCGCGGCAATCGCCGATAGATGGTCAGGTGGCCATACCTGAGCGCCCTCTACCAGGTAACTAGAACCATTCCCAATTGTCCTCAGAAATTCCATGCCCCTGTTCTCAGAGGGGAGGAGGGAGGGACCTTTTATATATGTAACTACCAGGTAAGTATATTTAAAAACTTGTTTTATAATGAAAATACCATTTTTAAATATCTAACTTCCCTGGTAGTTACATATATATAGCTGATTGACACCATTGGTGGTGGGTTAGAGAACCAAAACACCGTTGGGAATTCGTATAATTACTAAACACTAAAAATTAGCTGTAAACATACTCTGGTTCTTACCTGATAAGGAAGCTGGCTTCATAATTATCCTGCCTCATTCGCCTGCATTCCTTGAGAGACCCAGCGACCCATCCAGGGGGCTGTAGAAAGTCTCTATGGGGCTGTCACACGGTCCTCGACCTTAACATGACTAGACCACCACCCTTGCTATCCTGGCATAGCCATGGACAAAGAGCTGACCACCTGACCCACTAAAATCACTAAATAACACACTCCATAAAACCTAACTTAGACTTGCAACCCCAGACTGTGGAAGGTTGCAACAACCTTCACAGACAACCTGTGAGTTCAAATCAAGAAAAAGGCAAGGGTATAATACAAAAAAAAAAGGTTATAGGGTAGAGGCAGTAGTACCCTCTCCAACTACGGCGCCGGAGGCAACGTACGGACCCAGGGAACAGCAATCCTCATATTGGGTCTGTACTTCTTTCAGGTAACAATCTGCGAAGATAGATTTGCTTCGCCAAAAAGTCGCTTCCAAAATCGATTTCATAGACCTGTTGTGTCTATAAGCCATCGAAGTTGCCACAGCTCTTACCTCGTGCGCTTTGACTTTGAGGATTGGAAAGCTTTTCTCGTCACATTCTTGGTGAGCTTCCCTTATTAAGTCCTTGATAAAGAACGCCAGTGCATTCTTTGATAAGGGTAACGAAGGTTTCTTCACTGAGCACCAGAGGTGATCTGTCTGACCTCTCATGTTTCTGGTCCTTTGTAGATAAAATTTTAGGGCCCTAACTGGACAAAGGCCTCTCTCTTTTTCCTGTCCTACTAAATGAGACAGCCCTGGTATGGAAAAAGATCTGGGCCATGGTTGAGAAGGGTTCTCGTTTTTAGCGAGAAAACCAAGTTGAAGTGAGCAGACTGCATTTTCCCCATTGAAGCCTACTTTCTTGCTAAAGGCTTGTAGTTCTCCTACCCTCTTGGCTGTAGCCAAAGCGACCAGGAAAAGGGTCTTCTTAGTGAGATCCTTCCATGAAGCCTTGTCGAGAGGTTCAAACCTATTCGAGGTTAAAAATTTTAAGACTACGTCCAAATTCCAAGAGGGGGTTGGGTTGTCCTTCCTCTTAACTGTCTCAAAGGACCTTATGAGATCCGTGAGGTCCTTGTCTCCCGACACGTCAATATTTCTGTGACGGAAGACGGAAGCAAGCATGCTGCGGTATCCCTTGATGGTAGATACTGCTAGGTTTCCTTGGGTTTTCAAATGCAGAAGAAAATCTGCCAGTTGAGTTAGAGAGGTACTGGAAGAGGAAATGTTGTTTTTCCTGCACCATTCCCTGAATACGTCCCACTTTGATTGGTACACCTTGAGTGTGGACGTTCTCCTCGCTCTCGCGATGGCTCTTGCAGCTTCCCTTGAAAAACCCTTCGCTCTTGCCAGTTTTTCGATAGTCGAAAGGCAGTTAGGTCGAGAGCGAGGAGATTTTGATGGTATCTCTCTATACGTGGCTGTCTGAGTAGATCGTTCCGACAAGGTAACGATCTGGGGGTGTCTACTAGCCACTCCATCACCTCCGTGATCCATGGTCTCATGGGCCAAAATGGAGCTATCAGGGTCATGCGGGCGTCGTTCGACTCTCTGAACTTCTTCATGACTCTGTCTAGGATCTTGAATGGAGGAAAAGCGTACATGTCTAGTCCCTCCCAATTCATGAGGAAGGCGTCCACCGCCACTGCTTCCTGGTCTGGGACTGGAGAGCAGTAGACTGGTAACCTCTTCGTTCTCTGTGTCGCAAAGAGGTCTATTGACGGTTCTCCCCACAGATTCCAAAGCCTGTTGCACACATCGTGATGTAAGGTCCATTCTGTGGTGAGAACCTGTCTTCCTCTGCTGAGAAGATCCGCTCTGACGTTCTTCTCTCCCTCTATGAAGCGGGTGATCAGAGTTAAGTTGTTCGTTTCTGCCCACAGCAGGAGATCTTTGGCTGCCTCGTAAAGGGAAAACGAACGAGTGCCACCCTGTTTCCTGATGTAGGCCAACGCTGTGGTGTTGTCTGCGTTGACCTGTACAATCTTGTTCTGGACCTTCTCCTGAAAGTGGACTAGTGCAAGATGAATGGCCACCAGTTCCTTGACATTTATATGCCATTTCTTCTGATGGTTTTCCCATAGACCTGAGATCTCGCCCTTCCCCAGCGTTGCACCCCATCCCATGTCCGATGCGTCTGAATACAACACTAGGTCGGGGTTCTTTTGTTGAAGTTCGAGGCCTACTTGAAGTTTTTTGGGGTCGTTCCACCAACTCAAATGTTTTTTGATTCCCAGAGGGATCGGAATCCACGTCTCCAGATCTTGGCCTCTTTTCCAATAGCTTGACAGATGGAACTGAAGTGGACGTAGATGTAGTCTTCCCAGGGAGACGAATTGTTCGATCGAGGAGAGGGTCCCCAGCAGACTCATCCACTCCCTCGCCGAACAGGTCCATCTCCCTAGAAAGAGCTTCACCTTTTCTAAGCAATCTAGAATGCGTTTCGGGGCTGGAAAAGCCCGAAAAACCACTGACTGAATCCTCATCCCCAGGTAGATGATGTCCTGTGAAGGCGTTAGCTGCGATTTGGCTAGATTTACTACCAGACCTAATTGTTGCGTCAAATTCATTGTAACTTGTAGATCCTCCAGACACTTTGCTTGCGATCTGGCTCTGATTAGCCAATCGTCCAGGTACATCGAAATCCGTATCCCTTTTAGATGTAACCAGTGAGCTACGTTCGATGCCACTCGAGAGAAAACGTAAGGAGCCGTGCTTAGTCCAAAACAAAGTGCTCTGAACTGATAGGTTGTCCCGAGATGCACAAACCTCAGATATTTTCTGTAGTTCGGGTGAATTGGTACGTGAAAATACACGTCCTGTAGGTCTATTGAAACCATCCAGTCTTCCTGTTTGGTGCCTGCTAGGACTGACGCAGATGTCTCCATGGCAAACTTGACTTTGCTTACGTACTTGTTCAGTGGACTTACGTCCAGAACTGGTCTCCAACCCCCCGAGCTCTTGGGTACCAGAAAAAGTCTGTTGTAAAAACCCTCTGACGAGAGGTCCTTTACCTCTTCTATTGCTGATTTTGATAGCATCTGGGTCACCTGTTCTTGAAGAGCTGCTGCTTTGCTCCCCGAGTAAGTAGCTGTCAACTCCAACGGTTCTTGTGAAAGAGGGGGCTTCCTTAGGAAGGGAATCTTGTATCCTTCCTTCAAAACTTCGACTGTCCATACGTCCGCTCCCCTTTGGCTCCACTCTTGCCAAAAGTGGGATAACCTGGCTCCCACTTGTGTCTGGAGGTTGTTGTGATCATTTCTTGGATTTGGGTTGCTGCTTGGGGTTCTTACGAAGTTGTCCTCCAGCAGCCATTCTCTGACTTCCTCTCGAAAGGGCTCTCCCACGAAAGGGCTGACGCGTAGGAGGAGCTTCCTTGTCCTTCCTGGCTAAAAAGTTTGCCGGAAGAACTTTCCTAGCAGTCCTTGTGATCAGATCTTGCGTTGATTGTTGTGCAAGGGCTGCTGATAAGTCCTTAACCAGCTCTGAAGGGAAGAGCTGTTTAGATAAGGGAGCATACAACAGTTCAGATTTCTGAGCTAAAGTCACTCCAGACGACACGAACGAACACAACATAGCTCGTTTCTTGATAACACCTGCTGTGAAAAGGGCAGAAAGTTCGACCGACCCGTCCCTCACAGCTTTATCGAGACAAGCAATAAGGTGCATTTGCGTGTCATTCTTCTGATCTGAAACCTCTGCAAGAGCTGCAAGAGTCCAGTCCATCAAGCTGAAGACTTCAATAGTTCTGAAGACGCCTTTCAGCAAATGATCCAACTCCGAAGTGGACCACAGAACCTTGGCTTTAGTCATGGCTGTTCTCCGTGAAGAGTCAACGAGTCTGGAGAAGTCCCCTTGGGAGGAGGCAGGAACTCCCAAACCGAGAGCTTCCCCAGTCTCGTACCACACGCTGGATCTAGAAGCCAATCTTGTCGGGGGAAAGGAAAAAGTTGTCTTTCCTTGTTCCTTCTTCTTCAAAATCCAATCATTCAGTGTCGAAAAGGCTCTCTTCACTGATTTGGCCAACACTGTCTTCTTGAATGAGGAAGACTTCTGGGGTCTACCCATCAAATATTGCGAGGGAGGACTCCGAGGTACGGCCTGATGAAAATCGTTAGGAAATAAGTCCGCCAAAAGAGTAAGAAGTCTTTTCAGATCAGCGGCATGAAGAGTTTCTTGAGTTTCCTCTTCCGAGATCTCTTCCAAAGGATCCGCTATTTCCGATGTCGAACGAGAGGGGGAAACGTGTGAATCGTGCTGCTTGCGTGCGTCACGCATGCGTCCAACTTGCTGCGAGGGAGCTTCGCGATCCTTGTTCCCTCCCGTCACTCGTGCGGCTTGTAGCGGGGAAGCGTCTATGAGCGCTGCAACTTGCCGCGAGTTTGCGTCTTGCTGGTTGTTAGCGTCTTGTTCTGATTCTTGCCTTACCCTCTTCTTGGGTCTGTTGACGTTCTTAGATTCCTTCTTGTGTGTTTCTTCTCTTAGTCCTTGCGACTTGTAAGAGTCAAAAAGAGACGCAAGGGACTGCTGGACTTCTGACAAGAACTTTACTTGAGGTGCCGCTTGCTGCTGGGAAACAACTGGAGATGGCACTGCACTAGCTTCCACAACTTCGGAGACTCTAGCTGGGATCTTTTGATGAAGAGGTGGTGACGCAGCTTGCGACACGTCCCATTCTGGGGGCGGGGGAGAAGCGTGAACTGAAGTCATGTATACGTCTTCTTCCTCCGACGAGCTATGCGTCTTACGCCTCTGTTTAGGCGCAGAAACGCCGTCTTCTTCCGACAGGAATCTCTCTGGAGAGCTCCATTTGCTGCAAGAGGGTTGTTGGAGCGGGAAGGGGGACCTGCGTCTCTTGATAGGTCTAGACTCTTGTGACTGACGCCAACCACGTCTGGGTCTTGCGTCATCCGAGGAAGACGAACACGTCCTCATCTCGCCTTTCCTGCGGCGAGGGGGAGCGTCCTGGGATGCGTCAACAGGATCGCTCGAGGGGACGTCCGCTCGTTGTTCAACGTCTCTCACCTCCCTTAGCCTGTCGACGTTCCTTCTCCCAGGGGTTGGGGAGCATGGAAGAGGTCTAGGGCTAGGAGCGTGACAGACACGAACGGACGCACCCTCCACTGCACTAACACTGTCACCGAACTTTTGTTGCAAACTATGCACTGCCCCCCACATCACTTCCCTATCCGAAGAAAGGGATTGTACAGAAACTCCTATGGCCGAAATAGCAGCCATTATATCCTTTAAAGACGGATTACTTACTCCCGACTCCGCAGGAGGATCGGGTACTAAAGCCTTAGGGTTAGGATCAGGAATATTAGTATCAGACAAGTTAGAAAGGACTTGACTATCAGAAGACCTAGCTGAAAGGACACTGGAAGATCTAGCTCTCCTAATTCTGTCCTTTTCCAATCGCCTCACATAGCGATCATACTCTCTCCACTCTTTCTCGGACAAACTTTCACACTCCTTGCATCTATCATCAAGTGCACACACATGATCTCTGCATTTCTTACAAACTGTGTGGGGATCAAGAGCAGCCTTGGAAAGCCGGTTCTTGCATCCCCTAACACACATTCTAACAACAGGGTCAGCCATCTTGAAAAGCAAGTACAAAGAACAATTGTAACAGTCAGAAACCGAACAGATAGGCTAACAATGAGAAACGAAAAATCCAGGGAAGATCCAAAATCAGCGAAAGCCATCAACGAAAACCAAACAAGTAATGGGTACTTCACCAATTGTAGTAAAGCAAACCAAAGTAGAGCGAATTTCCAACGTGTTGATAGAACGACGGCAGGGAATTTCTGAGGACAATTGGGAATGGTTCTAGTTACCTGGTAGAGGGCGCTCAGGTATGGCCACCTGACCATCTATCGGCGATTGCCGCGAATTTTGAATTTCTGCCGTGCGCGCGACGAATCGGCGGGATAAAGCTATATATATGTAACTACCAGGGAAGTTAGATATTTAAAAATGCCATGGTTTTATTTCATCTCAATGCAGTACTTAATAAAATTCAGCTGGTCTACTTGTCTACACGGTTTTATGGATTCTCTTACAATGGTCAAAATTATTATATAACCATTAAAAAAATTATAAATTATATTGAAAAACTGCTTACTTCAATCCAAATTTAAATACAAACTGCTATTCACAAAGCTATTCCATCTATTTATAACCCACTAAATTTTCAGCTTCCGTTAATCTAACTCTGAAGTAAATTTGATTCCCTTTCAACCAAAAGAAACTCACTCTTGTAACAGGTGCTCTGTGGCCTGAAAGACAGTACTTTTCTGGAGGTCGTGGTATCCATTCTGATGGTGAACGTTTGTCTCGCGTAGGAGCACCAGCAATGTATTCTCTTTCTGCTTCATTTAACTTGACTTCCAATTCCATCACCTGCAATTAGGAAAGTAATTATAAGCCATCAAGGGAGAAACTGTAAGCTAGACTTACTCTGTGTTGTCTTTACTTATAATCCCATTGCTGGAAAAAAAAAGGGTGAAAATTTAAACCTCATAAGAAACATTTTAAACCCTAGGGATGAAAACATGGACATATCCCACTGATTTATAAAAATCTGGCTAAATAGCCAAGTAATGGGGCACTTTCAGCCTTTCACCACTCAAGACAGTGAAAAGAGGGGGTTGGAATGGTGGGCAGCAGGTTGGAAGAAAGGAAGCAAGAATGGATGTAAAGTAAAAGGCTTAAAAGTGGGTGCAGTTACGGGCTAAAGGGACACTGTGAACAACCTTTAGTAATACCTGTAGCACACAATGTGAGGTGCACTAATGGTAACAACCCATATAGGGGGACATTAACCTATAAAATTTTTGTATTTAAATTATTTCTGTACTTCATGTGAAACTGAATATAAACCCTAAACAATACAAGTGAATATAAATCCTAAACAATGGTAAAACAACCGTAAAAACCTAAAGTCAATGAAAAAGTTAGGTTCAACTTAACTAAATTAGCAAAACAACTAAACTCATGAAAAAGCGCTCACCTTTTTCTGGAGTCGGATGACTGAGGTCCATTTCTTTTCAAGGAGGCCAGCGTATTTCCTTTCAATCTCCCCCGGCATATCTGCCTCAGCCTTAAAGGCTTCCAAAGCATCCATATAGCCATTACTGCACAAATAGTCAGCTATGGCTTTATTCCTACAAATTAAAAAGAAATATTCACTTAAGAGGACTGTGCTATAATGTGAAACTAATCCCAAATCATTACTACAATTTGTACTGTACAGGAGAAATATAATTTAGTTGTAAAGTATCTCAAACTTGGGAATATTACACCTTTAAGAGAGCAACCCAGACCTAATGGCAGTTTACTGACCATCAGGACTACAACTTATGAGCTCTTCACAACCACAAAACTTTGCTGAACCATTCAATGACAATCATATCACTTCCTTCCTTTTCTAATGTCACCTACTGTATATAACACCTGAAAAGTTGTCACTGCAGATATGCCGTACAAAAAATATTTCATAATCAACAAAATCATACTTTTAATGAAAAGTTTTGCCACTGCATGTACATTACTTACAGGAACAAGTAAACATTCACAAAATCCCACCTCAGTGTAAGTGACACAATAACCTTCATTATCAGGAGTTCTATTCATTTTAACATAAGAGAAACAGACAGCAGACGTCTGTTTACTAGAGGATTAATGCTCGTCCTTTAGTGACACGTGCTGTGCATCCGTGCACAGAAACTGTTGAGTCACCCACCCCAGGTCTGCTATAATTTTAAATACCTCCATAATTATGAGTAACAAAGCATGGTACACTTCTAAATCTCTTGAAATTATACAGGGTATCTGAACATCCAATTTTTGCAGGGAAACTGACAATTACCCACAAAAGAGATGTTTAAATGTTCCTATCCAATTCCATGTAAATATGACATGACTCAGATATACCATTCATTCTTTCAAAAACTTACTTCATCTAAACTATCTCTACCATTCTCATTCATAGCGTGGTTTTCAATTTAATTCAACTTTTTTTTTTTTAATACTGAATGTAATAAGACAAAATTCAATACTAGTTAAAATTACACTAGAATAAGTACCATAACAGGCACAGTAACTTCATTGACAACAACAAAGTAAAATAAAGTACAGCATTGCTTTTCATAGTTCTGGCTCTGGGACAGTCAGAACTGAAAGAGGCTTCCTGACCAAAAGGTCTTAATTTATTATAAAATTGGACAATTATGATAGCTACACACTTCTGGATATGCAGGAATTTTGTAAGAAAGAAAATACAACTGACCTTTATTGAACATAAAAGGTAACCCTCAATATTAAAATAGTTTATATAGAAACTACTAGTGCAGCTGCCTTTTTTTTTATATGTAAAATAGGGTTACAGTCGCTATAATTAACACTGAAATAAATATAAAGAAAGACATACACATTAACTAATTAAATAAGCAAAAAACCTGTAACACTCACAATTCCTCTCGTTGACGCTGTGATAGAACCATTTTCATGTTCAAGGATTACAGTGGAGACCAAACTACTCGTGGGTAACACTTCTTATACCTCCATACCTGCAATACAAGTGCTTAAAAATAAAAAAATTCAAATATATATATATGTACATGAATGAAATAAACATTTACTTTGTATATTGAGAAAATGGTATTATATGTAGTGTACAAGTCAAACTTACATATCTGCAGCCCAAAAATATATTCCGAGCTTCTAATTTAACTTTCATCCCTAAACTTAGTGCCACAATTAAGACATCAAACATTATAATTATTTATGTTCTCTTTAGCAACACTCAAATCCTGCAGTCTCAATTTTATGCACTGTACTAACAAAAAGTTTGTAAATGATGAAGCTTACCACTATTAGCCTATATGCTTTATGCCAACTGACTGCAAGGCATTATAGTCTACCCAGGTTCATGCACAGCTAACAGCAGCTAAGACTTTCAAGTTAATAAATGACTAGAAATCAACACTTCACTGAAAACTAAAATTATATATATTTAACAATCTAAACATGCAAAAAAATCTGATGCACAGAACAGGTTTTGACGTAGGAAGGAAAAACCTATTTACGGTAGTCACCGTTGAGTCCTCAAGGAGTTACCCTCCATGGAGCTCTGACAGACCATGGAAGGTAACTCCTTGAGGACGAAACAAGTGACTACGCTATCAAAACAGTAACATATGTTAAATGGGAAAGGAGGTGTCATCAAATTGTACAAACCAATCTGAAAGTTTAAATTCATTCCATATCAGATATGAAAAAGGCTAGCACATTGTACAATAATTTATTTAAAAAATGTTCATCTAAATCAATTATACAGGAGCAACATGAAAGCAATCCTTACAATAAAGTATCATTATGCATGGTTTTCACAGTCCATCCTGTAGTCCCTATACCCCAATATTTCTAGCAGAATCATTTCCAGCAGTGAACTAAAAACACCTAAAACAAAATTCTCTGTGAAAATGTAATCCCTAAGAGAAAACCTCTCTTTGCTATGATCCTAAAGAATCTAAAAAATTCCTGTACAGATTGCACTCTCTTTGGTTTGCACTTCAGGATGATGATGAGGTTAAGACCGACAAAAACATTTCCACTTTGTAACGATTGTAAATTACCCTTAAATGGAGTCTTACCTATATCCATAGTTACCTTTACCAAACCACTTTGTACATGAGCACAAGCACAGTCACTAATCTCAAACAAAAATGAATTTGTGTTACCACCTTTCCAGCAAACAGGCCTAGTGAGGGTGAAGGATTTCCTTTGAAGGGCATGCTGGTACCAACATAAGGGTAGTTGGTATATACTTCAAGCAACATGAACAAATATGAAATACTGTTCAATACAATGTAAGGGATATCTTCAAGTAAAAAAAAAAAAAATAGCATTTATACAATTATAAATTTCTTTTAGTAAGTGTGGAAAAAAATTTAAAAGCACATGGGGTTTCTCAGTGTGTGTTTTTTTTTATGAGGCCATGAGTCTAACTATGGAGAATATATGAAACTTTATATGAAACTTTAAATTTCCAAAACAATCAAATTACAAATAATTTCATGATGCATTTACACACTGCCATCTATGGGAAAGGGTGAATGATTTACTTATACTTCATTCCAATACCTCGCAATGAAATGGCGGATGAAAAATGTTAAATCCTAAATATTTTCATTAAACTTCAAAAATATCCAGTTGGATAATAGATAAACAGAGGAATACTGCACCAATGATTAACATGCAAAATGATGAATCAGATCTCAACAACAAGCTTCAACACAATGACACATCTAAGGATGTGTGAGTCACACAAGAGAAGCTAAAAATCAATAGCGCTAGGCTCTATTCATCCGAGGTTAAAACAACAAAGAAGTAAACAATTATGTCTTGCAATTAAGATATTTCATGTTAATACACCAGGAACAATTAACATATTGACTACAGGGCCAGAAATCAACTTACCAGTAGGCAACATGGTAAAACCCAAACTCCATCCACCGAGTTTTGCAACTTCAGTGGATCTAGTACTATACAACTACTGCATTCACCAAATAAAATTAATGCTTTTAATGCATTTGTACATGTGGAATATACACAAATGATACAGACTAACTGTCAAAAATTTTGTCCTATCATATTAATCTGTTGGGTAAAATATCTGATAGGCAGAGATAAGATTCCACATAAATACACTTATGAAACTGCTATGCCTAATACAACCACACAATGCTAAAAGCCATACAATTTTTCTTACTATATTGTTGGGAACATTTTGACGCCTTATCTAACTAACCATGCAGCATATCAGAAGCTTGGCCAACAAATAATGCTAAATTTTCTTACTGGAAGTTAATTTTAACAAAAGCTTATAAACTTCATAATTCACAAAAATTATTTTGTATGTCACCTTGTAGAACTAATTCCAATACATATGTAAAAGGTTACTGTAATTTAATAACCAGGGAACCAACTAAACATGAATATTTGATTATCACCACAACCTCTATATAATCTAATGATCATTATTGTTGCCAAGACTTTCTTTCAATACAAGACAGCCTGGTAACTATGTTCCTTTACACTGAATAACTCTTAAGACACATTGTCTCTTATGGCCTTAGAAAATAAAATAAAGTTCAAGGTGACAACCACTTCCAATGTCTCAACCATCTGGCTGCACTTACTAATTTTTAGATATCAAAAAATAAAAGAATGTATGGTTATTAGCAGTTTTTTTGTAAACATACCCAACTGGCAACTAATATTAATTGATGGGTACCAATACCAAGACAAGTTACAGCCCAGCCAGTATATATTTGGCTGTGAAGCATAAAAAAAGCTCATTTAAATTTCAGACTGTATATGTATTGTATTCCGAAAAGAATGTTACACATGCAATCATTATTCCTGTCATTAACCATGGTCATTCAAATTGAAAATCAAATGCAGAACCAGGTGAACTATGCCAGAAAAATATGAGACAATATATTCACGAGCATGATGGAATAGAAAAAAGTATAAAGCATTAGGAGGGGGCGGCTTTATAACCAATAAAACAAAGGATATCAAGGAATCAAAAAATCACAGAGCTTGCACATCACACCACATCCACATACTACAGTAGATTGTGCAACTTACGAGGTCCAGATATCCTGGTAGGTTTAGCTTGTCTTGAATGAAAGAACACAGTATAAATATCAACAAAATCATCAAAACCTAATCCACAACAAATATGACTTGAAATAAATACTGTATATCCAAAACTTCATAAGAAATGAAGCTTCGGAAGATATTTACAGAACATTAACATCTGTCCAAAATATCAGCAATATGTGGGACAAGATACAGCCAAAGGTACCTTACCTGTTCCCAGACAAGTAAAGCAATTACAACAATGTTACTTATAGTGAAACCAAAATTGAGTGGTAGGGCAGAGCTAAGGTAGATCAATGCAGTTGTTTCAAATATGACATTTTTATAATAAAATAAGGTTTTATATATACTTACTAAATAATTACATAGCTATAGTTTCTGCTTGAAACGGCAGCTTAAGAACTGAAAATTTGCGGTAGCACTCTCTTGTTTTGGTACAGGTAAGTGCCCCGCCCACTTTCATAGAAGGATAGGTACAACAAACCTAAAGAGCTCAGTTCATTTATGCTCTATGTCCATGTGCAGGGAGGAGGGACAGGTTCGCTTCATGTAATTACTTGGTAAGTAGGCCATATATATAAAACCTTATTTTGTTATAAAAAATGTAATTTTTATATATGACACTTACCACATTGACAGGTGGTGGGAAGAATCCCACATTGACAGGTGGTGGGAAGAATCCCACATTGATAGGAGGTGGGAAGAATGGACATTATAATGGAATGCATTTGAAATAGAAAAAGGCTAGCATTGTGGTAATGCTTGTTGTAACCTTACCTGGGGAGAGAGCAAGAGCAGGAAGATACTGCCTCTTGGTCGTTGCTCATCTCGACCGGTAGGGACATCACCGGTAGTGTCAGGATTGCCCCTACTTCAGTGGGAGCTTTGTGGTTGGTCAGGGAGTAGTTCTATGATTCGACAAGTTTAAACAAAACAACTGTCCTTGCACTGGGCGACACACAGACATCGACTAACACACGACCACAAAACTATATTACCTGTACACCATTTAAAACATATACAGTATTACCCATTCATTAAAAATGAAGATTGGAGGGCACTCCAGGTACTATGTACCCCAGGCTTCCCAAAAACTCAACAACCTTAATCAAGGCTAGGAGATAGAGAAATAGGAGTATCACTCCTACCCCTCATTCCCTAGTGCTATGCCAGCTGCGGAGAATAGACCCAGCATACTGTAGTCCTCAAACACAGTTTCAACATCCCGTAAATACTAGTTGGCGAAGACCAAGCGACACCTCCAATAAGTCGATTTGGATTATGGGAGCTAGAGAGAGGTTGTGTTTAAAAGCCAACGAAATGGCTACTGCCCATACCTCCTGTGCTTTTACCTTTAACAACGGTAAATTATTAATTCTCCTGAATTCCCAAGTGAGACTCTACAACAATGTCTCTCAAAAAGAAAGAGATAGCATTCTTGGAGAGGGGACGTAAAGGGTTCTTAACAGAATACCAGAGGTTACGAGAATTCCCTCTGATATTCTTGGTTCTCTTGATGTAGAATCTTAATGCTCTCACTGGGCACAATACTCTCTCTTGTTCCCAATGTCCCACTAGTTCTGGAACACTCTGGACAGAAAAAGAACAAGGCCAAGGGTTAGACGGATTCTCATTTTTGGCCAAGAATCCTAAAATGTATGGGCAAATAGCTGTCTCTTGTGAAAAACCAACTTGTTTGTCCAGGGCTTGCAACTCGCCGATTCTTTTCGCTGTGTCTAAATTGATTAAGAAAAGTGACTTTCTAGACAGACCCCTAAAGGAGGACACCTGCATAGGTTCAAAGGGAGGGCCTGATAACCAATGCAGGACTACATCTAGGTTCCAAGACACTGGCTGCTGAGACTTCCATTTCCTGGGGTCAAAAGGCTTGACTAAGTCTGAAATGTCCTGGTCTGAAGAGATGTTCACACCTCTATGCTTGAACACTGAGTTCAGCATGGATCTGTAACCCTTTATCGTAGACGTCGAAAGGCCTCTCAAAAATCTTAGGTAAAGTAAAAATTCGGCTAGTTGGACTACAGAGGTAGAAGAAGAAATGTTACATTCTTTACACCATCTCCTAAAAACTGCCCACTTAGTCTGGCAGAGCCTTGAAGAGGACTCACGTCTACATTTTGTGACAGCATTCGCAACTTCTCTTGAAAATCCTTTTGCTCTGACCAGCTTCCCGACAATTTGAAGCCTATCAGAGCGAGAGTGGACAAACCTTGCTGATGTCTGTTGAAGCGAGGTTGTCCGAGAAGATCTTTCCTCTGTGGGAGAAGCCGCGGAAAGTCCGATAGAATTTCTAGATGATCTGGAAACCAATCCTTTTGAGGCCAAAAAGGAGCTACTAGGATCATCGATGCGTGATTAGACATCTTGAATTTGTTGATCACGTCTCTTACTAGACTGAACGGAGGGAAGGCATACATTTCCAGATATGACCAATCCTGAAGCATTGCATCCATTGCTCATGCCTGAGGGTCTGGCGCCGGAGAGCAATACAGGGGGAGGCGATGGTTCCTAGACGTTGTAAACAAGACTATCCACCGTGTTCCCCACCGTTTCCACAGGTCAGTGCACACCTGCGGATTCAGCGACCATTCCGTGGGTAGAACCCGCTTACAACGGCTCAACTTGCCTGCTAATGTGTTTAACTTGCCCTGAACATAGCGGGTAAGAATCTGTGTATTGTTGTGCACCCAAAGAAGGAGATCCCTGGCTAACTCGCACAGCGACAGAGAACGAGTGCCTCCTTGGTTTCGAATATCAGCCAGGTCAGTCATGTCGGAATGAACTGCAATCACTGAGTTTTGAGTTACTGCGGCAAAATGTTGAAGCACCAGCTGAATTGCCTTCAACTCCTTCAGATTCATGTGCAGTTTCTTCTCTTGAAGGGACCACTTCCCTGACTCTTTTAATCTTCCTAGTGTCGCTCCCCAACCTAGGTCCAATGCATCGGAGAACAATGAGAGGTTCGGGCTCGGATGAGATAGGGACTTCCCTGAGTGGAACCTTCCTTCTACAAGCCACCACTGAAGATCTTTTATTTCCTGTGTGACTGGGAATATGAAGGAATCTGGAAGAATCTTCCTGTTCCAACTGGCGTTCAGAAAGAACTGCAAAGGCCTCGCATGCAGTCTCCCCAAAGGAACAATCATCTCTATGGAGGAGAGAGTCCCTAGAAGGTTCATCAAGGCATTGACCAAGCAGGTTTGAAGACTCAGAAAATGACCGACTTTTTGGGTGCATGACAGTATTCTCTTCTCTGATAGAAAAGCCCAAAAGGCCTGAGAGTCTATCTTCATTCCTAAATAGACTATTGTCGAGAAGGGACTAGTTGAGACTTTTCCTGGTTGATTAAAATGCCCAGTTCCTGGGTTAATTGTAGGGTTCTGAGAAGGTTCTCCATGCACTTCCTCTGGGATGATGACCGTAGGAGCCAGTCGTCCAAATATAGACAAACTTTCACACCCATTAGATGAAGCCACTGAGTTGCAGAAGCGAGAACCCTTTTGAAGACTTGTGGGACTGTTGACAACCCAAAGCATAGAGCCCAAAATTCATCCTGAAAGACGAATCTCAGGAATTTCCTGGAATCCCGGTGTACTGGGATAAGAAAGTAAGCTTCTCACATGTCTATTGATACATCCAATTTTCTTGAGAAACTGCAGCAAGAACTGAGCTGTTCATCTGCATCCTGAACTTCATGGTTTGGATGAAGATGTTCAGAGCGCTTACATCCAGGACCGACCTCCAACCCCCGGAGGTTTTGGGGACTACATATAGGTGGTTGTAAAACCCCTCTGATGACAAGTCTTCTACCTCCTCTATAGCTATCTTGTGGAGATGAGCTGTGACTTCCTTTGAGAGGGCCGAAAACCTCTCAGAGCCTACCGAGTACACCTTTAAGGCGATGGCCACAGGTGACAAAGGTGGGGTCTCCTTGAAGGGGTATCCTTCCTTGAGAACCTGCAGTACCCATGTTTCTACTGATCTGGCCTCCCACTGGCTCCAAAAGTGTAGGAATCTGGCACCCACAGGTAAACAGAGGACCGAAGTCTCGCTTGCTAGAGACCGGTCTGGATGAGGACTTCTCGCCGAGAGGGCGGACTGATGTGGGATTCATGCGTGTGCAAGGAAGCCTCCTCTGTTACCTCGAAAGGGCCGTGAATGGAGAGGGGACAAAGGCCGAGGATTAAATGAAACCGCAGGTGTTCAGTTCGACTCCTTCATTCTCTTGGATGACTGCGCTAGCAAGTCGTGAGTGGCCTTTTTTTGCAATTCCACAGCTACCTGCTCTAATGTTGTTCGTGGAAAAAGGCTGGTACTGTCCAGAGAAGTGAAAAGAAGAGCAGATCCCTGAGACAGTGCCAATCCTTTAGTGGTGAGAGAACACAACACGACATTTCTCTTTTCTTCAGCATACATAACAGAAAAAGGGCAGCAAACTCCAGTGTCCCATCTTGAACCGCCTTGTCAGCACACGACAGGACTCTGAGCCAGTCCGCTGCAAAGTTCTCCTGGAGGGAAGAACAATCCTTAATTTTCTTGGTTAATGCGCCCACCGTCCAGTCAAGGAAACTGAAGATCTCAAATACTTTAAAAATATCCTCAACTAGGCGGTCAAGCTCAGAAGATGAAAACATAATTTTCGCTGCATTGAAAGCCAAATGACGAGCAAGGTCAATCAGACTGAAGAAATCCCCTTGAAAGGAGGCAGAAACTCCCAAGGAAGGAGCTTCCCAAGGTGCACAGAATACATACCTCCTTTTGGAAAGCTGAGGAGAACAAAATACAGCTTTGCCCAACTCATTTTTCTCTGACAGCCAAGAGTTAATCCCCGACAATGCTTTCTTGGAAGAGATAGAGAGGGCCATCTTCGGGAGTCTAGTGGTACTCGAGGATTGACGTAACAAGAATGAAGATCCTGGGGAAGGAGGCACGGTGGAGATATATGTTGGGAACCAGAACAGAAAATATTTCACTAATAAGGTGTATGCTGATGAAGGTTGTTCTGGTTCAGTTTCCCCCTCTGCTGAGAATACAGTGGAAAGTGCTAAATCCTGCTGCGGTTCTGGTTTCAAAGACAAGGGTTTCTTCAACAGCTGGATGATGATGTCTAAATGTCGATGAATGGGAAGCAAAGAAGTCTTGGGGTGCTGGTGTATTTGCAGCCTTCGCGCAATCAGCGCCAGGTGAAGAGGAGACGGCCTAAGGGATCTGTGAAACAGAAGGTGCTGAAAGAGGTTGACCTACAGCAATAGGGATGTCTGAAGCTACAGCAGGAACTGAATCTGCAGCAGGCTTATGAGCTACTGGGAGCTCGGATCCATAGGGAGAGGGAAATCCCAAAGTGTGCTTATGAGCCAACTGGCACTTGGGAGCCAATGGGAGCTTACGAGCCAATGGGAGCTCTCTGTCGTCCCAATAGCTGCAAGAGGGCTCTGATCCTTATAGTGCTTGCGAGGTACCGCTGGATGTGCATCTGCAACGTGCCTCTTCAAAGGCCTAGAAGACTCCTGAAAACGTTGATCATGTCCTTTGGGTTCTGAGTCTGAATTGCTGAAAGATAAGATGTGATCCAATTGGACACCTTTCAAGCGTTTGGTTGCCAAAACCTGGGAAATAGCAACAGGTTCAGCTGAAGAAGCAACTACTCGTGGGCAAACCCCACCGACCTCCCTTGGACTTACGGTTTGCCTCCTCCCAGGTGCAGTGGAGTTTGGCAGGGACCTCCGTCCAAGAGCATTTGTGGGACGATAGCCACCCCCTCCACAGCACTAACCCAGGTGCAGGCACTAGCACTTGCACTATGATCTTCGTTTGCTTTGTCCAAAAGAACTCTTACATACGCTCCTATCTGAGCAACAGTACATATTAAAGTGTCGAATTTCTTATCCATCCGAGTTTCGAGACTGGCGATGGCACTAGCTTCAGAGGGAAGGGAGTCAGGTAGGCTAATGGAATTGTAAGGAGAGTGAGAGAAGTAGGAATTGGGGAACGAGAAGTCAAAGGTGTAGAAAAAGCCGGTTTAGAGGTAGAGGACACAGAAGCTCTAGCCTCGGCTCTAGCAGCCGCTTTGTTAAGCCTAGCCTTTTCTAATTTATTTACACAAATGATTGGTCAACACTTTCCATTTACTTACGTCCCAATCCTTACATTCCTCGCAAGTCAAGTCAGGGGAACATACTTGTCCACGGCAGTGAAAACAAACAGAATGTTCACCATATTTAAATGATGTCAACCTAGTATTACAGCCTTTGCTGCAATGCCGGTTACTGGTCACGCTCGTCTCTGACATAATAGTCCAAAAAACTTAAAAAAGGCTAAGCTAAGCTAAGCTATGAAAACATAGCTTGGAGGCTACCAAATGAAAGAATACTTCACCAAATCCTTCAATAGACAATCAAACCATCCGGTGAAACTACTCCTGAACTAACAAAAATAAGTCTTCTAATCTCATTCAACAAAATTAACACAGCCCTACAAGATATATAATGGAGTACTGTATCCCTTTACAGCATATTTAGTCATCTACAATGTTTTCAAGTACTTTCAGCAGGAAAAAAAGGCAGACCACTGATAAATCAAGACGGTTGGATTGTGACTGCCGCAACGGAGTGAGTGAAACAACTACAGTTTGGTTGCATACATAAAGATGAAGACCAGCCTGTTTTTATGAACCAATAAACCCTCATTAAAAACTGACAATGGTTAATGATTTTGGAAAGTGCCTTACTTCGAACTGTACTTACCTTTTATGCGAGAAATTATATCTATCTATCTGTATATGTATGTGTATATTATAGGCTATATATACTGTACAGTATATATATATATATATAAAATGAACAACCAAACCAATGAATAGGCTATATAACTTGAGAACCAAACAGCAAAGCATCAAAAAGTGAAGGCCATAGACATAGATCTTGCATTAAGATTGCCCTGGAGTAGCCTCAGGGAACATTCTACCAACTGTAATCTGTTTTGGCTCCGCCCTGCCACTTGAATTTGCTTCTGCAATACTACAAACAATATAGCCCCTAAGCAACCATTTTTGAAAAATATAAACAAGGGCTAGGAAAGGGTCAGGCCATTGTGTTCTAAGGTATAGCTGCTACTAAACAAGGGCTAGGAAAGGGTCAGGCCATTGTATTCTAAGGTATAGCTGCATAATAGCCAGTAATATATTAAACACATGGGTATATTCTCATGATGAACCATGACCACTGTGCTTTCTAAAATGTCACGTTAACAAGATGTCCTCCACAATGTTGTATTGCTTATATAAAGCAGACTACTATGCTGGCCATGGTAAGAGGTACAGAAAACCCAACACTCAAATATTTTAATTTCTGTACAAGTATTTCTTTTGTGGAATCTGAGACAGGAATGACTGTCACAATGATTGTCTCAAGAACATATGGCATTGTGAGAAGAGCCTCCCATAACCTAACATCCCGCACGAAGTACATGGGTCACCACACAAAAATTGAAGGATACTCATGAAAAATTTCAAGCAGCATCCAGAGAAGACACTGAGCTTCCAAAGGGCTGCCTTACACAGGTTCACACTATAACCTCAAGGACATACATTAATCTATGCTCTAGTTCTACATTTTCACATTTCTGAACAAGAAGGAGCACAAGACAAAAAGTCCAAGAAACAGAAAGAAATTAACAAAATCCTTTCTGCACCAACAATATCTCACAAGACCATATAAAGAATAAAGATTCAACCAAGGAAAGTGTGTGGAATATCAGGTTGGCAATCATCTGTAGCTATAAAAATTCATATAACTAGGCTAGTAGTCGGATACAACGAGTACTATGTGACACTTGAAAAATCTGCGAACCTCAAATGGCAAGTGAGGTAAGTGAAATCACAAATTTAAAATTAACCTGCATTTTTCCTTGATATAGTTTTTCATATGGATTACCTTTGGTATAAATAGTTGAAGCCTGGTAAAGTAGTTATTTATCGCCAAAACAAACTGACTAAGATCATGGCTGTCATTGGTTATGCTGTCAAACGTCATCCCGACTTATATAATCCAATTACAGTTAACCTTCATCCATCAATTTGGGGTTCTGTAATCCTGTCATAAAATCCTACTCATCCCTACCACAGGCTGCCCAGAGGCTAGAGAATGTTCCAGGAAAAGGCTGTCAATCTATAATCTACCATCACTTGAGGACTCAATAACACATTTTTTAACTCACTGTTTCATTTATTTTCATTAGTGAGCCTGGCCTAGATTTTGGGCATTTATATAATTCATTTGTGTGATTAGAAACTAGACCATTCTTATCTTCCCCAGGGCGAAAACGGTTTAATGCATGATTTCAATTACTACTTTATATTTCACTGTAAATTATCCGTCATAACATTTCAGTTCTTTTAGCTTATTTTAAGTCTTCATGGTTAGATACCCAGAAAAATACTGTAGTGTCCAGCTGTTTATCCTTCATAGCTGGTACAGTACAGTATAGATAAGTCGTGGCCAAGTGTCTACCACTTCTATGTGATACCACAACTTAGGTCCAGGTTTTATTTATCAAATCTCGAAAAAGTGGCAACAACTAATGCATACTACTATACTTGCTCATAATTATTTTGGTTTGCCTAGCCTATAGCAGCCCATGGGTGAGGGTTGGGGGACCCACCCAGTCACTCAACTGTCACTTTTTCCTTCAGCAACAGGGACAAATGTATGTTTAAGAAATTGCACTATGGCAAATAATATACTTTCAAGAAATACAATATAATAATACCATCCCAGCCATGCAGCCCTTTGTTAAAAGAGGGATGGCTGGAGCAACCTCTACATAGATAGTAAGCTGTTATGCAAATCACCTACATTTGACTCACTCAGCATGAATATGTTATATGTTATTGGCTCTTGTGTGTAATAAGACAGGAACAGGGAAGGAGCACTAGTCACTTATCATTTGACTGTCCTTCCACAGCCATAAACATTAGGTGAGATTCTGTTCTGTAGATTCTGTTCTGTTCTAACAGAGATTGGGCAGCTACACAAAAGGTTGAACAGCCAGTTCCAGCACTACCAGACACCTGCCCTCAGTACCTGTCTGCAATAGTGAGATCTTCATGAATGCAAAGGAAGGAACAATGATGTTTGGGAATAAGGGCCAAGGGGCTGTTGCAATCTCGAAGCACAGAGCTTAGAACTGGCAGCTTCGAAGACAAAGCAAAGGTACTTCCTGAAAGACTGATGGATGGATATCTTAAAATATGTATCCTTCACGTCCACTAAAGGCATAATTTGCCCTCTCTGATGGAATCCAGTAGTTATGAATTATTTCCTTTTTGAACTTAGTCTGTAGCACGTCTTACATGGGGCAGCGGACTTTCCTGCAAGGAAAAGTAAGGCTTAAAAAGCCAGACAGGTTGTCTACTACATCCACCACAACTTTTTCCCAGCACTGCCCAGAGCCTTGGAAATCCTGGAGGGAAGACATAAATGGTTTAAGTAACCAAGCAAGGAGACTACCCAGGGCTCCAGGTCCACATTGTTCAATGCATGATAGACATCCCCTTACTCACGGAGGGACTGCAAACCTTAGCATTCCCCTCCCATTTTCTCCTTGCCTCCCCCTCAAGCCAGAGCTGGCGGAGGTGGTGAAAAGGGCTGGGAAGACTCCTGGTACTGTCAGTTTGAAAGAGAAAAAGAGATGTATCAATGCCTTTCCTCACGACACCAATGATCTCTAGAACTTAACACACTCATCTGCAGATAAGACCCCAGTGAAGGTGAAGTCAGGAAGAAAGTTCAATCAAAGGTAGAGCCACGTTCCTGCCTGGAAGGAACTCATGGTAACAGATTTCATGGCTCCTTACTCTGTAGCCAAGAAGGACTTAACTTCTTGCTGGAGACTCTCCATTGGGAGAGGTCATTTGCAGCCCACAAACTTGCAAATCTGTGAGAACCAGCTTCCTCTGAACGTCACGGCCAAGTAAAGTAGCTTGCCTGATCTGGGCACAATGAACCTTCTGAACTGCAGGTCAGATTTAACTGTCAACATTGACCAAGACACCATGAGCAAGCAGTAACCACTACTGCATTTGGGAAGAGTTGTCTTGCCACCTTAGGGAACCCTACATTATACTCTACCGATGATAGGGACTCAATGAAGGACCAGTGGTTGCATCCCAAAGATCAATCTAACTCTGCAAGAAGTTATGTAGGAGAACTCAGAGGACATAGCCAATTCCCCTACAGCATGTGTTGAATCCTCTCCTGAAAGAAAGCCCTTTGTTGGCCGTGTCGGTTGAGCTTCAGACTTTCATTCGATGGGCCGGAGTTCAATTCCCGCGGCCGGCTGATGAAGAGTTAGAGGAATTTATTTCTGGTGATAGAAATTCATTTCTCGCTATAATGTGGTTCGGATTCCACAATAAGCTGTAGGTCCCGTTGCTAATTAACCAATTGGTTCTTAGCCACGTAAAATAAGTCTAATCCTTCAGGCCAGCCCTAGGAGAGCTGTTAATCAGCTCAGTGGTCTGGTAAAACTAAGATATACTTAACTTTTTCTCCTGAAAGAGAGGCTGACACATGTCTGACCTGCTAACTTGCTCAGGCTTGTGGACGCGAACAAATGAACCTAGCAGTACCATGAGCCAAGGTTGACTCTTGAATGGAACAAGCACTCTCCAAACCATGGTCACATAACTGTCAACTTTCAAAATGATCAGCCAAGATCAGAAAATGCTAGAGATGAACAGCCACCTGCTCTTATTGCGCACACACATCCGAGTCTCAGATTAATTAAGACATATGTTTGCGTGATCACATGTACATGGCCCACCACAATACCCAATGGTAGCATGCAATGGCAACCTGTCACGTCATTCCTATGCCTGCATGTGCACATGCCAAGTGAAAATGTGGCACCAACTCTCTTCTAGAAGGCTGTCGGCACAAGTGCAAACATAGAGTCCCGGCACGAGTGCAAACAGAGTCCCAACGATAAGTCTAACTCAGGCACCTGTGACAAGTTTGGATTAAATACCCATGACAGGTTGCACTTACTGACTCTTAATGACAGAGATATTATTTGCCTTACCAGACTGGACTATGGTGACCTGTGAAAAGGTCATCATAGTTCAGAGATAGGTTAACCTGTGGTGTTCAAGTGAGGAGTTCAATAACCTTACAGGCAGAATAGACAGCTGAAGTGAGATCTTGCACCTCGATAAGAAACTGGTTACTGTGCCTCTGTAACTGCTTCTCTCATACTGAAGATGCTCAGCATAGTGCAATTTAGCTCTTACAATTTATATGGCTAAAATTGGAAACTTGGATATAATACCAACGCATTCGATAAAGCTATGGTTCTCAACAAAATGACTTTCAAGCCACAGAATTTGGCCCTGGCACTTTCTTAAAATTGTTTCAGTCATACCAATTCTGTTACCCTAAAATTCCATGATATAAAATTGCCAAGATGCTTAATACAGTCTGACCTCTAAAATCTGGCTACTCCCATGATCTGGGAATTTTTTTTAATAAGCCCCCATTAGTTCTTGAGTGGACACAAGGGCGGTGCCACATCGTTTCAATTTCTGGTTTTTCCAGATTTCGGAGCTGAAGCTTGCTACATAAATATAAAAGCAAGTTTATTTCCAATGAAAATATTTCGTAAAACTCAAAAATATACAGCATACAAAAGAACCGTAATTTGCGTATAGACACACCACCCTACTTACGAACATTCAACTTACAAACGTTCAGAGATACAAATAAACGGGATTGCAAATTGAAATTGTGTTCAGAGCGTTCCCCTTTGCCACCCGTAAATTCAAATTTTGTTTGTGCACCTATTCTGTACAGTACATACAATACTGTATGCACACTGTATTATGCTTTAGGAAGAAAAAAACATACAGTACTGTATAGATTTGATATGATAATGTCCTTAAACGGGCATGAAGAGTACAGTAACCAACTTACAAGCAATTCAACGAGAAAACGGTTGTCCGGAAAGTAACTCGTTTGTAAGTAGGGTGGTGTCTTTATACTGTACTTGTGTATCATCCGGTCTATTGTATCATGCGATCATTAAAATTTCATCCAAAAACATGGTTTCATCATATACTGTAAATTGCACACAAAGCGAGATGTACTTTCAGTATACTATTACACTTGGCTAGGCTTTCTAAGACTTAGTTTTGGTAGATACCACTGATAATGCATGTATCTGAGTTAGCTTTTAACTAACACTGTGAATAGGCCTAGAAGCATAAGTTCATTAGGTTAAATGCAAATCTTCGTACATTAAATAAGGTTTACCAACCTTGTGACTTGTCTAATACTCATTATTTCAACCACTTACTACTGCGTGCAAGATACTGGCATGAACAACAGCAAGTACCGTACTGACAAACAATCAAATGAAGAAACAGCCGTTTGCTGGTGTTAGTGACAGTAACTAACACCCACAAGGGTTGCAGAGTTGTCAACTTGTTGAAAATTTGCTATTTCAAAGATGAATTCACTGAATAAAAATTTTTAAAATCTTTATTCATTCTTAATGCAATTGAGAGGAAAGTGTTATGAAAGTATGCTACTAAAATTATGGTTGTAGCTGTGGCAGAAGAAATGAATAATGTGCAAGCCACAAAATGTTTAGGACGAGGCAAAAGCAACATCCGATACTGGCAAAATCACACTTTTACTTCATTTAATTTACCACACTTAATAAAAGTACGATGCAATTTTACCCCCAGCTTTCATAATTAACTTTAGAGAGTCTCTGAAATGCGTTTCACTTAGCACCTAATGGCCATTATGACGTAAGTAAAACGCAATCCGCTAAAGATTTTAAGAATGTAAACATTACCAGAATGCAAATGGTGCCTGATCATTATGTTCATAAATTATAATTCAATAATAATATGATGCATGAAATATAACTTCATACAGTATGTAAAACAACCGGGTCTCTCTATTTCTCTCCGAATGAAAAGCTTGGGTCATTCTATCCTTCTATCTATCTATCTAGACTGAGCAAATGACTAATTATTCATAAGCTTTATTCTACTTTTGGTAGCACAGCAATATATATGTGGAATGAGCTGGCAAGACTTTGTTACATAAGGGGTATTTTTGGGGCAATTTCTGTCATCTAGGATTTTCTGTGGTCCAGCAGTGACCTGGTCCCAAGGCTGCTGGTTTAAAGAGGTCAGACTGTACTAACACTACAATTTCTAAATTTTCAATAAGGACCATGTTGCAACATTACCTCTATATCTAAAATCAAAATGTGGTGGAAACTGTGTGTGTTCTGGCCTCTCTGACAGCCTACACTATAAATAATAATACTATCACAAACCATCTAGATTTTAAAGCAATCCTATACTGTGTCTAAGGCAATATCCTTTATCATGTCTAAAGTAATAATCTATGTTACTGTACCTAAAGTAACATTCTGTGTTATGTGCAGGGCAAGATTTTTTTGTCTTGACAATACTGTATGCCATTAATTTACACTTTCCTACAGTACTACTATACTTCCATCTTTGAGTGTATTTTACCGTTGCTCTAACTCCCAGCCTAATCAGTGAATTCTGTTCTTCTAACCCAAAAACCCTAGTTTCCCAGTAAGATCCCTGTAAATGAAAAGGTAGTTACAAGAAATCTCAAAATTGATTTTCCACAACAATAATGGTACTGTTGAATGCAGTCAAATATATCACCACATTCTGAACAAGTAACTAACCATTTAGTAATCCATGTGCCATACTACTAGTATACTTGTAACAGCAAACAGCACCACTCTGATAACAGCAAACTACAAGAGACAGCAAGCCCCTTACCAATATAAAACAGAACTTATGGCCTTCTGGTTCCAAACAAATATACCAAGAGTTCACCTAGGTTTGTTGGGTAGGTTGAGCTAATAAAAACATAATTGCCTGTCAAGGTTATGGGTAGTATACAATTCATACTGTGGTGGGATAGGATAAGTTCTGAGCTAGTATGTGAAATAGGGTACAGTAATGTATCTGGGATGATGTGCACCAGAGATGTTTATTCCTCCACAATATTTGGCCCCGACAAACCAAAACCACTTTGCAATTTGTCATCTTGATACCAACTAGTTTAGTAGCAACACACAATTTAAATCAGAGCCTACCTGGGTATGGTAAAATCTGTCTCCCCCTAGCAATGTGTACTTACTGTAATTATTTTAAAAATAATTTGTAACGATTTTCTCAAGATTTGGCAATGAAGTAAAAGTTTGTCTCATAAGCTATTATACATGAATCCTAGCATACACAAATGCAACTCCACATTTACAATTAAATCAGATACAAAGATTTGCATATTTTCATCAAAACCACAACAAAAATTTGATAAATATCACTTACCACTGCTACACTTTTTGTGCTTACATGACTAAAGCCTTCACACTATAATGTATGCTACTGTCTCCTTACTCAAATTACAGGTTTTATATACACGAAATTAACTGCATTTTCATACATCTGACAAAATGGACTATGCTATAAATGTACAGTACGTTTGGTATCCAACCACTGATTTAACCCATCCAGAGATCACCTTCAACCTTGAATACCGGCTCGTGCAATTTGGTCATGACGCCCAGTTGTTCAGGATTTAAATATTCAAATAATTTTTGCTAGATCAGCGTACTTGTCAAGCTGTTGTCAAACTAAATGCATAATGGTAATTGTACATGGAAAGATTAAGAATTTGAGTTCGTCAAACTGAATGCATAATGGTAATTGTACATGGAAAGATTAAGAATTTGAGTTAAGTCAAATAGTCGCAACTGGAGGTGACAGCCTTTAATGTGGACCAGTGCAATTAGCCTAAGATGGATATTCCTTGATTGATATATGGCCTAGGATACCAGACTCAATTTGCACGGCACATGCATAAAACCTGACTGTACATAGGTGTAAAACATGTAAGGATGCCTACAGTTTCTTAACAATGGCAGAAAGATACGTCTTAAAAGAAAAACTCTATTCAAGACACCCTAACAAAGACACCTCAAGAAACTAAATAGGCTATAGCCACTTAAATTATTCAATATATTGTGTTAAACTAATTAAGCAAACTAGAACAGTCAAACACTGCCTATCCTAGCCTATTTCATCCGCGCCTATAGACTATCAGTCAGACCTAGGTTACCATTGATGTTATAATGCCCTAGGCATAAATATCAAAATAAAAGGGTCGAATTGAGTTCTGGGCATACACTTCCCAAATTTTGGTTACGTTGACACACTTTTGTCAAACCAATCCAACGTCATCGCCAAGGGCTTGGCTCTCAGGCAAATCATGGTAGCCTACCGTAGAGGCGATTACGGTAACGTAATGTCTGCTATGCTGTCGTAACCTTCTCCCCTAATTTTAGCAGATATCACTTGTCAGAAATGCAGATGACCAATTTTTCTGTACACCAACTGCCACCACTCATCGCCCCCTTCGAAGGGTGGAATATAAAATAGCATCTCCGGAACATACGGTTCCGCTGCTGCAGTATCATTAGCTGAACAACAGACGAGACAATCGGGTTCTCGTCGATTGTCAAAACGTCATTTATATCCTCGTCCTATCTTCACAAGGATTAGCCTCCTGACTATCCAGAGATTCCCGATTACCAATCACATGCCAGAAGACACCTCACAGCCGACAAATTTCGTTAAAACTCGACTCGAGACAAGGTACACACCCAATCAATCCCTCAGCCAGCTGATGACATTCGAGGGGGCCATCTTCCAATGAGTCATCCTGTATTTCTGGCGATAATTTTACTTAATTCCCTCCAAAAACAAGCTGGCGGTAATCTTAAAGCGCTAATCTATCTATCCTTGTACTTACTTTACAGCATAAGAAGGTTCCACAAAATAAGCACCTTAAATTGGCTTCGTCGTTCGTTAATATCCGAGTGTTATTTTGCACTGCTCGAAACTCTCGCATTTGGCGAGACTTGGCGAGATCGATCGGGTGGAGAATTGGACTTGTGTGATGGTTCTTTTCAGTTTCACTCGAGTTTTTAATAATATGGTATGATTATTCATAAATGTACATTTTGTAAAATATTTTTACGATATAAATCATAAATTTTTTATAATCAAATAGTTTACAAGTGTACCTATGCGAATACTTTTTGGTAAATAAAATTAATAAATCAATGACATTTGACACCATTTGGGCCGGCATAGATCATGAATATCGGAATTATGACACTATAATAGGCGACAGTTTTTCCCCATTGTGTCAGTTTACAAGCACTGCACTTTAATTTTCAGCTCGTATCTTAAAATGCTAAATCCCTCAAAATTCAAATGTAACCATCTGGCTGCAACATTGCGCCCCTCTTGTTCGTTTATCGCGTCATAATAACAGATTGCAATGCAAATACATGTAATTCGGAAGGAAGTTTATCGACTTGTCTGGCAATGAATAACGCCATTATATATCGTGATATCGTCCAGTGAGATTATGATAACTGTACTAGTACATCAACTGAATCATTTACAAGTAAAATTAAAGTCGTGATCCTCCATACGCACTGTGACTTGGTGCTGTTCATTTCACCCAAAACTACTTAAATGCAGTCTCGGGGAAAATTGCGTGTTACTGCAAATGTTACCGTGCCACTCTGCGCTTGGGTCTTTAGCAAAGCACCCGTTCGGGCTCAGTGCTGGGCTTCACCTACTACGGATGTGCCACAAGAATGTTTTACTTTTTTTCTGTCAACTTACATTACGAGAAAACACGCTAATTACCATTAGTTCTCTTGGTCGTTCGTTTTAGATAATCGACCGTCGGCCTTGTGGACCTGACTACCGGAAAATTCTGGATGGCACATATTCCTCGTCGTGTTGACAGTTGCAAAATATGAATTTTCCATACTTCGTTTTTTATTGCTTTAAATGCAGTCTCAGACCTTCGCAATATTGCTGGGAATAATGGAAAATAACGCACTAACGGCGTGTGGAGTTTTGTTTTTACAATTAAGCGTTTGCTTTATCTGTAGTCATGTCTGAAGTCTCGGTGCCTCTTCCATTACAGTATTTCCTCATTGATATAGATAATTTCCAGGTCTGCTCGCCCCAGTTCACTTCATGTACGCCATACAAGGAACAGAAGCTTAACTCCTGTGTATTCGTGTTTATATTTTATTTTGTGCGTTTGTTTTTGCCATCTTCACTGTTCGTAATTTTCAATGTATTTTCTCTAGGGTTTTTCCCCGTTTTTCTTTCTGTGTTTTTATACAAGCTTTCTTAAGAACATGATAAGCTTTTTTTACTTGATCCATATCAGCATATATTTGTATTAATAATAATAATAATAATAATAATAATAATGGTGATGATGATGATGATGATGATGGTGATGACTATGATGAGGACAAAGCTCACTGGGAGAAAAACAGATTTCAACGCACGGATGAAAAGGGCCAATGCCTCTTCTTTGTAAGCAACAAAACAAATTCCTTCTAGTACAGTATTATGCAAATACTGAAATTTGAATGTCATTGATTTAATTTATTCCCTTATACTTCTCTTCTTCTGTATTTTCAAAGGCAAATACCTTCCCATTGGCCTTTGCTCCTAAGTGAAATAATTTCACTATGTGCTTTCCTTCACTCACTCAGAAATGTAATAGAAGGAGATATAATGAGATGCATTTTTCTTAGCCTCATTATAGCTTTCAGCTTTTACGAGGTGCGTCAGTCGCTTCTATCTTTCCCATATTTTTTTTATTAATTTTTCTAACCTGGGCTAGGTATGGTCACATGATTGTACGTCATACTGGGTTTGGCATTAATAAACACGAGAATATAACATCCTCAGACAAGTTAATTAGGCTACATAACAGCAACAACAACATCTCTTATAAAGGCTGAAATCTCACAGCTTTCGTTATTCGAAAAATCTATTTCAGCTGGATGTTAGATTAAGATGCTGGGCTAGCTTCAGCACGGGCTCTTGATGTGAAGCATAAGCAAAGACAGTGTCTTTGAAATAACTGGAGAATCATCATTAAGTGAAATAATTACGTAACACAGCTGAAAGAACCTAAAAGGGGAACTCCTTATTCTCACCGACTTGAAATTCTCATCAGCATGCAAGGCAGACAGGGTGTTCACTAAATCGGATTGAAGACGACACCATATGAGGAGAGCATAATCTCGTCCGAAGGTTGTAAGATGTCCATTTACGGAGCAGATAAAAAAACGCCGTCGCTGCTGAAATGTTAAGACAAAGCTGTGAGGTGTCTTGGCAAAGTGAGCGTTTTATTTTGTCCTGACTGCTTTAAATACACACGTTCTTAAGTAACAAGCAATAAATGCAATTACTGTAGTTTGCTAGGGAACCTTACACAACAGATTTCCCGCATGGTAAAGAAGATAAGTATGGTATAAATAAACAAAAACGTCGAAAACGTTAAGATTAAGCATCCGTAATTGAGAAATAAATAAAAGAATTACGACTCCGGTGCATTGGCCATACATTAGGTCTAGCATTACAGCTTCTCTGCAATTTGTATGACACTGCTCAGTATTTATCAGTAAAAGTTTGTTGAAAGTACCCTGTATTTGCATTGTTGTACAAATACAATCAACTGAAAGTATTTGTATTTGTGACCAAAATAAGCAGCCAAATACAGTAATAGAGTAATAAAAACTCTATCGGAATCGTATGTTGGTTGGTTTCGATTAAGCTGGCTTAATGGCAACACGCGGCGTCCTGGTAAGAACCTCTGGACTCTGTCTAATAAGCAGGCCATCATAATCGCTTGAGAAATTTCGTACTGGAAGTCTCTCTCTCTCTTCTATTTGTTTCTTAGGGAAGAGCATGTTAGACCTATCTTGCCTACTTTTTTTTTTTAAATTATTAGTCTCCCTTCTCTTAAGAAAAATAAACATTCAGGAATGAGGTAAATAAATTTTATTCTTTTTCATTCGTCTCTACAATTAGCTACCTATTTATCTTATCGTTCGAAAGGTCAAAATACCTGCAAGTCCTCCGAACAAACTACGATAGTAAGATAAACATTGATAATGTGAACGTGTTTACCGTGATTCATACGATTTTGTTAAACTGATTTCAGCTCTCGAATGATTACGTGAATGTTTGACTGATTTATGCAAACTGGCGTTGCACTGAAAACGGCCATCAACGCCTAAAATAGCTCTGGAAAGACGTGAGAGCACAATCATCAGTGGAATTTAACGCAATATTTTGTCATGTCCCATAAATATTTTCTCTAATGCTTATTCATTCATGAGACAGACAGACAGACCTGCTATAAGATCCCGGGTAGGATTGTTAGCTCGAAAATATCCCTAAATGGCAACTCTAGAGGGTTTACTGGATGTGACCTTGTACGGGGCCGTTCATTAGGCTCTCAATGGCATTCGCCGGGATGAAAGGTTGCAGGTATGAGGCAAGGACTTGGGCAAAGGTAGAAACAGAGACTGCCACTCACCTTTCCGTTACGATACAGACTTCCAGAGACTTTGCCAAAAACTTCTGCACCACAGAAAATGACGTTTTTGCCAGCATATGACTTTCACTGACGTCCCAGGTTTGCGTCTATTATGACGGGAAGATGCAATATACATTTGCGATGTAGAATAAACGTTCAATTGCTATCAACACTGGTAATATATAAACTGACTTTGCCATGGAGAAAATAACACCATATACTGTAATACGAAAATCAAGTGTTGTTCACTTTCACCCCTGGAAAAATTAAGATATACTCGACTGTATATTCTGTTACGTCGACAAAACTGGAATGTTTTGTATAAGTTTCTTCACTCGAAAGTGTATTTTTTAACTTAATTTTTTAACAAAGTTTAAATACATTTCAATATTTTTTATCATGCAGCAAATTATCAGCAACATGATGTCCACGACGACTCGTAAAGTCATCAACATTTAGGTTGAAAGTCTCCTCATTTAAATGGAATCTTTTCCTTTCTCCTGGTAAGCGAGCAGAATATTAAGAAACGGATGGCTTCACAGACAGGTTTTTTAAGCAACTTCATTAACGTACGCTTCTTCTTCTTCTTCTGCCCAGCATATATACTAATAGTAACCATGCTAAGTTGCTTTTATTATCGATTAAGTAACAATAACGATAATAAAAATGATGTTCGTCTGCTGTGCATTTTCATTTAAACATGAGAACAGGTGATCGACGACGTAAAAAAATGGATTGGTGTTTTTAACTATGGAACATTTGGGTGAAAAGTTACAAGAGAAGAAATCTTCACCTAATGCGAAAGGTTTGGATCTGCATACGGCAAGATCAAACTGAAATATAGTGTTGAATTTATTAAGGGTATTTAAAAATGAAGCTTGTTAAAGGTAACGGGAGCTTTTTGTAACTGAAATGTGAGCAGACACATCATGTTCAGTTTATTGCAAAAGCTTGCAGTAGTGATTAGCCATAAAAATGTGTTTAGCAGCTGAGAAAGACTTTAGTTTATAAACATGCTGTTGGTTGGCGACAGTGAAGAACGAGGGAATTATAAAAAATAGTTGCGTGTAAAAGCAGTAGCACAATGTCACAAACTACATTGTAAGTGGCACAACAGCTTCTCGTTAACTTGCAAACAATAGCATCAGTAATGCAAGCAAAAAGGTTTTTCAATGCTTAGCAGCAACTGGATATTATGGTACCTAAACAGAATATGGATGTTGACGCTTTGCAAAACAAGTAGCATGCACTATATTTCCTGATGCAGGCACTGAAGGTAATGGTGGGAAGTCTTTTGAAATACAAATTACAACGGTTGTTAGCTAAGGGCCCATTTTAGGTTATAGTATCCTTTTTTTCCAAATTTAGAATAGCAGAATGGTCTCACCCTTTTGGTTTAGCGCAAAATTTTAAGAGCTTATCCTATGTCCAAATTTTTCCTTCTTTATCAATTCTTCTTTTCATTATCTCCTAATTTTTTTGCTAATTGCATCAAATTGTTCTTTTGAAGACCATCTCGAAAGCAGAACTTTCTTGCACAATTTATCCAAGAAAAAACATAATTTTATAATAAAAGAGAATCGTTATTACAAACCAGCTAGATGGTGTAAATGAATGAGCATTATTACTCATGGTGTGTTCAACTTGGGTGTCTGAACAAAATCAAATTGTTATTGTGCCTCTCCTACACCTCAGAGGCATTTGGTGGTTATGCCTATGGTAGATTTATGGAGACTCGGTAATTATGGACTACTTAATCCCTCTTATAGATGAAATCAAACTACCCTTGACACTGGCTATATAAATCAAGATAGCCAAAGTGGGACTTTAGATTCTGTGAGTCTGATGAACCTATAACCCTGTGCGTTCCTCTAAGCGAAGATCCCTTGCCCTTTAACTTAAAAAGGAAAAGTATTGTGAAAGAGGAAGAATTTATATTTGGTAATCTCAAGATGGTGTGTGACACATTATCATGAAAAGCAAGTAGAAGGCATCACTAAACCCAGGGCACCATTAGGATTTACCACTTATATTATGCTTTGCACAGCAAACATCAAATGGTACCAAAGGTTCTTCATAGCATTCATTCTGCCATAGTAGCATTGCTTTCTGCCTTTTCACCCATTTCCTTTTGGTCTTTATTCACACAGCTTTATAACTTTGTCAACGACACACTGCTCAAATGTTCACCAATTTGAAAAGTTGGGTAAAGGGCTAGGAACGTGCCTTGGATGTCTCCTTAAATTAATTTATAATAGTATGTAATGCTGACTGGGAAAGAATATTTAATTATGCCTATGAGGGTACCTACACTATAATGGCAACACAGGATCTAAGAGTGAAAACATCAGTAGGTATGTCAGAACAAATAGAATAATGAAGAAAGAGTACAAAAGAGTACAGGAGTAAAAAAGAAGGCCTTTGTGAGCTGCCATACTGTATACTGATGATGACCTGGTATTAATGGGTTTAAGGTTGAAACCAAGTTTCAGGAATGTTTCAGGTAAGGAACTGAGTGGAATAAAAGGGACTTTAAATCAGTTTAAGCAAAGTCACAAATATGGTGACTGGAAAGGTAGTAATGAAGAAAGTGCAGACCTGAATGCTGTGGATGAAGAAAACGTAATATTTTGTATCAAATTCAACTAACAGTGTCTTGAAACATGCTTAGGAATGCATGGTTTTAAGGCAGTACTGTACAGATTTACAATGGCAAAAATGCTCAAGAGCCAATGGTAAAGTGCTAAAGGAGGGCTTTTATGGTGCAACTGAAAGGGCAGAAAGAGAAGCCACCAAACAAACAGTGGAAAGATTGCTGACTGGCTGACTGGTGCAACTGGAAGGGCAGAGAGAGAGAAAGCCACCAACCAAACAGTGGAAAGATTGCTGACTGGCTGACTGGTGCAACTGGAAGGGCAGAGAGAGAGAAAGCCACCAACCAAACAGTGGAAAGATTGCTGACTGGCTGACTGGTGCAACTGGAAGGGCAGAGAGAGAGAGAGAGAAGCCACCAACCAAACAGTGGAAAGATTGCTGACTGGCTGACTGGTGCAACGGGAAGGGCAGAGAGAGAAGCCACCAACTAAACAGTGGAAAGATTCCTGACTGGCTGACTGGTGCAATTGGAAGGGCAGAGAGAGAAGCCACCAACTAAACAATGGAAAGATTCCTGACTGGCTGGCTGGTACAACTGGAAGGGCAGAGAGAGAAGCCACCAACTACACAGTGGAAAGATTCCTGACTGGCTGACTGGTGCAACGGGAAGGGCAGAGAGAGAAGCCACCAACTAAACAGTGGAAAGATTCCTGACTGGCTGACTGGTGCAATTGGAAGGGCAGAGAGAGAGAAGCCACCAACTAAACAATGGAAAGATTCCTGACTGGCTGGCTGGTGCAACTGGAAGGGCAGAGAGAGAAGCCACCAATCAAACAAAGTGGAAATATTGCTGACTGGTACAACTGAAGGGTAGAAAGAGAAGCCACCAACCAAACAAAATGGGAATATTGTTGACTGGTGCAATTGGAAGGGCAAAAAGAGCACCCACCAATCAAACAAAGCAGAAATATTGCTGACTGGTGTAACTGTAAAGGCAGAAAGTGAAGTTACCAACCAAACAAAGCAGAAAGATTGCTGACTAGTGCAACTAGAATGCAAAAGTCAAGCCATCAACTGAACACACTGGAAAAATTGCTGATTGGCTGACTGGTGCAACTGTAAAGGCAGAAAGAGAATTCATCAACCAAACAAAGCAGAAAGATTGCTGATTGATGCAACTGGAAGGGCAGAAAGAGGAGCCACCAATCAAACAAAGCAGAAAGATTGATGAATGGCACAACTGGAAGGGAAGAAGAAGCCACTAACTAAACAAATTGGAAAGATTGCTGACTGGTGCAATTGGAAGGGTAGAAAGAGAAGCCACCGACCAAATAAAGAGAGAAGATTGCTGACTGATACAACTGGAACGGCAGAAAGAGAAGCCATCAAACAAACAACGAAGACTGTTGCAACTGGAAGGGTAGAAAGAAAAGCCACCAACCAATAACCAGAAAGATTGCTAACTGGTGCAACTGGAAGGGCAGAGAGAGAACCCATCAACCAGATAAAGAGTAAAGATTGCTAACTGATGCAACCAGAAGGGTAAAAAGTGAAGCCACAAACCAAACAGAATGGAAAGATTGCTGACTGGTTCAACTGGAACATGCAGAAACAGATCCCTTCAAACAAACAATACAGGAAGATTGCTGACTGGTGCAACTGGAAGGGCAGAGAGAAGCCACCAATCAAACAAAGCAGATAGACCGCTGGCTGGCACAACTGCAAAGGCAGAAAGAGAAGCCACCACCCAAACAAACTACAAAGAATGATGACTGTTGCAATTGGATGGGTGGAAAGAGAAGCCCTAACTAAACAAAGTGGAATGATTGATGACTGGCTGACAGGTGCAATTGGAAGGGTAGAAAAAGAAGCCATCAACCAACCAAAGTGGAAAGATTGCTGACTGATGCAACTGGGAGGGCAGAAAGAGAAGCCATCAACCAAACTAAGCAGAAAGATTGCCGACTGATGCAGCTGGAAGGGTAGACAGAGAAGCCACCAACCAACAACCACTGACTGATGCAACTGGAAGAGCAGAGAGAGAAGCCACCAATAAAAAAAAAAAACAGATAAATTGCTGACTGGTGCAGCTGGAAGGGTAGACAGAGAAGCCACCAACCAACAATGCAGGAAGACTGCTAATTGGTGCAACTGGAAGGGCAAAGAGTGAAGCCACCAATCAAACAAAGCAGAGACATTGCTGACTGGTGCAACTGCAAAGGCAGAAAGAGAAGCCACCAGCCAAGCAAACTGGAAAGATTGATGACTGGTGCAACTGGAACAGCAGAAACAGAAGCCATCAAACAAACAATGCAGGAAGACTGCCGATTAGTGCAACTGGAAGGGCAGAAAGAGAAGTTACTAACTAAAAAAATTAGAAAGATTGCTGAGTGGTGTAACTGGAAGGGCAGAGAGAGAGAGAGAGAGAATCTACAAACAAAACAGTTGAAATATTGCTGACTGGTGGAACTGGAAGGGTAGAAAGAGAAGCCACCAGTCAAACAAAGCAGAGAGATTGCTGATTAATGCAACTGAAAAGGCAGAAAGAGAAGCCACCAAACAAAGTGGATAGATTGCTGACTGGTGCAACTGCAAAAGCAGGAAAGAGAGGCCACCAGCTAAGCAAACTGGAAAGATTGATGACCGGTGCAACTGGATGGATGGAAAGAGAAGCCCCTAACTAAACAGTGGAAAGAATGATAGCTGGCTGACAGGTGCAATTGGAAGGGTAGAAAAAGCCACCAACCAACCAAAGCGGAGAGATTGCTGACTGATGCAACTGGAAGGGCAGAAAGGGAAGCCATCAACCAAACTAAGCAGAAAGATTGTTGACTGGTGCAGCTGGAAGGGTAGACAGAGAAGTCAACAATCAACAATGCAGGAAGACTGCTGATTGGTATGACTGGACGAGCAGAGAGAGAAGCCACCAAACAAAGCAGATAAATTGCTGACTGGTGCAGCGGGAAGGGTAGACAGAGAAGCCACCAACAATGCAGGAAGACTGCTGATTAGTGCAACTGGAAGGGCAGAGAGTGAATCCACCAATCAAACAAAGCAGATACATTGCTGATTGGTGCAACTGCAAAGGCAAAAAGAGAAGCCACCAGCCAAGCAAACTGGAAAGATTGATGACTGGTGCAACTGGAACAGCAGAAACAGAGGTCATCAAACAAACAATGCAGGAAGACTGCCAATTGGTGCAACTGGAAGGGCAGAAAGAGAAGTTACTAACTACAAAATTTGGAAAGATTGCTGAGTGGCGCAATTGGTAGGGCAGAGAGAGAAGCCACCAACCAAATAAAGAGACAAGATTGATGAGTGGTGCAACTGGGAGAGCAGAGAGAGAGAATCTACAAAGCAAACAAAGTCGAAATATTGCTGATTGGTGGAACTGGAAGGGTAGAAAGAGACCAGTCAAACAAAGCAGAAAGACTGCTGACTGATGCAACTGGAAAGGCAGAAAGAGAAGCCACCAAACAAAGTGGATAGATTGCTGAATGGTGCAACAGCACAAGCAGAGAGAGAAGCCACCAGCTAAGCAAACTGGAAAGATTGATGTCTGGTGCAACTGGATGGATGGAAAGAGAGCTGTAACTAAACAAAGTTGAAAGATTGATGACTGGCACACAGGTGCAATTGGAAGGGTAGAAAACAAGCCACCAACCAAACTAAGCAGAAAGATTGCTGACTGGTACAACTTGAAGGGCAGAAAGAGAAGCCAACAACCAAACAGAGCAGAAAGACTGCTGACTGGTGCAACTGAAGGGCAGAAAGAGAAGCCAACAACCAAACATAGCAGATAAACTGTTGACTGGTGCAACTGGAAGGGCAGAAAGAGAAGCCAACAACCAAACAGGGTAGATAGATTGCTGACTGGTGCAACTCGAAGGGCAGAAAGAGAAGCCATCATCCAAACAGAGCAGACAGATTGGTGACTGGAACAACTGGAAGGGCAGAGAGAGAAGCCACCAACAAAACAAAGCACAAAGATTGCTGACCGGTACAACTGGAAGGGCAAAAAAGAGAAGCCACCAAACAAACAAAGCAGAAAGATTGCTGACTGGTGCAACTGGCAGGGCAGAAAGAGAAGCCACCAACCAAACAGCAGATAGATTGCTGACTGGTGCAACTGGAAAAGCAGAAAGAGAAGCTATCATCCAAAATGTGCAGACAGATTGTTGACTGGAGCAACTGGAAGGGCAGAAAGAGAAGCCACCAACCAAACAGAGCAGAGAGATTGCTGACTGGTGCAACTGGAAGGGCAGAAAGAGAAGCCAACAACCAAACAGGGCAGATAGACTGCTGACTGGTGCAACTGGAAGAGCAGAAAGAGAAGCATCTTCGAAACAGAGCTGACATTTTGTTGACTGGAGCAACTGGGAGGGCAGAAAGAGAAGCCAACAACTAAACAGCAGAAAGGTTGCTGACTAGTGCAACTGGAACAGCAGAAAGAGAAGCCACCATACAAAGCAGATAGATTGCTGACTGGTGTAACTGAAAGGGCAGAAAGAGAAGCCACTAACCAAACAAAGCAGAAAGACTGGCAACTCCCTTACTGGTACAACTGGAAGAACATAAAAAGAAGCCACCAACCAAATGAAGTAGAAAGATTGTTGACTGGCTGAATCGTGCAGCTGGTAGGGCAGAGAGAAGCCACCAACCAAAAAGCTGAGAATGCTGACTGGCTCATAAATGAAAATGTCGTATAATTAAACAGCCCAAAATTTATGATGTAGTTTCATGAACTGTGCTTTTTTTATGTAGCCTTGATATTGGCACTTCTAAAAAGATAAAGAGGAATTTCTAAAAAATGGATGATTACAAAATGTTGATATTCATAGCTGGAATTTATCTGGATATTCATAGCTGGAATTTATCTGGAAGATCAAGCATGTGAGAAGTAGCAGATACAGTGTAATGAGACTCGCAAACAGTATGAACAGGAAATGGGAAAGTAGCAATTAAAGAAATGTAGATGTAAATGTGACAGGAAGTCAACTAGTGCGATGGCCAAGATAATCATGGAGAAAGGCTATTATAGATGAAGACTTCGACAGGATTAGAATTCTGTGCATCAAGTACACAAACCAGAAGAGCGGAATACCCTTATCAGAGGACTAACAAATAATATACAGTACAAACTTACTACTTATGACATCAGCAAAAGCTGGTCCAATCACTGAAGCTGGATAACTAGCAGTAAGCAAGTGACGGGGTGGAGGACCCACCACTCATTTGAACTGTCAGGGTCACTTTTGGCTTTCTTGTAGATTCACTAAGAAATCTGAGAACCTGGATTCTCAGTCTGGGAAAACCAGTTCAGAAGACAGCAATATTCTTGCAACTAGACCAAGAGATGGTAATGCTCTACCAGCAATTCCCCCAAAGCTTCTCTATTTTTGGGCCTAGAACTAGCCAGGCAGGCCAACCTAGATAACAAAAATGCAAGCAACCATCCAATGCTGGTTGGAATTGGACTGTACATGGTCACAGCAATTATGGTCCATGGACTGATCACAGGAGTGTCCTGGGCTGGCTCTGAAGCGCCAGGGTGGCTGATAGTCACGGAAGTGTGGACTCATTCTTTCTCACCTCTGGAGAGGTACAAGCAGTACAGAAACAGTCGGAGTAGGTCCTCCTCTACCAAAACGATCCAGTGGGCAATCAGCCATAAGCAACCTTATGAACTGACTCCTCCATTCCACAAGCAGTGTCTTATTCTTCAATCGCGTCTTATTCAACCCATTCTTCTTCCACTGGGCAGGTGAATGAGAGAAACTTGGTGACTCTGAGCACCGTCATCTTCAGTGATCAAATTTTTCCACACTTCATGAGTAAGGCATCACCATTTGTACCAAAATTACAGACAACACCAAAATTAAAGCCAAAGTCATCAACAAGGAGTCAGAAAATCAGAATGGGGAAAATAAAGCACTTCAACAACAACACAGTAGAGTCCAGCAGCAGAAAAAAGTTCTGTACAGTAAATAGTCAAAAGTGGGTAATTTCTTCCAACATTTACTCGCTTGCTGCCAGTAATATACCTTGATACCAAGCTTCTAGGACCAGACCAGCTTTTGCTGAAAGTATATCCATATAACATAGAAATGTTTGTATCTTCATAGGAACAACTTAGGATTAATATGACTTTCTTAACATAGCTTTGTGGTTGTTCCAAATATGAAAAGATTTCTATAAAACATTTATTATGTTTAAGTATTAAATTACATTTTGAAAATAATATTTCATAATACAGCTTCCTCTATCAATAAAACAAGTTTAATGATCACAATCATACAAACAGAGATCTTCCTTATAAAAACCTCCTGCTGACTTGGTTAACAGGTTGTGTTAGCAGCAATCATCTTACAGAATGCTGCAAAAAATATGAACAATATAACAACACTTACGCCATACTGAAAATTCAATTAAACTTACAAAATCTTGTACAACATGCAATGGATATCCAACATTTGGAAAAGGAGAAATCTTTTGATCAAACACAGACCAAACATTTGTTGAACTTCTATTGAAAAAACTTCTAAAAAATACTGGAAATAGAGCACTTGAAATGCAGTGTTACAACAATACAAATGTTTAATTTTTTCATGGTGTTCACACGGTCTACCGGCTACGAGGCTTCAACTCTTCGTAGCAAGACCTCAGGAAGATGTAATTCTTCTTCTGTGGGTTGAAGAATTCATGGCCCTGAAAGAAAAATCATTAATCCCATTATTATTATTATTATTATCATCATCAATGATTCACATTATGAAAAATGCAAAAAACAGTGTGTGTGTGTGAGCTACAATAACTTCCCTGACCAATTATCTTGAAATGAAAGGGAAATCCACTAAATTTGTCAGTAATATTTTTCAATACAATATGACAGCCAAATTTTAACTGATTCCACTCTTCATTATTATTTTTAGTTTCACAATATAAACTCTTAAGGGTCTACAACTGAATGAAAAATATTAGCAAAAAATAATAAATTGAAAATGCTAAAGATTCCAGCTAAATTTCCTTGAAAAGACTTCTATTCATGATAATTGATCACCTTCGTATTAAAGTGCTGAATTAAGAGATCTACAGCATATATCCATAGTTCATCAACATGTAATCATACATATGTTAAAAATAAAAATCATGGCGTTGAAGAACATTTCTCAGAAAAATTCAACAAGCACTGAGACAATAAAACATGACACAGATGATAAAAACCTGTCATGAAAAGTTAGTTTAACATGTACGGACTTAGTTACGGAGACATAGAAGGTTTGTTCATTTTACGCACTATCATGACTGTATCTGTAAAAGCACAATCTCAAATGGGACAGAACACATATTGGTCAGACAGGGAAGGATCACACTGCTACCTCTTCATCCACAGAATCAAAATTTCATATTCCCATCTTTTGGCACTTTGGAGGCACAACATACTGTAGTACTGGTTCTCAAGCCTAAACTACTTGTGAATGGTTGGTGCCATTCACTTCAATCTACTTTGCATTACAAACCATCTTTCCTACCATGCCCCCCAACATAATACTTCTTGGGTAACAAATACAAACCTCTTACTGGTAGGAGAGTTGACTTCTAATCTAATCTTATTGTCCTCAATTCCACCCAGCATAGTTTTGCAATGTCTCAATGATTGGTCCTTCCTTTGTCCTCCCCCATAAATTGTTTTTCAGGCAATGTATAATTAATAGGGCTACGGTAAAAAATAGAAAAAGTTTTGACGTAGGAAAAACCTATTTTTGGCAGTCGCTGTCGATTCCTCAAGGAGTTACCCTTCCATGGTCTACCAGAGCTCCATGGTGACCACACTAATATCAAAGAATTTTCTTTAAGCTGGTCTTGTGGCTGGGTATTGTCATAATGATAAACACTATAACATGTGATGGAGTATGTAATGGACTCAAAGATAAGAGGGCACTTTTCCTTATTTTCAGCAAAGCTGAACCCAGTTTTCCATCAAACCTGCTGGAAGAAGATGCCCTTGTCACAGAACAGCAATATATAAGAAAAAACATTTCTGATCCGAGGTCAAGCCAAAAGTTTCAAGGCCCATTCTTTATTCAAAATACCCCTCAGGTTTTGCTAACAAAAAACAAAATCTACACACAAACTTATGTTTTTAGGGTGAAGTTCTACAGTGACTTACCTAAGCATGTTGGGTCTGGTTGCAGTATTGTCATACCTTCCCCAAGCGATAGTCAGGAAACCCACCCGTTAGGAAGACCCCTTGTTTTCTGCTGCAGCATCTATGGGGTCAGGACTAACCATACCACCTACTGATACATAGCCTAGTCGAATTTGTTCAAGGTCGTGGCAATAATGTTTTAAAAATACTGTCTCTGATGACCAGCCTGTACATTCAGAGACTTCTTCGAAAGAGACATTTCTGAAGAAGGCCAACAACGTACTTACTGTACTTTCCTAATATCACGTGACCTAGGAAAGGAGTGTGGATTTGCCTTTTTAATGAGGGACACTAAAATTATTCTCAGCCCTTGTATAGTGTGATTTATTTGTGGTATGGTGTAAAAAATCAGACCTTTTGGGATGTTTGCCATGACATCTAGGTAAACCTTAAGTACCTGAACCTGGCATAATGTTTTGTCTACTAAATTGAGTTTTCTTATCAGAATAGATTTCCTTCTTAAAGGATTCCCATTCTTGGCCAGGAATGATGGGCCAGTGGACAATAATAATTGATGGTCAGCTGCTTGCATGATGTATCGTCCCCTTCTTACAGAGCCCGGTTCACTAATATAACCTTCTGATACTAACGCAATAAAAAAGAACGCCTTTTGCAGCAAGGGTTCCGTTATTGATGCCTTGAATACCATGATTGTTGTAACTGCAAGGCATTTGTCTTCAAAAAGGTATACCATATAAGAAAATTTAAAAGTGTTTCCATAGGAATCTCAACTGGGATCTCAGTATGGATACAATCTAACCTATCTTCCATACGAACTGGTATTGTCGGACAGATGATTTCCGTTGTTTTTGTACTAGGTACCTAGAAATGTTGGGTGAGCAATTTTCAAGATAGACACTTTTTAAAAAATCCACGTGAAGGTCTCGGCTCATAAAGAAGGATACATATAAGACTTTCCTACCGTCTAGGATAGAACAGCAGACGGTAGTGGAATTGATCTCTTCACCCGTTGTTGGAGTAATAGAAACCAATGCCTGTTTGGCCAATTTGGAGCTACATTTGGGGCTGTTCCTTTGAAGGTTAGAAGCTTGCTCAAAACATTCAAAACACTGGAGGAAAAAGGTATATAGTCCTCCATTTCTTCCAGTCTTGTAGGATGGCATCTCTTGCTGTTGCTTGACTGCCCATGTTCGGAGACACATACACTGGGAGCTTGTGATTCTTGTATGTGGCGAACAGGTCCACTTCCGGTTGTGGAAGCATGTTGGCTATTGTTTGAATAGAGCGGCTGTCCAACATCCACTCTGTTGAGGCTGTCGTTTTCCTTGATAGAGAGCCTGCTATTATGTTGAAAGACCCTGTGAGGTGAATTGCAGACAAGTACCACTTCCTTGCTTGCACCATCCAAAGGATGGCTAGCATTTTTGATAAAGGACATTGCAGTCATGTTGTTTAGAGCCAACAAAATCTGTCTCTTCTGGAGGTTTGAGTTTTCTGTGAAACAAAAAGACAGCCATCAGCTCCAAGAAACTGATACGACAATTCCTCAGAGTAGCTGACCACCTCCGTCACCTGATGATCCTCCCAATGTCCTCCCTAACCTGTCAATGAGACATCTGTGTGTTTGTCACTCATACAGACGGAGGAGTCAGGGTGACCTGTTTCGCCAGAGATTCCTTCTGGGTCCAAGGCTGAAGTATCTCCACAATTTTTTTATTCTTTTGATGAGGCCGGTCTCGCATCTTTTTTCTTGCATGCAATAGCCAGAATTTGTTCACTTTTAGTTGCAATCTGAGCATGGGTCTATTACTGATATGAGCTGCAGCAGGCCCATCATACATTCCAATTGCTGCCTGGAAACTCTGGACTGTGCAAGGAATGATTTGAGGTCTTTCCTTACTCTGTTTTGAATATTGATGGGGAGAGACAACAGGCTGTGAAGAGTATCCCAACACAGTGTCAGCCACTGAAAGTGTCTGCTGGGTGTGAGGTGGGATTTTGTCCAATTTATTGCAAAACCCTTTGACTGGAGTTTGTTGACCAGTGCTCTTAGGTTTTTCAAGCACTCTTTTCTTGTGGGGCCCCAGAATAACCAGTCATCTAGGTAGGCTATTAGTTGAATTTCTTCTTGTCTGAGTTCTTGAACAACTACTGAGAATTTTGTAAAAATTCTTGGGGCAATGTTTATCCCAAAGGGCATGACTTTGAACCTGTACTTATCTTTCTATATCATATCTGGGTGGAAGGGAATGGCGATGGGGACGTGCCAGTATGTATCTTTCAGATCTAAAGAAGTTGTCCAAGTCCCTACTGGAATGCCTGAACATACTTGGGCAACAGTAGTCTTTCGAAACTTTTAGCAAACAATGTGCTTGTTCAATGCTGATAGGTCGAGGATCACTCTTTGTTCGGAGGAATCCTTTTTGGGGACACTGAAGAGACGTGCTTGGTGGCGAATAAGTGTGTGTTTTTCTATGGCTCCCTTTAACAAGGCCTTCTGCATGTAATCTTCCAGAGAGGGGTTTGGTTTTTGGAAGAACCCAGGATAGTTTATCGTTTATCCCGGTAACCGCGCAACAACCAAATCTGTCAGCACAAGTAAGTAGTTCAACCCCGACCCTACCCGACCTAGCGACCTGATCCAGCTCGACCATTCTAGCACAGAATTCAAACAGTTAACATGGCGTCTTCTCATCCCTCTCATGTTCAATTTGCCGCTGCAAATCCGGTGACTATTATTGATTTGGTGAAATTATGTGACAATGAAAATGAATTGTGTTTGCTTCTGATGAAAAGTGGCTTTTTAGGCGATTTTAGTGGTCTGTGTGAACAGTGGTTAGGATAGTAAATCGTCGATAACTAGATGTTAGGGGTACAATTTCCCCCCTTGTAACCCCTGTTAGTGAGCGCAGCAAGATATTACCGCTTGCCAGAATATATGTGCTTGCCAGGAATCAGTCAAAAAGCAGACAAGGCACGCAGCGCCGTTCTGCCCCGCCGAAACTGTGATCAAATTTGTGTAAAAATGACCGCTAACAACCACCGGTTCCACAGATTTCGTCTGTCTGCCATTTTTGTTGTGTACCGTTCTGCCAGTTCTCTTGTCATAGCTTACTGCCATCTACTGGTAGGTAGATGGCAGTAAGCTATGAAACTGGCCGAACGCAGGGTTGCCCGGGTAAACCATAGCTGCTCCAGAACCCCTTTAAAGGGGGGGGGGAGGGATGAGACCATTTCCACCCCATCCTGTTGAAAATAATGCTGTGTCCCCAAGGGGAAGACTTTCATTGCCTACGGTGTCGTTGAAACCGACCCCCAATCATACAATTCCTATTGGTATACAGTACACCTCTTCCTCTGTCTATGCCCTTGATAGGCATTCCAGGTGTTGCTTTTCATTTTTCCCTGTAAGAGGGTCTTTGGACCTTGTGAAAAGGATTTCCTTGCTGTTGTTATTGTTCCTTTGTAGGGAGTTGTCTCTTCTGACCACCTACCTGTTTTTGAGGAAAACTTTTGGGGTTGGGTAAAGGGGAGTTTTAGGTTTTTGTTTCCTGAATTCCCCTCTTCCCAGAAGAGCGTACATGTACATTTCTGTTGGCGGGCTTGCTTGTTAAGTTGAGCCACAACAGAGTCCTCAAATAGGTCCTTACAGAAGGGGTTAGAATGTAAAAATGAAGTTACATTGGGGAGTGTCTTGTTGGAGCCCTCTAATGTTTCCATTTGTGCTTTTATGCGCCACTCTAGAAAGTCATAGAGTGCGTCCCATAGGGTTCTCATAAAGGTTTTGGCCACAATAGCAAAAATTGTTCTAGAATCATCAGGAAGCCTTTTGGTGGCAACTTTCAGCAAGGTGGTAGAGGTTATAATACTAAGGAAGTGGATCCTACCACAAAATTCTGCCAAGGCTGTCCCCTCTGAGATTCTTCTCATAGGGGTCCAAAACTGCTAAGTAGCTATATCTAAAGGGAGCTTTTTCCTTTCAAAAGGGAGTTGTAGCGTTGCCCATTCCTTGGTGGAATTTTTCAAAATTGGGATGACCATGGCAATTGGCTTGAATTCTGCCGCTGTCTCTTGTTTTCTAGTCACTACAAAATTTTGAAAATCTGTCTTCACATAATTAGTTATTTTGAAGGTGAAGGGACAGAAGGCTGAGGCTACTTGGTGAGCAACTTGGGTCTTATTCAAAATGGAAGTAGAGATTCATTTTCCATTGACCTGGTAAATGGTGTCTTCTATAGCTTTTAATGCTATAGGAACAGGTAAGAGAACCGTTTCTTTTAGTGGTTTCTCCATATCTGGTGAAGGTGGTACCAGGTGTCATTCTGTTTTAGGGAATGCTGCCCTGTCTCTACAGTAAATTCTACATGTACAACTTCGATCATGGTTTTTCTCTCATTAAGTATTTATCATAGTTTTTTCTCTCAGTAATTAAATACTTACCATTGGGAGAGAAAATGCACATTGAGGCGTCGTGCTAAGGAGTATCAGTATCATCAGGGGCAATATTGGAGCCACTATTATCTTTTGATCTAAAGTGTTGTAGTCCAAACTGGCCGTTTTGTTGTTTCTATTCGGAATTCTAACATTAGACCTTGTTTGGGCAGCATTTGTATCCAATCTCACTTTTCGGTTACAGGATGCGGTACTTTTACACTCTGGGGTGTACATGACTGACTTAATTGCCCTAATTTCACTTTCAGAATCATGTATCATGTCCATTATATATTGTGGCAAGGACATCTTTGATGTTACTCATAATTTCCTTACAGAATTTATCAAATGCCGCAAAATGTGTACAGTATCCCTTTTGGGGGAGCTTGCGCAATCTCACTGAGCTTCAACAACTGAACTGAAACTGCCTGCTAACAAAGGGGAAGAGGTTCTGGGTAAGTTACTATACCCCTCTAAAAATGTAGTCATTTCAATCGAGGTTAGGTGGATTCTAGTACAGGCAGTTCCCGCTTACCGGCGGCATAGGTTAATGGCACTTGGCTAGCGACGTCATTAACCAGATTTTCGGCACTAGTAAGCACTTTATTGGTGCCGATAACCAGTTATTGATAACTGGTCCACGGCACCTTTAAGTGGTTTATTGGCGCTTTTATCGCCTATTTTTGGTTAGAGGAGCTCAGCTGGGAGTGGAGCCCCTGCCGTTAACAGGGACTGCCTGTATCCCTTTTGGGGGGAAAGATCCTCTTCAACATCTGCGATAGCTGCATGGGGGATAGAACTCCTTCTGGAAGGTTTCTCCCACAGTTAGCTGAAATTTGTGTCCCTAATCCTTCTGGGTTCAGCAGGACCATTTCAGTGGCAATGTCCACTTCATGTTCATTAGTAAGAATATCACCCTCCTGTAAAGATTCATTTACTTCCTCCACGGGGCTACCTGGGAGGTACCGGGGACTGATGTTACCGAGTTTTGGGCCAAACATAGATCTTGTCCTGAGAAAGGGTTAAATATCTGCTGCCGGAGTTCTGCTGGAAAGATATAGTCTCCCCCTAAAGAAAAGGTGTGTGGAACAAATTTGCAATCATCTCTTGATAAATAAGTCAATACAAAAATTGTTTTTTCTATGGTGAAATAGGTACCTTTTATGTAAAAATATTTTGAGATTTTGTAGTGTTGAAGGAAAGACTGGAAAAGAATCTACAATATAGCTTTTATTTTATGCAGCACAACTTTTATTATATGAAAATATGAGAGAGAATCTCTTCTTGTATGATGTTAAGACATAGGAATGACATAGAACAGTATTCAGAGCATTATATAGAAAAAAATTATATTTTCTTATGTACTTTCATCTATGAGCCTCATATACAAATGAAACAGGAATTTTCATTCAGAAAACTCTTGAAACAAAATTTCAACTAACCACTGGTTTTGCATAGCTTTTTACATTCACAAGTCTTTTTGTACTTGCTTACAGTATGGTAAATTTTGAAGCACGGCACAACACACAAAGGGGGTTTGTTACGACAAGTTTCACAGTGATATGTTGTTTGTCTTCTTCTGCACTGCCCCTTTTTCTTCAAGCAACGATCACTGCTTCTTATACTGCAAACAATACAATCAGGCTTGTGATTTTTGTTTGCAAATTGAGCCATGAAATGTCTGCCTGTGAGTCTGTTTGATAATGGTAATTCAAGTCTCCTCTTACCAATCACTGGCCTTTTTGAATAACATTCCAACAATCCATTTACTACCTGTTCTCTAAATTTCCTCTGACTTAGTTTTTTATTTGGATTTTGGATACCATAAGCTATTTTTGCATCCACCAAGGCCACCTCTATAACAAAATGCCATATAACCTGATACCATTTCTTCTTCCTCTGACTAAAATTATATGTTGCACACAGTTGATCAAACCTGTCCACCCCTCCCTTATATTTATTATAATACGCTTGAACAGATGGTTTATGTAAAATTCTAACACCTTTTTTTGATTTTACTGTTACCACTATCACACTTGAATTGCTGTGTTGGCAATTCAACATGTTCACTTTGCCTGTGTCCTGCCAAGTTGCTGTAACCATTGATTTTTCATTATTTGTCCATATTATTGGAAGTTCTCCTTTTTTCATTTTAGCTCTTCCCATTTCCTTGGGCAGACCCTTTCTATTTACATGAACAGTGCCACAAGCACCCACACCTCTCTCCCTTAGCTTACTAAAAAGCTCTACACTTGTGTAAAAGTTATCCACAAAGAGTATGTGGCCTTTATTTTCAAACCCTTCTAATAATGCTAAGGTAACCTTAGTACCTAACCAACCTTCACTAGGGTGTTGATTGAAATGAACAAAAATTATAAATAAAAGGCAAAAGCACAAAAAAAAAAAAAAAAACTTTCCTAGGTAACAGACACAAAACCATGTAAACTGTTACAAATTACAAGATAAAAGTTACTGTTTGATCAGTGGTAACAAACCATTGATCAAACAATAACTCTTGTACAAAATTTTCCAGGCTGAAAACCAACCAACAGTAAGCATAGCCTACATAATTGTGTGAGTGATACGAAAACAAATAAAAACAATCATTATCTTGAATAAAAATGTAAAAATAAAGCAGAAAACCAAAAGTAATCTAACCTACACAGCTGTGCTTGTGAAGCAAATACATGACAGGAAATACAAGAACAAATAATGACTGGTTTTATGGGAATTTAGTTTACACTGCTCAATCAGTACTAACTTTTCAACTTTTCTCAAATAAACTTGCCAAATCAATCAGTACTCATTTTTCATTTCCCAGACAACGGCCTAAATCACACGTTTTTTTTAATTTCCAGAACAATGTCCACGGATCCTAGCCTACCAAAACATGCAGGCATGCATGGCTTGACTAGGCTATCTTCGTCCTTTCTCTCTTTCTCTCTTCCCACTTCTTCCCCCGTTTCTCTATTTATATATATGAATATAAGTACTGTATATGTCTATATAATATTATAGCCTAACAAAAATCCATATACACAGATTACTCCTTCACATGTTTGTGTACATCTATGATCGATTAAAAGGCTCGACATTTAAAGGGCCAGTTAAAGGGCCAAACAATAACATTTAGGTTCCGGCCATAATATCGGCTTCATTTTTCTATTATGTGAGCTTGTGGTAACTTATCAAGCATCATTTTAAACCAGCATTGATACACAAAACATACCAATTTATTTAGAATAAATAGACAAAATACAATTTATTTCTTGCCCAGCTGGGCGATAAACTCTGGAGGTCTATTTGTTATTGTTACGTTTCGCGACGCCACCGACAGATGGTGCTAGATATCAACATCAAGTTTTCTCTAATGGTAAATAGAAGAAAATGGACCAGTAATTTTAAGGGTAAACATTTTTCTATGGTGGTAAACCAGAGTCGACCCACGCGCTTCCACTACAATTAACTCTCGTCACTCACAGGCGACAGGCGCACCCAATGGGTTAATTTTATTTTCGGAATCATGTATCATGTCCCTTATATATTGCTGTTCTGTGACAAGGGCATCTTCTTCTAGCAGGTTTGATGGAAAACTGGGTTCAGCTTGGCTGAAAGTAAGGGAAAGTGCCCTTTTATCTTTGGGTCCATTAAATACTCCACCATGTATTATAGTGTTTATCATTACAACACAATACCTGGCCTCGAGACCAGGTAAATGAGAATTCTTTGTTATTAGTGTGGTCACCAAGGAGCTCTGGTAGACTATGGAAGGGTAACTCCTTGAGGACGAAACAGGCGACTACCCTATCAGAAAATGTTGTTATAACACAATGCATATTTTTCAATACAAACCTACTCTACTCTTGTATTTTCTAGCATACTTGAAGAATGAGGGATGAAGTAGTGTCGTAAATGTCAAACAGTGCAAATTGGTGCACAGAAGGCAGGCAACATATGATTAATGGATTTGCACTCAAATGCATTTTGTTATAAAAATGTTATTTTTGTGTTGCTTTTGACTATGCCCATCATATACTCTTATTTATAAAATTAGTAACCAAGTTACTCTCAGAAGAGGTTTTTGCAAGTATACAGTAGAGCTAACATACCAGTTGCTCCACAAAGTAAAGTACCTTAATGGAACCTTTACAGATTTTAATTTTTATCAGACTTGTGCTTGTTACTATAACACTGAAGCAGTGCAGGACATACACGTTGTGATATTTGGTGGCAAAGAAAGCACAACTCAGCAAAACTCTAGTTTAGCTGTACAGTACATTTAATGATTCTGAATAATATTAAGCTTACATGTTTTTCCTTTGAAGCACTCACTATATGTTAACCATCTAATGATGTCATAAAACTAGCTAATATTTGGTAGGCTTCCTTTATTCAAAAGAGAGGACGACATCAATAAAAACATGTACTGTCCTCTTGTTTGAAAGTCTGCAGCCTTCTGGGATCTTTATTCTATAGACAAAACTGTGTGAAGGAGGTGGTGGTTCCTTCTTCACAACAATGGTAATTGCTTTTGGACCATTACCTTCATTACCATTTTAATGTTGGAGTTCCTCTCCCCTGTATTGTTCATTTACTGCCTCAATTCCCATCTGGTCTATGTCTATAAATATGCCGGAATTATAGACAGACAGATAACATGAAGGATCATTGTTCATATTTTTATAAAGAATTCCTGCTATTAGCTTTGGCGCTGCTAGAATTTTGAAGTTCATTATCATCCACATTCTGTTGAGGTGCCACCTTGTTAAACTGCCACACATTGTAAGTATTTCATTTCCTTTGCTGAAAAACTGTGGAACAGGTTTCCTGTCAGTGCTGTGGATTATGCAAATAAATTATTGAGAGGATAAAATATATTCTTGACTTTTGTGACATTGCTCAACTACTGTTTGTGTGTTTATGTTTCTTATGCTTTTCTTTTACTGCAATTTGTGTAATGCTTAAAGTACAGCCTCACTAGTTTTTTTATCTCTATTCATGTCTTTTTTTAATAAGGGTATTTAACACTGAGGTAGTTTGCTTAGCAAGTTGAAGGCCTTTTTGACTTGTTCCATATGGAAAATATTGCAGTAGTACTGAAAAATAATGCTGTACCAACATAAAGTAATGTACAATACACAGATAGTTACTGGAGGAAGACAACAGAACACAGGAAGACAGACTGAAAGCCATACCTTTGACCAGTCATAAGAAACTGCATATGCAAATATTTGGCCATTGTGATTAAATGCACAACAGGAGATAGGCTGCTCCATTGCTTCAGAGTTCTTGAGCTTTGTCCGTGCATCTTTGTCCCAAAAGCTAAATCGGCCGTCAGATCCTACAGTTGCTAATGTACCGTGAACCGGGTGGAATTTGATATCATTCACCTGATAGAATGAAATAAAAAATAGAAAACTATAAGTTCATAAAGAAAAGCATGTAGCTTACATATCAAATCTATTATAAAAAAGTTAGCTTTACTGTGCTTTTAATATTTTATTACAAACAAGGACAAAAGATATATCATGGCTACTCCCTGTCATCTCTACTTACGTAATCTCCCTTTCTCTGACAACAGTGACTTTATCAAACTCTGACCTGACAACTAATCACGTTTCTTTCGCTTCTTCACGTAGGAAAAAGCAATCTATTTCTCTAACCTTAAACAAAAAGACCATTTCTAGTATATAGAGATGTTAATTCACCTTCCATCATCTTTACTTGAAAAATTTCTTCTTAAACTAACAGCAGAAGTTTTTTGTAAATAATTTTAGCAGACTTCCTTGAAATGCAAAGTTAATTTTCTATCTATGAATAAAGTAAACATTTAAAGTCATAAATAAAGGAAAATGGCTCTTGTTTTGTCCTTATATTCCTTTGCCATGCAAAATATGACAGTAATTTAATTTTCAAAATGACCCTTATCAGTTTACAAACAAGACAATGCGTGAGGTCTTGATTAATATCATCACTTCCAAATTTAGTAGGCTTAAGCAGTACTGTAATCTGTATTAGCATGCAAATAAAGTAACCATACAAAAATACATTTTCATCTTAATTCATACAAGGAAAAGGATCCAATCCTTTACGACATGACCACTGAAGTGCTGAGTACCTTTAAACAATTTACTTCTGACATCAAAATTTAATAGCTTCATGTACCCAGGGTGTGTGGTAAGCCTAGCAGTATTATAAAGTGCTTAAGAATAGAAATTCTCAAGTTAACTGAAAAAAACCAGAAACAGTACAATGAAATTCAACTGCCAGATTATAAATAGCTGAAGCTAATTCACAAAATCAACAATGATCAACAGTTATCAGTCAAGCAGTGACTGAAGTATGGTATTCCATGATCTGCTGACAACCAATGCCATTGATAGTAAAGCATGTATTTATATATAATGCAATAAGGCAATATGTGCCAGTACCATTATGGGAATGCTGTTCTGTCGGAAATTTAGCCCATTATGGAATCTTCATCATCTTATCTTTTTTATAAGATGGTTTTTGTTGTTACCCATAATGACTTACTTTAAAAGTTGACTGCTTTGTTCAATAATCATTAGCAATAAGATTTTACAGTCAAGATACATAACGGGCATTTTAAAGTAAAAATATACAAAAAGCCATAACTTTGTGGATTTAAAGCTATAAATTGGCATCACTATTATGGTTATAAAATTGAAATGGCAAAGTTTTTACTCAATGATATGGTATATGTTTTATAGAGTTCTTAATTTGTTCGTTTGCATCATGAGGCATGAAAAGTTTAAATATACTTAGTACTTACAGCATATATGTCTTGGAATCCGTTTGAAGTACCATTTGATCTGTGACACTTGAATGTGAAGTTGTCTCTTGGCGATGCTGCTACTATATACTGGATAGCCACTCGACCTTCTACACTTCCAAGGGCAAAGCCAGCCGGAGCTCCAGCACCTTTCTTGTCTTTGAAGATTGCAACACATCTGTGCTGTGAGCAAAGTAGAAAAAATATAATATTTTACTCCCACTGACATGTGTGATCCCCAACTTGGGGTAAATATCCTTTCTCTTACCAAAATGATCTTATAAGAGTACTGTACACATTCTTATTCAAATGAAGTTACAAGTTTCTTTATCAAGTATCTAAAAATGACATTTTTATAATAAAATAAAGTTTTATATATACTTACCCAGTAATTATATAGCTATTAGTTTCTTTTCACCGGCAGCTTAAAATTTTGAAATTGTGGGTCAAGCTAGTTTGTTTTGGTTATGGCGACGTGCCCTGCCCACTTTCAGGTGTAAGAAGAGGTACAACATAGCAAAGAGCTTCAATTTGTTTATGCCCTTATGTCCAAGTAAGGGGAGGCGGGCGGGCTCCAATCATTTAATTACTGGGAAAGTATATATAAAACTTTATTATAAAAATGTCACTTTCATATAAGTAACTTACCCAGTAATTACACAGCTGATTCCCACACTGAATGGAGGTGGGAAGGTTGGGCATATCTACCCCAAAACATTATTAATAGTAATGAGTTTGAAATAGAAATTTGCTAACACTGAATTAATGTTGTTGAACCTTACCTGATAAGAGAGCTGCTACAGGTAGATACTGCCTCTGGTTGGCACTCATCTTATCCAGTAGAGGCGAGGCGGCAAAGCCTTGAAGGCCTACTACTACAGTGGGTGCTTTGTAGTGATGGACTAATTTCTGAGGGCTAGCAAAGTAAAACAAGATGCCCATGCCCAGGTGCAGTACCACACAAAATAACCAGAGCAAATAGTCACCATAACCACCAAAAAACCAAATTAAAAACACCAATACCCAACCATTAAAACCAAAAGACTGGAGGGTACTCTAAGTACGTAGTACTCCCAGGCTCCCCCAAAAAACTCAACACCCTAAGCAAGGTGAAGAGATTAAAGAAAGGATGTTGCTTTCTATGTTTCCTCCCCCAATACCATGCCAGCTGCATAAAACGGATCCAAGGTACTGCACTGATTGAAAGTAGTTCCGATATCCCTTAAGTAACGCAATACAAACACCGACTTGTACTTCCAAAACATCGCTTGCACAACTGACGTGAGGGATAAACTGCGCTTAAACACCAAAGACGCAGTGACCTCTTTTATCTCATGGGTTTTTACCTTGCAAGAGGAGAGAGAGTCTTCACTCACCATGGAATGTGCTTCTGAAATAAAGTTCCTGAGAAAGAATGCCAGGGCATTCATAGACAAGGGTCGAGAGTGATATTTCACAGAACACCAAAGGTTCCTTGAAGTACCACCAATGTTCTTTGTTCTGTGAAGATAAAACTTAAGGGCCCTTACTGGACAGAGAGTTCTCTCTTCTTCAGACGGGCCTACTATCTCGGACAAACTCTTGATCGTAAAAGAACGAGGCCATAGATTCGATGGCAATTCGTTCTTGGCTAAAAAGTCTATGGAAAAGGAGCAAACTGCATTCCCCTGAGAAAATCCGATATTTCTGTCCAAAGCATAGATTTCACTAGATCTTTTGGCAGTGGCCAAGGTGACCAGAAAAAGTTTTCCTGGTAAGATCCCTTATGGAGATAGACTGCATGGGCTCAAAACGTGAACTGGCCAGCCACTTAAGCACCATGTCTGTAGCCTTTAATGGTAGAGGTGGGAAGTCCTTTAGTGGAGCGTAGGAACAGAAGTCCACTATCTCTGCTACTGAGGTATTAGAAGAGGACACGTTGTTTTGTCTGCACCAAGACCTGAAGTTGGACCATTTAGCCTGGTAGACATTATCTGATGACTGTCTTCTGCACTTCACAGTCGCGTCTGCAGCCGTTCTTGAAAAGCCCTTCTTTCAGAGCAGTCGCCTAACAGTTTGAATCCTGTTAGGGCCAGAGAAGACAGGTTTTGGTGGAGCCATTGGAAGCGAGGTTGCCTGAGAAGAACGGGGATATCAAAATCGTGGACAGGTTTTGATGAGACCGGAATTTGTTGATGACTTGTCTCACTTAACTGAATGGAGGAAAGGCATACAGATCTTTGCCCGACCAGTCCCGCAACATTACATCGGTCGCCCATGCTAAGGGATCTGGTACTGGTGAGCAGATCCACACAAACTAACGGGTCTAATGTCCATTCTGTGGGAAGAATCTATCTCTGAAGGCTCAATTCATCCGCCAAACATTGAGTCTCCCCTGGATAAAATGCATTGTCACTTGAGTGTCGTTCTGGTGTAACCAAAGATCCCTTGCTGCTTCGTACAGGGAGAAAGGGTGGGTTCCCCCTTGTTTCTTGATGTACGCCAGTGCCGTCATGCTGTCTGAATGCACTGCTACTTTCTTCCCGCGAACTTCTGAAGCGAAGCACTGTGGGCCCAGAAATATTGCCTGTAACTCTTTTACGTTGATGTGCCAGTTTTGCTGTTCCTGAGACTAGGTACCTGACACTTATTTTAACCCCAAAAGAGCTCCCCAACCTAGGTTTGACACACTGAAAAGAATTCTAGGCTGGGGTTCAGAGGTAGAAAAGATTTCCCTTCTGATAGTCTCTTCCTGGAATTCTGCCAACGAAGGTCCTCCTTGATTTCCACCGTTATTGGGAACACAAACAAGACCTGAAATTTTTTCCTGTTCCAGTTGGCTCTGAGGAAGAACTGGAGAGGTCTCAGGTGAAGTCTTCACAGAGTGACGAATTGTTCCATGGATGAGAGGGTGCCTAGAAGACTCATCCATTGATTGACTGAGCTAAGTTTAGTTCCAGAAATTCTTCCACTGTCTGGAGACACTTGTCTATTCTCTTCAGGACTGGAAAAACAGGAAAATCCCGAGAGTTGACTGTCATTCCTAAATAAGGTATCTCCTGAGAAGGCGTCAGGAGAGACTTGTCCCGATTGATGAGAAGACCCAATTCTTGGGCCAAGAGAAGAGTTGTGCGAATGTCCTCTGTACTTTGAGCTCTCGAGTAGGAACGTAGTAACCAGTCGTCTAGATATAGGGAGATCTTTATCCCTATGAAATGAGGCCATTTCTCTAGGGGAGCCAATACCCTGGTGAACACTGCAGAGCCGTTGAGAGACTGAAGTACAGAGCCCGAAACTGGCACACCTTGCCCTAAAACACAACACAAACCTGAGGTACTTCCTCGACATCGGATGCACTGGAATATGAAAGTACGTGTCCTGCATGTTGATGGGGGCCATCCATTCTCCCTGGCGAATGGATGTAAGGATCGATTGGTTTGTTTCCGTCTTGAATGTTGTATTTTTGACAAAGACATTTACAGCACTTATGTCCAAAACAGGTCTCCAGCCCTCTGATGACTTGGGCACCACAAAACGACGACGGTTTAGAATCCAGGAAAATGAATGTCCTCTACTACCTCTATAGCCTCTTTCTGAACAAGGGACTCGACCTTTAGCAAGAGAGCAGCAAATCTCTCTGAGCCTGGAGAGTAAGCAGTCAATTCGACAGGCTTGCGGACTAGAGGAGGTCTGTAGCCCTCCTTCAGGACACACTATCCAGGATTTCACTCTCTTTAGTTTCCACTGTTCCCAAAAGTGGAGGAGCCACGCTCCTACCTGAGTACGGAGGACTATGACTTCATTTCTTGGAGGAAGACTTGGAAGAAGACTTCTTGATGGAACGCTGTGGGAAACAGGTATATGCTTTTGTTCTAGTATGTGTTCTAGAACGGGAGCTCTGAAAGGGAGTAGGCTGCAACGGAAACGAAGATCTGGGACGAAGAGTCAAAGAATCCTTGGGGCATCTCGCAGATTGGGAGAGCAGGTCTTGAGTGTTCTTTTTCTGCAGGTTAGAGGTAATGTCCAGTGCTGTAGCCTGGCGAAAAAGATGCGTCTTGTCCGTTGGGGGAGGAGAGGAGGGACGATCTCTAAGTAAAAGAACACCAAAGCTCTCTTCTTAAGCACACCCATGGTGTAAAGACTAACTAACTCCAGTGCACTATCATGAATGCCCCTGTCAATACAGGAAAGTACTCCTAAGAGATCCGAAGAAATTTCTTGAGGTAACAAGGAGCAGTCTGTAAGTCTGCGCGCTAGTGCGCCCACCGCCCAGTCTAGGAAGCTCATCACTTTGAAAACCTTAAAAATATTCTTGAGAAGGTGCACTAGTTCTGAAGCTGAAAACATAATTTTGGCTGAGGAGAAAGCTGATCTCCTAGCCGAGTTGATAAGGCCGGAGAAGTCTCCCTGAGAGGAGGCAGAGACTCCCAGGGAAGACACTTCTCCGGTTGCATAAAACCTATAACTCCATCTGGACAACTTGGAAGGAGGTAAATAAAAAACTGCTTTACCTTACTCCTTCTTCTCAGAAAACCACTCTTCTACTTCATTCAGTGCCTTCTTCGCTGAAGAGGAGAGAACCAATTTTGGTAACCTCAGAGAACCGACTGAGGGGGCTTCCATAAAGAAAGTCGAAGCAAGAGAGGAGGGAGTAGCAGGTGAAAAGAAGCTTGGAAAAGTCGATAGCAGGAACCTCAATAACGCAGAGTACTATACGCCGACGAAGGAGCCTCTTGACCTGGAACAACCTCTCCTTCAGAAGAAACAGGAGAAAGCGATATATCCGCTGTCGTCTGAGCTGTAGGAGGAGCCTTCTGCAGCAAACTTAGAATATTATCCAGTTTGCTCTGAATCGGGTCAACTGAAGGAGGAACAATGTCCTAGACGACACTACAATGAAGCGGTGGAGGAGCGGGCGCCAATGGGCACTCGGGGAGCATGTAGACACGAAAGCCAGTGATGAAACCTGATGGTGAACAGGCGCCAGTGGGTGCTATTCTGCAAGCAGGAGCTTGGGCGCTTTGACACTAGTTGCTGGCTGCTCAGGCGCTGACTGAAGAGATGAAGGTGCTGGGTGCGCAATTCCTGATGAAGGGGTTCCTTTATTCAATGAAGAACATCTACGCACCACAAGGAACTTCGGCGCCATTTACGACCGCTGTCTGAAGAAGCAGAAGAGAATTGCTCTGGGCTATCCCAGTGACTGCACAAGGACGCACTGAATCCTTGCCCTTCTTACAAGGAACAGAAGAAATCTCGAAACCCACTGCATGCCTTCTCAGTGGGCGTGACTTGTCCGCATAGTGCCGTGAGTACCTGAGACTAAAATCTTTGGAGCTGGAGGGCTTACAGTGAGCACTCACTTGAAGGCCTTTCCAACAGCCTTTGGTTGCAGTCTGGGATTCATCAACAGACTGAACCAAGGGGGCAATTGCTCGGGGGGAGACCCCACCAACCTCCCTTAGGCTACCAGTTTGACTCCTCCCAGGTGATGGGGAGTATGTCAGGGACCTTGGCCTAGGAGAATTGGCGGGCCGAACAGCCACCTCCTCCACTACCACTGCACTTGCACTGGGCGCCACGGGGTGCTCTGACTTACTCTTATCCATTAACACTTTCACCAATGACGCTAATTTAGCAATCGACCACACAATTAACTCAAAGCAAGAGTTGCTTTTCGACTCCAGACTGACGATGGTGTTGAGATTGGAAATGTGAGAGCCGGGTAAAGGAGAGGGTTGCACAGGTGGAGGAGATGGAACGGGATCGGAAGAAATTACAGGTGCAATTGCATCCGACTTAGCAGATGAATCCTGACTAGCTAAAGCTTTACTAGATTCCTTAGCGATAGCTTTCCTCTTCCTACCTCTAGTTAGTTTCTTAAGATGTGAATATGATATTTTTATGATAAAATAAAGTTTTGTACATACTTACCCGGCAGATATATACTTAGCTATAGTCTCCGACGTTCCCGACAGAAATTTAAATTTCGCGGCACACGCGACAGGTAGGTCAGGTGATCTACCATACCCGCCGCTGGGTGGCGGGAATAGGAACCATTCCCGTTTTCATATCAGATTTTCTCTTCCACCTGTCTCCTGAGGGGAGGCTGGGAGGGCCATTAATCGTATATATCTGCCGGGTAAGTATGTACAAAACTTTATTTTATCATAAAAATATCATTTTTGTACATGCAACTTACCCGTCAGATATATACTTAGCTGATTGGCACCCTTGGAGGAGGGCAAGAGACAGCTAATAACTAAAAAACGGGAAACAACATATATTGTAGGAAAAAACAAAAACCATGGTTCTTACCTGATTGGGCAGAAGACTTCATGGATACTGTCTATGAGTCTGCATGCCTCAAGAGCTTCAGAGAGGAAGTGACTAAGACTGACAGCCCTTCTGGATCATATCAATAGGGAAAAAACCCACTTACATGACAGAGCCTGTTATGGATCGTGTCAATGGGGATTGACCCACTTACAAGACAGAGCCCTCTACCTGAATCATATCAATGGGGGCTATCCCTCTTACATGACAGAGCTAGGTAATAAAAACTACAAGGAGCTAACAACCAAACCCGACCAACTGACCAAGCCTAACCTTGTTAGTGATACGAGATGAAAGAGAGAGACCCTCAACACTCTCTTCCAGCCGACCATAAAAAACACAACAAATCATTAAAAGTAACAACCAAAAAACTAGACTAAAAAGGATTAGCTTCAGCTCCTTGACCCAGCACCGAATCCGCGGATACGTAAGCTCCTAGAGAGCAGCACTTCTCATATGTAACACGAACATCTCTCAAATAATGAGAAGCAAAGACTGAGTTACATCTCCAGTACGTAGAGTCCACAATAGACTGGAGGGACCAAGACTTGTGGAAAGCCAGAGAAGTAGCTATGGCTCTCACCTCATGAGCATTCACTCTTATGAGCTGTAAATGTTCGTCTTTGCATGAAAGATGAGCCTCCTTGATAACATCCTTAATGAAGAAAGCCTGGGCGTTCTTGGAAATTGCTCTTGAAGGATCCTTGACAGAGCACCAAAGACTTTCAGTGTTACCTCCGTGATGTTTCTTTCTCTCCAGATAATATCTAAGGCTTCTTACTGGACAGAGTGTGTGTTCTAGCTCCTGTCCTGAAATATCGGAGAGTCCCTTGACCTCAAAACTCCTAGGCCAAGGTTTTGAAGGGTTCTCGTTCTTTGCTAAGAAGAGAGGCTGAAAGGAGCAGATCGCAGAGTCCTTCTTAAAGCCTACAGAACCTTCCAAAGCCTGTAATTCGCTCAATCTTTTGGCAGAAGCAAGAGCGAAAAGAAACAACGATTTCCTGGTTAAATCCCTGAAAGAGGCAGATCGAGGAGGCTCAAACTTATCAGACATTAAGAATTTTAAGACCACGTCCAAATTCCAGCTGGGAGGTCTAGGGGACTTGTTTTTAGAAGTTTCAAAAGACCTTATAAGGTCGTGAAGGTCTTTATTATCAGAGATGTTAAGACCTCTGTGTCTAAAAACTGAGGACAGCATGCTCCTATACCCCTTGATGGTGGAAACCGCCAGGTTACACTGCTCCCTTAGATAAAGAAGGAAATCCGCTATCTCCATTACAGAGGTACTGGAAGAGGACACTTTCTTAGTTCGACACCATCTCCTAAAGACTTCCCACTTCGACTGGTAGAGGCGCAAGGTAGAAGATCTTCTGGCTCTGGCGATAGCCCTCGCAGCCTTGCACGAAAATCCCTTCGCTCTAACCAGTCCTTCGACAGTCTGAAGGCAGTTAGGTTTAGAGCGGGAAGGTTCTTGTGATATCTGTCGAAGTGGGGCTGTTTGAGAAGATCGCTCCTGAGAGGGAGCGACCTGGGAAAGTCTATCATCCATTCCAGTACCTCTGTGAACCAGTCCCGGGATGGCCAAAAGGGAGCGATCAGGGTGAGCTTGGTGCCCTTTGAAGAAACGAACTTTCTTATCACCTCCCCTAGAATCTTGAACGGGGGAAAAGCATAGCCGTCTAGACCGTCCCAATCTAGGAGAAGGCCGTCTATTGCTACTGCTCTGGGGTCCGAGATTGGGGAGCAGTAGTTCTCCAACCTCTTGTTCCAATGGGTGGCGAAGAGGTCGATATGAGGTCTCCCCCACAGGAACCACAGCCTTTCGCAAACCTCTCGATGAAGAGACCATTCCGTGGGAAGAACCTGGTCTTTCCTGCTGAGCAGATCCGCTCTCGCATTCCTTTATCCCTGAACAAATCTGGTGAGGAGAACGATGTTTCTCTCCCCCGCCCATAACAGAAGGCTCCTTGCTGCGACGTACAGGGAGAAGGAATGAGTCCCTCCTTGCTTCCTGATATAAGCCAGGGCTGTGGTGTTGTCTGAATTGACAAGAACTACTGACCCCTTGACCAGAAGTTCGAATCGGGCAAGAGCTAGATGAATGGCTACTAGCTCCTTCATGTTGATGTGCCAGGACCTCTGATCCGTGTCCCAGGTGCCCGACACTTCTTCCGAGCCTAGTGTCGCTCCCCAACCCGACTCCGACGCGTCTGAGAACAACACTAGGCGAGGGTTCGGCGGTTGCAGAGGAATTCCTAGACCAGCTTCTGGGGGTCTAACCACCAACGGAGATGTTCCTTTACTTGACATGAGATCTGAAAGGAGTCCGACAACTCTTGGGACTTCCAATCCCAAGATTCTTTCAGGAAGAACTGTAGAGGTCTGAGGTGAAGCCTTCCTAGAGAAACGAACTGTTCCAGCGAGGAAATGGTCCCCAGCAGACTCATCCATTCCCTCGCCGAACATCTGTCTTTCTCTAGAAAGTCTGTCACCTTTTGAAGGCAGCGTTCCCTTCTTTCCAGGGAGGGAAACGCTCGAAAACCCCGAGAATCCATCCGAATCCCCAGGTAGACAATTTCCTGCTGAGGAATCATCTGAGACTTCTCGAGGTTCACAAGAAGTCCTAGAGACTGGACCAGGTTTAAAGTACGAGAAAGGTCCTCCAGACAACGGTTCTTCGAATTGGACCGAATTAGCCAGTCGTCGAGATACAAGGAAATCCTCACCTCCTCCAAATGCAACCAGTGAGCTACATTCCTGAGAATGGTCGTGAACACTTGGGGAGCTGTGGAAAGTCCGAAGCACAGAGCCCTGAACTGAAAAGTTCTGCCGCCTACCATGAACCTTAGGAACTTCCTGGAGGAGGGATGGATGGGAACGTGGAAGTAAGCATCCTGAAGGTCCAGGGACACCATCCAATCTCCTTGACGAAGTGACGACAGAACTGAAGACGTCGTCTCCATAGAGAACTTCTTCTTGATGACGAACGAGTTCAGGGAGCTCACGTCCAAGACCGGTCTCCACCCTCCCGAAGATTTTGGCACTAGAAAAAGCCGGTTGTAAAATCCCGGGAAGTGAAGATCTTGTACCGGTTCTATGGCAGCCTTTTCTAGCATTTGTTCGACGGCTAGCAGAAGGGCTTGCCTCCGCACAGGATCCTTGTATCTCGCCGATAACTCCCTCGGAGTTGTTGTCAAGGGAGGTTTCGAAATGAAGGGAATGAGGTACCCCTTCCTCAAGATAGAGAGGGACCATTCGTCCGCCCCCTTCTGTGCCCAGGCTTCGGCGAACTTTAGAAGTCTGGCACCTACTGGAGTCTGGAGGACTTGCTTCTCACTTGGACTTCCTGGAAGGGAGTCCTGAAGGTCTAGATCTTCTTTCAGGCCTACGCCTCCTGATAGACCTGGATCCTCGAAAGGGCTCCTGAAAGGGGGTCTTCTCCTTCTTAGCAAGTGGAGCAGTAGGTCTCATCCTCTTAGACGACTGCGCCAGCAGATCCTGAGAAGCTTTCTCAGACAAAGAACGAGAGACCTCCTTCACAGTCTCTTGCGGGAAAAGATGGCTAGACAGAGGAGCGTACAAGAGGGAAGACCTCTGGATAGGAGAGACCGATTTGGAGAGGAAAGCACTGAATACTGACCTCTTCTTAAGCAGGCCAGTGCCGAACAGGGAAGCGATCTCCATAGAGCCGTCCTTAACAGCCTTGTCCAAGCAAGACAACACACTGCTGAGGTCCTCCATACTGACTGAGTCCTCTTCAAGACTCCTCTTAGCTAAGGCCCCTAGAGACCAGTCCATGAAGTTAAAAACTTCCAGCATGCGGAAAAGGCCCTTGAGGAAATGATCCAATTCACAAAGTCCCCAAGAAGCCTTGGCCGAAATAAGGGAGAGTCTTCTGGAAGAATCAACATGCGAAGAGAAGTCTGAGCCAGCCGATGAGGGGAGAGCTAACCCCATCGGTTCCTTAGTCTCGTACCACATTCCCACTCTTCCCGAAAGCCTAGAGGGAGGCAAGGAGAAGACAGTCTTGCCGGCATCCTTCTTCGAAGAGAGCCACTCTCCGAAGCCTGTAAGTGCTTTCTTCATGGAGATCGTAGGACGCATTTTAACTAAAGAGGAAGATTTCGAGGCCTTGGTGCTCGAGAGCATGGAACCAGGAGAAGGAGGAGAAGCAGGCTTGAGGGAATCTCCATACTCCTGAACCAGTAAAGCTGTCAACCTCTTGTAATCAGAAACGGTGATATCCTTAGGGGATTCGTCCTCCGATAACGCCTCCAGGCCAGCAGGAGGAGGAGAACGTCTGGAAGTAGAAGGGCACTTGCCAGAAGAAGAGCGCCTAGAAGGAGAGGAGCCTTTGTCCACTGGAGAACGACGATCCGGAGAGAAGCGCCTGCAAGATGACTGGCGCCTGACAGGAGAAGAGGCTCGAACGGAAGAGGAGCCCTTGCTGGGAGAGGGGCGCCTAACAGAAGAGAGGGAGGCTGGAGAGGAACTTCTACGAGGAGAAGAACGAGACTGACGAGCAGAGCGTTTGACTGTGGAGAAAGCATCTCCAACAGGAGAAGACCAACGACGACGAGGGCGCGAGCGCCTGGGTGGAGAGGCGCTATCCGCCGACGAAGAGCGCCGAGGAGAGAAGCGCCTACAAGGAGAGGAGCGCCTACCAGGAGAGGAGCGCCTAACAGGAGAGGAGCGCCTACAAGGAGAGGAGCGCCTACCAGGAGAGGAGCGCCTACCAGGAGAGGAGCGCCTGCAAGGAGAGGAGCGCCTACCAGGAGAGGAGAGCCTGGAAGGAGAGGAGCGCCTGCTGCTGGAGGGGCGCTTAACAGGAGAAGAACGCTTCACAGAAGACGACTTGCTGGGAGAAGAGTGTCTCTTGGAGGACTTGATCGGAAGAGAGGCATCCTTCCGACGAGAGGAGCTCTTTGATAAAGAGCCAGCAAGAGCAGCGAGCTGAGCCTGGAGGCCTACCAGGATCTGCTTGGTGGACTCCTGACCACCAGAAGAAGAGGAGGGAGATCTTCGAGTTCTCTTCTTTGCAACAGGAGAACCTTCAGGGAAGCGCTCAGGGCTAGAGTCCAATGCGTCTCCTCTAGGAGCCTTCCAAGTCCTCTTCAAAGGGCGCGACTCCTCAGCCGAACTCCAACCACGCTTAGGAGAAGAAGAAGCAGAAGACGAGAAACACTTCTTCAAGATCCCTTTTCTACGGCGATCTAAGGCAGCCTGGGACGCGTCAACAGGCGCTGCCGAAGGGACGCCTGACCGTTGGGAGCGCTCTTCATCCCCCTTGCGGCTGTCGACATTCCTCCTCCACTGGGTCTGGGAGTTTGGAAGAGGTCTAGGCCTAGGAGCGATGCGGAGCCGGTCAGACACCCCCTCCACTACACTGGGGACACTACACACATCACTATCACTTCTCACTTTCTTTTCCTCCAAAGCACGCATCTGCAACTGCATCTTGCGGATCGTAGCCTTCATTGCAGCCATCTCCGACGACGAATCCACAGGTTCGACGAAGGGTGAAGGAGCTGAAACAACTGGAGTGACAGGCGAATCTGGAAGAGTGTTAGGTTCTAAATCTACCTCCTTAGAAAGAGACCTACTTGAGCTTCTAGAAGAAGCCTTCCTAACTCTATCCTTCTCCAACTTGCGTACATAAGAGTTCAACGCCTTCCATTCCAGATCAGTGAGATTCTCACATTCAACACACGTGTTCTCAATAGAGCAATCATTCCCCCTACACCTCGAACACACAGTATGAGGATCTACCGAAGCTTTCGGTAGTCTCACCTTACAATCAGACCTAACACACACACGAAACACAGGTGCAACATTCTGATCAGACATTCTTACAGAAAATACCAAAGCCGAAATCAAAATCAGTCCACAAAAGCGTATGCCAAGCCAAAGATCCAATACGTCACCAAAGGTCAGTCCAAAATAATCCTCAGCAAGCGAAAAATGAAAGTCTAAGCAGAAGGAACCAACAACAGATGTTGCCGGAACCAACGACAGAGAAAATCTGATATGAAAACGGGAATGGTTCCTATTCCCGCCACCCAGCGGCGGGTATGGTAGATCACCTGACCTACCTGTCGCGTGTGCCGCGAAATTTGAATTTCTGTCGGGAACGTCGGAGACTATAGCTAAGTATATATCTGACGGGTAAGTTGCATGTACAAAACTAAAGCCTTCCACTTCTTTAAATCCCAGTCGCTACATTCCTCACAACGTAAACCTACTGAACAGGTTTGTCCCCTACACTGAACACAAACAGTGTGAGAATCATAAGATTCTTTAGTCAGTCTACTATTGCAGCCTTTGCTATAATACCTAATACTAGAACTACTACTGTCAGACATCCTGGAAAATTTTATGACAAGTCCAAAAACAGGCAAAAAGTCGTAAACCAATGATCAAAGCTCTCCTAACACTCTCTAAATTGTGCTGAAAGGCTACGAAAATAAATACTTCACCAATCGAAGCTAGAGCAAACAACCAGCAAAGTATAAATTTCAAAATTCAAGCTGCTGCCAACCACAGTCCTTCAACCACACCCGGCAGAAACAAAATGAAGCTCTTTGCTATGTGGTACCTCTTCTTGCAACCGAAAGTGGGGGGGGGGCACGTTGCCATAACCAAAACAAACTAGCGTGACCCACAATTTCAAAATTTTAAGCTGCTGGTTAAAAGAAACTAATAGCTATGTAAATACTGGGTAAGTTACTTGTATAAAAATTTTCTTTATATTTATCACTGTAAATATAAGTAATTCATTTAACTAACTTAGTGAAGTGTCAAGTGTGGGTCTGACCATGCACAGTGAGGGGGTCTATCTTGCATGGTAAAAGTTGAGTCAACTGGGATTCTGTTGCAAGGAAGTGGGGCAATTTATGATTACTGGGATTATAGTGAACAAATACTGTAGTTTCACCAACCACAGATAAAGCAAATGACTAATAGCAAAAATATACATAAAATACCTGATATTTTAATGGTGATTCTATCTGTTTGTACTCTTGTGGCTGACCTTCTAGCTGGTATACTATTAAGTGACGATTAGCTGTACCGACCACTGCCATCGGATACTCAACATCAGCACAATAACATCTCTCAGGTAAGTTAATTGTTAGTATTGGTGTGGCACTTCTTGTATCCCAAAACTGAAAATAAAAGCATTGCATAACATATCAAAACATACCAATATCCATCATACTTCAAAACAAAATCACATGCACACAAATATAAGGCCCTTTGCTTGACTCAAGACATGGTAAGTCGCACGTAAGGTAGGAGAGTGATCTACATCCATGTATCTAACATTATGCACATATTTCAGAGGTATCACTCATTTTATAATAATTTTAAGTTCTCCCATAAAGGACATGCACTTTTACTCCCAATCCACAATAAGACCCTACGAAGGTTAATCAGATTCCTTACCTTTAATGTTTTATCAGGTTCCTTACCCCTAATGTTATATCAGGTTCCTTACCTTTAATGTTTTATCATGTTCCTTACCTTTAATGTTTTATCCCAGGAACCAGTCATAATGCAGGAGTATGAAGGAGCTTTAATCCAATGAACTGTTTTCACTGGAGCCTCATGCTGGGCAACCTGCATCTTTTGATTGCTGCCTAAATCCCAGCAATGCACAGTTTTATCTGCACTGGCCATAAACACCTGTAAGTATATCAGACAATGTTCACTACTGAATTTGAAGGGTCCAGTTTCACTTGAGAGAAAATTCCAATTTCATTCAATAACTCAAATCACTGATTGTTATTAATAACTGCTTATTATTAATAAGCAGTTAACCAGACACGATAAATTGAAACGGATGAAGATTCTGACAAAATTTCCTTTATAGATTTTTTCCAAGAATTTGACATTTGCTGTTGGGTGAAGTTTGGACTATCACATAAGATATGCATTGCTGTTAGTGTTGAATTGCATTCTCTGAATACAGGAATTGGGTCATGTGGGCCATTTATCAAGTGACCATGGACCATATGAATGTGGCCAATTCTAAGAACAGATAAATTTACTTTAGTGTGGTGTTCCTTAGATTCAAAGAAAATAACTTTCATTCCTTAAAAATTATGAAGAGTTGTATCATTCTTTGTACATGTCTAGCTTTTTATTTCACTAATACTGTGTGAGTATTAAAAACACCATGTTCAATCAATACTATCAGTTTTAGGTTGACAGGATTATAACATTCTCATAACCATTACATAAAGTAACAAATAAAATTAGCCAAACACCACTTTATTTGCCTTTTTGAAGGAAGTTTCAGTGGTACTGTACAGTATATAAAACCAATAACTGCAGGGTTAAAATTATAGTTTGTATTTTCATAAGATGTAAAACACTGAACATATCTACAGGATTATCAATCTAAGGATATACAATAGTGATGAAGTTATACAACACAGAGCCTCATGATACACCAGAAGTATGGTAGTTTCAGCGGCAAGAGAGTAACTTCTTACAATATCAGTAAACCACACAGAATGGGAGTGTAAGTTTTATAATAAATTATAACAATATATTCAGCATTCAATGCAATCCTTCACATCTTACACTATGGCACATGTTCACGTATGACATGCTTTGTCATGCATAATCTTCATGAATAATTTTTAACAGTATTATCAAAATAATTCTGAGAGAGGGAGAACTGCAAACAAGTTTATAACACTTTGTAAGAGCAAAAGTCAAAATAAATAAAGACCTTGCTTCCATCGTCGTGCCATGCAACATCCATTACAGGACCACCCATTGTCTGTTGTGCCTTTCCTATAGTTTTACCGTCTCTCTGGACTTCCCAACACCGAACCTGAAAAGCCAATAACAAGCCGGAATTACAGTTACAGTATGACCTGTTCATCTGTTTTGATATCTAGACTTACAAAAAACCATTATGCAATAGTGCCTCATCAACAACTTTCATTTAAAAAATAATACTGGCATACTTGCAATACTTTTGCATTAAAAAGGTATTTACAGTTTCTTCATGAAATAGCTCTTTCCATACAAAAACTGAAGCAATAAAGTAGTTAAGCAGAGTAAGGTAAAATTCCCAAATTGAAGGCATATTTCCTGCAATCCCTTGGAGGTGAAAAATAAGAAATGATATCATATAATTACAAATACCAGTTATTAGTTGCAACAAGGCAATTCAACTTCAGATAATGAATGATATGACTAATGAGTTTGGTGGAAGGAAGACACTTGTGACACAATGTTTTTTCAGGAACTAGGATTGCTGACGTTAACTGCTTCATTTCTACCACTGACTCACACTTCCCAGTAACTGCAAACTTCTGAAATTCTGCCTTCCCAAATATTTTAGTTACTGTAAATACCTTTATAACTCAGGAGCTAACTGACATCATATTACTTACTGTAAATACCTTTATAACTCAGGAGCTAACTGACATCATATTACTAACTAAAAATAATACTATAATCTTAAAGATATGCTTTATTAGCCAAGAAGATTGTACTGGAATACGACTGAGGAGGACCAAAGTTTAAAAAACATGAACTTCATATAAGAAACTTCAGCAAGCCTTACCCTATAAAAGTTCCACTAGGCATCCAGATTCATTTCATTTGGTTGCTCCTAGTAAACCTTGAAATAATTTCATCTCAAGTGATCTAGTATGTCGATCTGATTTGATTTTATGAGATTTAGTCTGCCCAGCCAAGCATTGGGGCACTTCCTACCATGCAGCGCTTTGAGACAGTGAAAAGAGGGATTTGGAGTGGTTAGACAGCAAGATAATGAGCCCCAAAAAATAAAGGAGATGAAATGTTCTAATGGTGGAACTGGTAGAAAACCCACACTAAGAGGTAAACGTTAGAGAGGCTGGAACGCAAGACTGAAAAAAGGAAGCAGGATTGGAGATTGGAGATGGAGTAAAAGGCTAAAGAGTCAGTGCAACTGGAGGCCGAAAGGATGCTGCAAGTCCCCTTTAGTAATGCCTACATTGCACCACGTGAGGTGCACTGACAGCACTACCCCCCCCTGAATACAAGGAAGTGATCTACGTGCCTCAAAATCATCATACGAATGTTATCATAAAGTGACAATATTCAGTCAAATTAACATGCAATTTTCAAACCATGAAATATATTAGTGTACAGTAAGTGTACTTGAAAATTAAACCCACTAGCCATGAGGAAAAAAAATTCTCAATACACCTGAGCATTAATAAACCTTACGAAATAAGAAATATGTCTTACGTTGTTATCCCAGCTCCCAGCAACCAGAAAATCTTGTGGAATTGAGGGAGGGGAGAAAGCCATACACTGAACCGAATCATCGGGAGGGTTGACCACCTGTGAAGAATAGTATACAAATCTGATTACAGTATTCCTATGAACTGTGAAAGTGAATACTGAAAACTGTACCTCTTTTAATACCAGTACAGCACTATGGTTCAAATGCTAAGAACTGTTTGATAAGAAAATATTCAGGTTTGGCTATTTTCTAGTATGTATAGTTTACACATTAATATCAAAACTATGCTACTACAGTGAACAAATTGGTTGTTATACACATGCAAGCCCTTACCTCAAAGTCTTTCATTGGATTGGCTGAAGCAGGAGTGGAGGTTGATAAACCAAAACCTCCAAACCCTGTACCACTACTCCCAAATGTGCTGGGGTTGAACATGACCTACACACTGAAAGAATACACATTCATGTTATTTGCAGTGTTAAAATATGTCACAGACACTGTTTATATACAACTGTACCTTCTACTATTCCTTTCCAGAATTCATGCCCATGGAACACTTATTGCATATGCCAGTGTATAAGGTGACCTTTTAACCTTAAAAAATCTCCCCCAAAATGGGGAGGGTCGTCTTATACGTTGAGCATAAAAAGCAAATTTAAATCCTGCTGAGATTTTTAATGATAGGCAACCCTCTGAAGTGTTAATAGTTGTGTAAATAGTTAACTACCGTCACAACTATCAACACTGTAAAAAAAAAATCCTGTAATAACAGTAAAAACCATAGGTAATTCAAGTGAATCACTAGCGACACAAATATTGATACTGTAAACAAAACAACTGTAATTACAGCAAGTACTGTACCATAATCAGACGTTAGGATGAGCGAGCTCTTACTTTGTTATCAGCTTTATCCAGGGTACCATTATTCAAATACATTATCACAAGACCCCATCATGGCCACACCAACTATCGGTAAAAATAAAAGGAGGAAGTTCGAAGCAGCAAACTTTGCAAAAGAACATAATAACTGCGCTGCAGCACACCAATATTGCATAACAATATTGGCTGATAGTGTTACTGTATTTAATTTAATAAATTGGGGGGTCGTCTTATACAATACGGCGAACATACCTCTAAACCTACATTTTTACATGAAAAATTGGGGGTCGTCTTATACGTCAAGTCTCCTTACACGCCGGCACATATGATACCTCTGTTTTGCAACAGAAAAATCTTAGGTAAGCATGCAGAGAAAATTTCTATTTAGTCTGCATAACTTACAACTTTATCCAGGCTACTGCACCTCTAATTTTTACTAGGCTCTCATTTTGGCCTGACAATCCAATATGTTACTAAGACAGAAATCTTCAACCTCCTTCAAGGTCTCATCCACCATAACATAAACCTCTATCTCCAACTCTTTGCTTTAAGCTTTTCTTATCAATGTCGGCATAAAAAAAAAACCTATCATTTTTGCAATTCTGAGTATTTCCTGACATCTTATGTTGCATAATACAAATACTGCATCTACCCATACATCATGCCTCAGCATCCACATGGCCATTTTCAAACTGTTGCCTCTCCTTTCTGCAACCATACTTGAATTTGCTGGTATGATTGTACTCCTTTATAGGTTACCCCATTACACTAGATCAGAGTAATGTATAACAAAAATGACAAATTCTCACTATAATTTACAGTTTCTTAGCTGTACAAATCCTAATTTTTTAATATACATCTTTCATGCAAGCTGGTCTGGCTGGCCAGTGACCCCAGAGACAAAGTTTTAAAATTTGGTGGTCTCTCATGCAGGGTTGTGGGTAATCTCTCTAGAGAGAGAGAGAGAGAGAGAGAGAGAGAGAGAGAGAGAGAGAGAGAGAGAGAGAGAGAGAGAGAGAGAGAGAGAGAGAGAGAGAGAGAGAGAGAGAGAGAGAGAGAGAATATTGCTCAATAAACCCAAACAATATGCTCTTATGCATGCCTTGCCTGATATGACACTGAAATCCTTATTAAGGACATCCATTCTTCTCATTGGAGGTGATGCTGCATTTGAGTTTTTCCACTCAAAAGTTATGAATTTTTCTAAAGGGTTCTTGAACACTATTCAGCATCCTTAATCTTCAGCTCCAGTAGCTCTTATACTTCTTATTTGACTCAGGCATCCTATTTAACTCCTACCTTACTGCTTCCCTCCACTACATGACTCAGTCAATTCTAACATGTCCACTGAGGGCTCTTCATACTAGTTTATCTTCTGACTGGGACATCTGATATCTTTCCCAAACCTTTACTCCTCTTCTGATTTTCTTCTTTGTGGTGGGTATAATATGAGCATGTTCACCACCTTCTTAACTGAATCACTTTAATGAAAATAACCTAAGTACTTCTATCACAAATAGCTGCTCATCTCAATTCTCTCGTGTCCAACTTTCAATACAGTACCAAGGATCTGTATTGTTGCTTGTTACCAAGTGATTCTGTACCTATTCTCCTTCATATCTGACCTCTTGTAAACAGCACATACTGAACTGTATACCCTAATTCTTGTCTGTAAATTCAACTAATCCCTCCTTCCAACCTTCATTCCTAAATTAACTGTGCATACCTTCACTGAATTTTTATCTTTGTATTTCTTATTCTATTTAGAGATTTTGCAGTTCATCCTGCCTATTTAAAAGTTGTGGGTGACAGGGGTACTTTTCTTTTGTTTAACCTACCATAGTTGTCTGAAGCTTTAGACAAAACACATTAATGGGATGCACATGAAATTCTGAAGAAGGACATCAGACTAGCTAGGCTATACTCTAATGCAAAATTCAACTCCATGGGAGTCTACCAGGGCATTACTGTACAGAGGATCTGCATAAGGAGGAGTCTAAGAGGTGCAGTTGACTGTTGTAATCATGAACTTAACAGGGGCCCCAGGGGTATTTGCCCCTCACAAACTTCAGCATAATAGGTTTCAATGTGTCAGGGTAATTATTGAAAAATAGGAATCCCCAAATTCTCCAAGCTCCCTTTTGTCCACTTAATCAATCTAGTATTGTCTGGAAATTTTTATAATGCTCTTTTTGTATAGCCATGCTCAGAATTGATGCTACATGACAGCATAGGATTTCGTTCAAAATTCACTAGCTGGCAACTAACATGCTACTATACATATTTATTTCTTATTTGAATACGAAAAATGAAAACACATTTATCTCATAAAATAAGGCCACAGTATGTGTCATAAGAGTGAAATGTCATATAAAGTATATCAAAACTGTAAGAAAATATTGCTTATAACCAAATTTTGGAAAAACAGTGACAAAACATTTTCAAAACCTTCGTTCAGTCATCAGCCAATGCGTTCAACAAAAAAAAAATGTCTTTATGAAGCCTAGGTTTAAATGTTAAAATGAAAAGAAAAATTATAAAAAGTTTTCATAACATGACATTGGCTTTAATTACAACCATAAGATCTGAAATACAGTAGTCCTATTTGATTATTCTTACCCCTCGACACTGAAAAAATATAAATAAATACGAAAGTATTACTGTAACTAAAACGCATCCACTGATACCAACGGGTGGGCAGGCTCGAATGAGTCTACTGCTGGGTGGCAGCAACATAAACCACCTGGAACATACGTCTACAATGAATAAAGACAATGAAATCTTGAAAATTTTTATTTTATATTTATTATACAAATATTTGGATTGTCATAAAAAAATAATGTGTTATATTTCTTAACCACTTCAAAAATAATGGTTTACTAGCAAATATTCGCCTATGCAGTTATATTTTTGTTAATACCAAGATTCTGTGCCTAGACCTATGCATGTTAGTTTTCTTTACTTGCTAAAAATACATTATACCTAGTAATCAAACTATATTAACAATTTCTAAACATTTTTGCACTTCAAGTCAGCCTTTGAATGAATCAATTATACACCAAAAGCAAACAGAAGGACTACATACATACGTAGATACATAGAAAAGTATGGTATGTGTATGTAACTTTTTTTTGTAGGGGAGCGAGGAGGCTCACAATATTAGTAGTGCAGCTGATTGCAGATGGCCACAGACGAGTCATTACATAATCCTAGGCTCGTTTATTGAACTAGAGTGCAAGATCTGACATACAAGCGTCATTCAAGTATGGCCCCAAATAACAAGCGAAAGCAAGAGATTCCTCTAGAAGTAAGGAATGTGTAAAGAGCTGGCTGGTTGCCTGGGATAAGGCTATAGTCTGTGTGCATCCCCGCACATTTTAATATTCTTAATCGCTTGCTCGTTATTTTCATATTGATTGATAGCCCTACCTATACTTTTTAGGTTGCATTGCCATCCATGACATTTAAGCTACAAAATTTTATGAGACACAAGATGATAAATGATGAATGCACTGCAATGCCATGTAAGGAATGAAAGAATACATTTTATCTTTAAAAATTTCTTGTTTATTTCACTACCAAATATCTTACCATTAAGTTTATTGAAGTAAATAATTCATATATCATTATAATCCTTCAGCCACTGGCTTGACATATTTAGTGATGAAATTGGGAAACACTACTATTCTTTGGGTAAAACTGAGGTGTAATGAAAGTTATAACTTTTGAAAGACATGTTCCTCAGGTGTCGCAGCGATGTTCACTCTCCGGAGCTTTGAGGGAGACTGCAGACTGGCCATTTTCCAGTGCTGTGATTGGCTGACCACTAGCCAATCAGGAAGCGTTGTAAGGGACGGCGCTAGGCACCAAATGCACGGCTGATGCGAATGTACTACAGTACTTATACTAAATAAATGCATAAATCTTAGTTTACATTGGAAGTGACAATCATGCCACTAGAAGAATCCCTTGCCAGTCAGTATATGACTTTAATTACTCTACGCAAGGAAAAGAAAAATATTTTTTTCATAATAAAAAGAATCTGTCTGGGTAAGTTATCTGATAGGTAAATGCTCAGCACAAATTTTACACCAAGCATCCTGCGGCAAAGACCCTCAACTAGGCAAGGTTAGGTAGGATATTTCTGGGTTTGATTAAAAGACTAGGCAAGAAATCATATCATCATATGTTATCCATGCTGACAGTGTTTTTCGGAATGACGAATCTGGCAGAGTATCTGACTAACGTAAAAAGGCACAGCCTAAAATAGAGCAGCATATCCTCCTCCGATGTAAAAACATACATGGGCAATTACAGTACTGCAATAATGACATAGGGTAACACATGAAAATATTATCTTATCAACAGCAATTAAAATTTAACGCTCAACTCTCACAGCTAACCTGTTTCTTAAACAACAAAACAGGCTAATCACACACTTAAGAAGTATGTATGGAAATCTTTACACCAGCCACACAATAATGGACTCAAAAGTTTTAATGATGCTCACAACACTATACTGTACATGTATTGGTGCCATTAAAACGACTATACGAGTATCAGCGACGCCATTAGTTCAGTTCAACCAGCTGGAACAAGCTGACTATAAAGACAAGATAATACATAGTTAATGAAGTTTCCAACCATGATACCACCTGGTAAAAACATAAAGACGGCATTGTCTACAATATCACAGAAGAATTACTTTTAGACAATCTTGGATATTCCTAGTAGCCTTTATAAGAGCCCTCTCCTGAAGGACTATGCCTACCAAAGTTAATAGAATTGTGCAGATTAGATGACAGTTATTTCCTTATTAGACTATGAAATTGTAGACATGGGCTGCAAAATTTTTTCTGGTCCATACATTCTGGCTTACCTGTATTTCATGTCCAACAGTTAGCATGGTCTGTTCCCAGTGGCCAGCTGGGGTATGGGGCTATACTATACTGTACAGTATCCAGTTTCAGTTTACAAAATAAGTAGCCAAAGTTTTATGAAAGGGATAGTTGGTGCTACTTTAGCTTGTTATCTACATGGAAAAAATACCTACATCGTAGTTTGGCTTGTTATCTACAAGGAAAAAGTATCTACTGTAGACCATAAAAATTTTTTTTGGAATGATATCAACATAGTAAAACATAATAACACATATATAACATGGAGAAAATGTAATTAAAATACTAAAAATGTTCTGCTAATTACATTCTAGCGATAAACAGCACATACATCAGCTAAAAATGCTAAATAGAGGTCAGGAGCTGCTTTTCTCATCATCCGCCAACAGAAGTAGTCTAGGTGCGATTGGGATGTTCTTGGATTGCAGCCTCTCATTTTTTTTAATTTACGAATCTTCGCATCAGGCCAGGATCTTTCATTTCCTTGTGTATGTGTATGATTTATGGAAAAATGACAAACATTGAGTTGGTTTAAATTAGAGTAAGTTGGCCATTTGTCAGATTGGATTATTGAGCCTTCAGCAACTTCCCTCTGAATGATTGGTTGAAGTGTCTCACAGTCTCTTCTTTGAACATAAAAATATCGGCAATCAGAACCTTTCTTCAAACCAAACACCCAAGGACCATCAATATGTCTTCCATGGCTACACTTATTGTCTTCTTCAAGTTTGCTGTCTGTTGAATTTGGAGCCTGGTCTCCTTGTAACATTTGGCCTTTATTGTATTTTCGCCGTCCTGCAAAGAGTGCTTCATCAATCTACACGGGCTCTTTTTCAGTGCCTACCATTTGACCATGATTCTGGACTGAAAGAATCGCTGTACAAACTCCTCTGCACATGTTGAACCAATCGCATATTGCTTCGGTACCTCTACCCGTTACACTTTGAACCAGATCATAAGAGAGGTCTTGTATAAAATAAAAGATCAATTCTAAAATTTGGCAATTCAGTTTGTTATTTAAATCTGTGTAGTGGAAAAATACATTGCTTCTGCGAATGGAATGAAAAGTTTGACATCCACGGTTTCTGCAAGGAAGAACGGGCATAAATTCACCATTTCATCTTCTTTTCCAAGCATCTTTCATCTCTCTGCCACATCGATGACATGATGAAACACATTGTTCTTCATCCAAAAGTCTATGTCTTTTTAGAAATGCCAGTGCCTTAGTTTGCCGCTGATTTCAGTGTAGAATTCTTTTGCGAGCATCTTAAGGGCTGTGTCAATGACTGAAATATAAATGAGGATTTACGGAGGTTCTTAGGAATTAAGAAAGGTGAAGGACTGGCCTATCTTTGAAATCTAGGGAACAAAGTAGATAACAAGCATGTCTTTGGAAATTAGGTAACAACCTTGTTGAGTCAGGACCAGAGCTTCAACACTCAAACTCATGCTTCAGACTCTCTAACCAGACATTCTCTCAAAACCAAGACAAGTGTTTTTCTTGTTCTTGATAAGTACTATAACTTTTCTTGCCATAGATCACAATATAAAGTGTAGATCGCATACCAAAGTATAGTAGATTCATGACGTAGATAACAATACGAAGTGTAAATCGCATACCAAAGTAGATTCATGACACATAAATAACAAGCCAAAGTAGCACCAGATAGTCTTAATCAACTGAATAACCAAAGGCGCAATCAGTTTATAAACATCCAAGCATGGTCATTTAGATTGTGCTGCCTACACTGATCTTGGTCATCCACCTTAAGCTTATCTTGCTTAGAATCTTACTTAATATATCACAGATTGAACTAGCCTAATCTAGCAGTTGCTATAAAAGCAACATCTGCCAAATTAAGTCAAATGATAACACCCAAGAAAAACTCAAGAAATATTTCAATCATTCACTGCATGACAGCTAAGTGTCCACAAGAAACTGAGTTTAATTGTTGTTGTTGATAATTACCCATGCAACAGAGCTCTTTTTTTTTAATTATGACATTATCTTAACTGAAATTTGCTTTACAGCCTCAATAGAAGACAATAATTTACATCATCACTTATATCATTAAAGTTAACTGGTATTATTACTGACTTTATTCCTATATACTCCTATTACTAAATATGTCATTAGCCACCTATACTTGACTGTCAGTATATGCAGCCCATACCATTTACTGTAGTCTGCTAAAATACAATAAACTAGGACTACAGCCTAAGAGAGTCATTTCCACAGATGGACGTGGTTATTCTTCCTGCAACACAAACTCAGACTTTGACTAGCCAATTTGACCTAACCTGGATTTACCACGTATAATTGAGGCAATAGTCAGTACAGGCAGTCCCCGGTTATTGGCGAGGTTCCGTTTTTGAGGGTGTGATGATAACCGAAAATCACGGCTAACCAAAAATCGGCGATTTTTGGAGCTTTTTCAGCGATTTTCAGGGCTTATTGGCACCGAAAAGTGCCGATTTTCGGTTATCGGCGCCTCTGTTACATATGTATTGGCACCAATACCCAATTATCGGCGCCAATAAGCAGAAATCGGCAATTTTCGGCGCCGAAAAGTGCCGATTTTCGTCGCTAGACAAGTGCCATAAAACCAGATCACCGTTAACTGAGCCCGCCGTTAACCAGGGACTGCCTGTACTGTAACTCTAAAGAAGAGCTCTGCATGGAGATATTGTTTAATAATGAAAATTTTATACTGAACAATATAGAAAAGGTTGTATATGATGCTGTACACATAACTTGAAAAATGGCATTTTTATAAATAAAATAAAGTTTTATTTATACTTACCCAGTAATTACATCGCTGTAGTTTTCTACTCGATGGCAGTTTGAATTTTCGAAATTTGCGGCAATACTCTACTTCTTCCGTCCGAGATGGTGACTAGGCCCCACCAACTCTCTGGGAAGGAGAGGAATAAACCTTGAAAGATGGTTCAATTTGCTGACTGCAATAAAAATGTCCATGTGAGGGGAGGAGGGAGGGCTCGACTCATAATTACTGGGTAAGTATAAATAAAATTTTATTTTATTATAAAAATTTCAATTTTATATAAGTAACTTACCCAATAATTACATCGCTGAATTCCATGTCGGTCTGTTGGGGATTCAAGGACATATTGTATCCAAAATATTAATGTCATTATGGATATATTTAAGATGTTCCCATCGATAAATGCTTGTTGTTCCTCATCTGGTGAGAAAGCTACTGCAGGAAGGTACTGCCTCTGGTTGGAGCTCATCTCAACCTGTAGTGGTGTGGTGGTATACCCTAGAGACACCTCTACTGACACAGGGACTATCCAGCGGAGTATTCTGCTAGCTGCGAAAGTGTTAATCAAAGCTGTGTAATAAATAGGAACTTCCAATGCCATACAAGGCTTAAAAACTTGTCCTAATCTGGGGCAAAGTAGCAGGAACCAAGAAGAATCCAACCATAATGCCTAGTCACCTTACAGCGACGAATTAAAAAAGAAAGAAAAGATACCATCACCCCATTAAAAAACTGGTAGGTAACTTGGGTATACCATACATTCCAGACAGAATTCAGTTGGAAGAGTTGCCCACTAGGCTTCCTCCCCCATTACCAAACCAGCTACAGACAAGGGCCCTAAGGTGCTGCAATTGTTGTAGGTGGTTTCAATGTCTTGGAGATAGTCCATTGCAAAAACTGACCTACATCTCCAGTATGTTTGGAGGATAGAAGATAAGAACAGATTATGCTTGAAGGCTAAGGAGGTGGCCACTGCTCTTACCTTGTGAGCCTTCACTTTCAGGGAGGGCAGAGAGACTTCTCCAATTCAAGAATGAGCTTTCTGGATTAGGTCTCTTACAAAGAACGAGATAGCGTTCTTAGAGAGAGGTCTGGAAGGATTCTTTACTCAACAACACAGATTGCTAGCCTGGCCTCTGATCTTCTCAATCCTGTGGAGATAATATCTAAGGGCTCTCACAAGGCAAAGAGATCTTTCCTCTTCCTCTGGGACTAAAATCTCCATCAAGTTCTTTACTGTAAAGTAGTGGGGCCAGGGTTTTGATTACTGTAAAGTAGCGGGCCAGGGTTTTGAGGGTATTTCGTTTTTGTCCATGGCACGGAGTTTGCTAACCCTCTTAGCTGTTGATAGAGCCAAAAGAAACAGCATCTTCCCAGTTAAATCCCTGAGGGTTGTTGAGGGAAGGAGTTCACAACGCAGTCCTGAAACCCATTTAAGAACTATGTCAAGACTCCAGGAAACTGTAGACTCTGTTTTAGGTTTCGAAGAGTCAAAAGATTTAGTGAGGTCTGAGGTGTCCTGGTTTGAGGTAAAGTCCAGACCACTGTGGCAAAAAACTGAGCTGAGCATAGCTCTATAACCTCTGATGGTGGAGGAAGAGAGGCCTCTGGAGGTTCTTAAATACAGGAGAAAGTCTGCTAGCTGTGTCATAGATGTCTTACAAGACAAGATGTTATGTCTTCTGCACCAAAGTTTAGAGATGGACCACTTTGCTTGATGGACTTTATTTGACGATGACTGTCATCTGCTGCTGGCAATAGCTTGAGCTGCAGGCCTTGAAAATCCTTTCGATCATAGGAGTTTGACAACAGTCGAAACCCTGTCAGGGCCAGAGTGGACAGGTTTTGATGAAACCTCCTGAAATGAGGCTATCTGAGCAGCTCTGGAATGGTGGGAAAGAGCCTTGGATAGTCCACCAGAAGGGCAAGTAGTTGGGCCAGAACAGAGCTATGAGGGTCATTCTGACATTTGCGTGAGATTGAGGCTTGCTTAGTACTTCCCTGATTAGAATGAACAGGGGAAATGCGTACAAGTCCAGAGAATCCTCTGAGATGGGGTCAGTTGAGATTTCTGAAGATTTATTAGCAGTCCTATGTCTTGGGTTAGAAGTAGGGTTTTCTGAAGGTCCTCCATATATTGTAGTTCCATGGGTCAATGAATTAGTCAATCATCCCGGTATAAAAGGATGTTGAATACTATTAAGTGCAACAACTTTGCGGGGGGGGGGGGGGGGGCCTCTTGTAAAGACCTGTGGTGTTGTCGACAGGCCGAGACAGTGCTCTGAATTGAAATACAGTACCTTGTCCTGGTACATAAACCTCAAAAACTTTCTTGATGCCAGAAGAATCGGGATGTGAAAATACACGTCTTGCATATCTAGGGAGATATCCAATCCCCCCAGCAGATGGACGCAAGAACTGACAACAGAAAACCCCCGTCTTCACGGGGGATGCGCACCGCAACCCCCTGCAAATAGCTAAAATCCGCGAATACTTAAAACCCCTCCAAAAACACTTAGAACTGCCCATTTTGATAGTTTAAACACAAAAAAACCCTCTAAAAATGCTTATACCTGATTATTTTAATAGTTTTATCACAAAAAGTGCATTTAGTCATGAAAATTATATGAAAATACAGTAAGTAGTGAATATTTCTCTGAAAAATACCGCGAATGGGTGATTTTCCGCTAATAATGGGTAGATACATTCCACAGAGAAATCCATGAATACATGAGTCCGCAAATAGTGAGACCATGAATACAGGGGGTCTACTGTACAATAGTCTGTTTCCATCTTGAATCTTGTTTTCTTGATGAAAATATTCAGGGTGCTCACATCAAGGACTGATCTCCATCCTCCTGTTGATTTGAGGACCACAAACAGCCAATTGTAGAACTCCATCATTGAGATGTCCTCTACTACTTCTATTGCCTCTTTTTTGTGAAGAGCTGAGACCTCCTCTGACAGAGCTAAAAACTTCTCTGAACCTGAGGAGTATGCAGTCAAGGCAATCAGCATGTTAACCAGGGGTGAGTTTTTCTTGAAAAGAATCGAGTATCCTTCCTCGGCACTTCTACAATCCATGGTTCTGCCCCTTTGGCCTCCAACTCTCCCAAAATAGTTGGAGCCTGGAACCCACAGGTGCATGGTGGACTGCATCTTCACTTCTTCGATGCAGGTTTAGAAGATGATTTCTTAATAGCTCGGGAGGAGAAAACGACTCCAGCCCGAGGTCTACACAGAGAGCGTTGTCTTCCTCCTTGAAAGCCAAAGGTCCATGTCTTCCAGAGCCTTCCTGGCGGACAAAGCTAGAACCATCATCGGGAGTCAGGAGAATTCAGATGGTATATTCATTAAAAAGGTTCACTGTGGTGCCACAGGAGCCTCGAGTGAGAAATAATCTGGGAATGCCACGAGGAAAAACTTCAGGAGGGCAAAATATGCTGACAGAGAAGAATCTTGAACTGTCTCCTCTTCTTCTGATGATAACTGGAAAGTCGAAAGGTCCGTGGAAGTCTTCGATCAAAGGTTTCTTCAAAAGGTCCAAAATACTATTCAGCTGGTGCTGAACTGGTTCAAGAGAAGGGTCTAACTCCTCTTGTGTCACAGAAGAAACTTGATGAGAAAAAATCGGCGCCGCACGCATATCCATAGTTGGCGCCAAGCAGACAGCAGCAGCTGGGCACCCGGCTGATGGGCGCTTGGGCACTACTGAGCACTTGTGGGATGGCAGAAGTTCAGGAGCCAAACAATGCTCTAATGCTACAGGGTGCTTGGGCATCATTGGACACTTTGACGATGAAGAATGGCGTCTGGGCGCCAGATACTGGCAGTCAGGAGACGGTTGAGCGGGAGTAAGCCACTCGGGGCTATCCCAGAAGCTGCACGAAGCTTGGGGGGCTTCAGGGAGGCTCTTCAAGTCTTTTGCAAGGGATAGGAGATTGTTCCCGAGCAGAAGAATGCCTCTTAAGGGGCAAGACTTTTGAGAAATGTCACTGGTGCCTCAAATCTGGGCTAGGAGTTCCTGGGCTTGAGGAGAGACGGTGGACATCTGGAACATCTCTCCAACAGCCTTCTGTCGCAGCCTGAGAAGTAACAGGCTCGACTGCGGGGGCTGCTATCCATGTACAGTTCCCACCAACCTCCCTTGGGGCTCCAGTATACCTCCTCCCAGGTTTAGGGGAGTATGGCGGTGACCTTTGCCTGGGAGAGTCGGTGGGACAGGTAGCCACCTTCTCCACTTTTATCACTAAATTTATTCATCAAAAATGCACAATGATTCACCAAGTTATGTCATTATATGTACCATCAGATCAAACTTCTGGTCAAACTTGCTCTCAAGACTGGCGAAGCGATCTGGTTCAGGAGCAAGGGAGGAACGGGAGGGCTTGGAGCAAAAGACACATTAGAAACAGGAGAGGTAACAGAGGGTAAATCCATACTCACTGGTTTGGGAGTTGAGCTAACATCTAAACCTTTACTATCGGCTCTAGCGGCCGCTTTCCTCTTTCTATCTCTTTCTACACACTCGTTACAAGTTACACTGATCGAGCAGACCTGACCTCTGCAAGAAGAACAAATGGTATGAGCGTCATATGGAGCTTTTGTTAACCTGGTATTGCAGCCTTTGCTGCCGTACCAAAAACTGGATGGGCTAGAGTCTGACATAATCAAAAACTAGGAAAAAAGTTACAAAAGTTAATACTCATTGAGAAAACATTCCCAAAGGACACTTAGCCTAACAGTGATCTTCATAAGCAACTACCGTACTCTTCAAAAGCCGATCGGCAAATCTTGTTAACAGCAAAAGCCGGTTGACACAAAAATCACAAACAGTAATCAAAATCAGATAGAATAAGTCAAAATCGGTTATAAAAAGTCAAAATCACTTGATAAACAACAAAAACTAGTGCCAAAGGCAATCAATTAGAATACTTCACAGAAAAGGGAAGCTAACAAGACGAATTCCAAAAAACCAAGCTGCGTTCCTACAACTGTGTGAGCTCTAGGATGGCAGAACACAAACTGAGCCATCTTTCAAGGGTTGTTCCTCTCCTTCCCAGAGAGCGGGCGGGCCTAGTCACCGTCTCAGAAAGAAGTACAGTATTGCCACGAATTTCGAAAATTCAAGCTGCCGTCGAGTAGAAAACTACAGCGATGTAATTACTTAGTAAGTTATTTGAATAAAAATTTAAGTTTTTATGCAAAAAAGCTCCATGGACACAATGCTTAATACCAGCCACCCAGGGATTAACGCAAAAACATACACAAAAGACAGTACAATTTCTCACATTATTTCGGTAAATTTCTCATGTTATTTTACCTGTACTGCATCAGATACACCCTTTTCTATGTCGTTCAGTTAAAAAATTTCATTAATAAACAGCATCTCCATGCCGAGCTCTTCCTTAAAATTACCCAATAACTAATACAGTATATACTTAGTAAACTATGTAGTAAATTTTTACTTTAACCCATTTATAGTGGCATGTATCCCATGATGTGCAATACTAATGGCATAAGAGGAGTAGCAGGCATATCATATGATAATCATTATTTCGTGCCATGATATTTGATATAAGTTTGCAGGAAAGTGCTCAAATAACTTGAATGGGCCATAAATGACTATATGGCAACACACTTCAGCTCAGGATACGAGGGAGAATAGTTTCCCCTTGAGATTTCAGAGGGGAATGTACATACTACATCTCCCCATCCCAGTACATCTCGTACATATTTGCTCATAAATATATTCAGGGATAGTTGATGGTTTTAGTTCATATCTTTTATGATAGTATGTCCGCTGTAATTATAATTTTGCAAAGTAAAGGGCAAAAATATATCAGAATGAACATGTATAACTCACTAAAAGGTACTACAGCCCATCTCCCCATCCCAGTACAGCTCATATTTGTCCATAAATAAATAGGGATTGTTGCTGATTTTACTTCTTCTCTTTTACAATATTATGTGAGCTAGAATTGTAATTTTGTAAAATTACAAGTAAAAAATTTGAAAGAACATGTGCAACTCACCAAATTAGCATATTTTTACAAGTGTCTTAGAAAAGAGGGTAAACATGCCCTGCATTACATAGGTAAAACTGAAGACTACTACTGTCATGTTTATCATCAGCACCTTGGGGATGAACGTAAAAGTCAGTAAATATTATAAACATACACAAAAGACATAAACATAGGAAAAACATGAAGACAAGGCAGCAAATATCCCAGTCAGAGACTGGTGGGAATCAGGCCACGGTAGTAGTCTTCAGTTTTACCATTATATACACCCGTTTCTATATTGTTTAACCCAAAAATTCAATTAATAAGCGATATCTTTCTTTGGCTGTCTCCTTTACATTTACCAAAGGTGCCCCACATAGGGTTGAAAATATTACTTTCAACTTTCTGTGAAACGTACAGAAAATTTTTTTCATATTTTTTCTTATACTATGCACACTTGCATATCTTTCTCTTTCAAATCATCTGTTGTTTTTTATATTGGTTGACCTTAAAGTCTGCCCAGTCTCAGGGTACTATCCATGTACAATTACCCTGTCCTGTAAGGGTTTATTACTATAATCACTCAAATTTTGCAGTGACTTTTGTATTAAACATATTAAGGAGACATAACATCACAGTATAAAAAGTACAATATGAGTTGTGGTAGCCTATTAAAGCAAAAGATATTTCTAAGTAATAGCTCCACACGGACTGTATGGAATGGTTCCGCGAATATGAAGGTCATTAGGGAACCATTTGTTCAAGAAGGGACTGGCTAAGGAAATCTATCATAAAAGGAACCATACTAACCCAACATACCCTAACCTAAATTAACCTAGTAGGCTGTGTTACTTACCCAGGGTCCCCAAGTAAAAGAAACCACTTTTTATCGAAAGTTCCCCTATAACATTGCACATGTGCTATAGCATTCCAGGATGGCCAGCATACAAACACATAATGGTTCTGAGGTTACAGCCGACCGACAACAAATAACAGTAAGTTCTTGATAAATAACCAAAATACTATAGGAAATACCTGACGTGGAGCTAATGCTTTAGTTCTACCAAGCAAAACAACATCCACAGCATAACCTAAAGTATCCTGAGCATCCTTACCAAGCCTAGAAAGGGGGTCTTGACATACGTGGCACAAAACACCAGGTACCTAGCCAAATGGGATCTTAACCTTAGGAACATAAAATTGTACAGTACTTAGGTAGTCTACTTAGCCCAAGTATCATGCAATGCCTGGCCAAAATATATGAAAAATCTTGCCTTCACGGAGATAATAACACATAAATACGCTGGTTCAACACACAAAATGATCAAGTAAAACTTAATGCTTACACTCAACAAGAAACGTCACTAAGGCAACCTGGTATAAAACACGTTTCTGATCACCAATAAAACCACCCTACCATAGGGCAGGTACACACGGGTAGATTCACCAGGTAGAAACAATTACCGATATTATTACACATTAATACCGTTTATCGAACCACACAAAAACACATTCTTTACCTACATAAAGCGATAACTCTGGCTGTTAATGCAATTTTCTTGGTGTTTACTTTAAAAGACTTGCTCTGGCTTAGCGTCCAATCCACACTCTTCTTCTTTAGTATTCGACCATTAGGGCGGGGCGAAAAGGGAGACTGACCTTCGGAAACAGTAAAATTGTCCATACTTACCTAAAATGATGCAATGTAGAGTTACTTTTATTTTAACGTAAACAAAAGCATCTTTTTTTTAACTTCTGGACTTGGCTTACAGCAGTGTTATGCCTAATAATCAGGTATTTGCTGAAACAGTTTGCAGTACTATTTATAAGAGATATCTTTCAGGGGGTGTTTATACGAGCTGAATATTTGCTTTTATTCTGCAATCGTAATTGAACCGAATATTTATCAGTATTGTGTAATCGTAACCAAATATTATTAATTAACTGTTTTTATGAAGGCAACCATAATCACCCCCTGAAGAAGTAGTTAGAAAGTTTATCTAGTAACCCAATATATGTCCGGGCGACAGGGTCAAGTTCAAGACCTAAAGAAGAGAGAGAGTTCTTTAGGTCTTGGTCAAGTCCATTCCAATTTAGGTTCAGCGGGATAACTATAAAATATAGATTAGTACTGTATATGAATGAGTTTTAACCTATACTGAAATTTTAAAAAGTATAAAACTAGAACACAAGTGACCTAACAAGAGATAGTTGCCAAAACTAATAAGAATTATGAAGCCAAAGTTATGAAACTGAAAGAGACAACCGATAAAATCATAATGTGGATTCTTATTGTCTTTAGACCTCAGGCTCACTTGTCTCAAGCAGGTAGGCTTGGGTCCAATTCTTGTGGCTCCCACTGGAACCCAAATGACACTAACGCGCAATAATCTCTCAAGGGCGGTACAAAGGACATGGCCAAGCCTTGTCTGTTTCCCTTCCATCAGTACATCATCTGCTTATGGAACTTCATCGATTTCCTCAATTATATTATTTCTAACTCTATCCTGCCATCTGAATCATAACATTCTTCCCAAAGCGTTACTCTAAACTCGACCAATCTTTTGTGTGTGGGCTCACTGTCATGCCACGACGCAGGTCTTATTGCAATGCAGATTCTTGGAGAATAACGTAACCTTAATTTCATATGTATTTTTAGTTTATTTGATTCCCAAATCTTATTCAACCTACCCATTGCTTGATTTGCATTTTTTAAAGTTTTCAAAGGATCCAGACCAGAGAACATATATTGGATACCGTTGTTCCTAAATATTCGAAAGGTTCATTATCGTTAATCCTCTCTCCAGCCAGTGTAAATTTGTCTTTTTGCTCTTACTTTGTCCTCATTACTTTTGATTTTATTAGATTATCTTGAGTCCCATCTGTCTAGATGTACGATGCATTCTAGTAAACAACCATTGTGATGATTTGCTGATTAAAAGAGCACCACCTGCATATTCTGTCTGTCGGCTTTCTACCGTTACAGTACTCCATTGTAACCTCTTCATCTCCAGTTTTTTCTTTTCATTATAAAGCATTTCCATGTAGCACCTCACTGAAATTCCACCTAACGAACGTCAGCGCTAACTCTACACTACATTCATGGATAATTTCAATTAGCTTTACATATCTAACGGGAGTACCATAGTGACGTAAGACCTTCCATAATATTGGTCTGTAGGCACTGTCAAATGCCATCTAATAATCAATCAAAACCATTAAAAGGGAATTTTACATTTCCATACAATGCTTTGCAATGTCTTAATACTCATTTGATCTGTGTAACTCATGCCCTTTCTAGAACCAGATTGTTCATCTCCTAGTGTGTTATTAATGACTTTCTCTGTCCTATGACGGATGAGCATACTGAATATTTTCATCATAGCATATTTAAGTGTAATGCCTTTACAGATACCACATCCTCTCAGGCCACCTTTCATTATGATTTCATGTTCGCAACCAACTGATCTCGTTTCCGTCAAAGAGTCAAGTTAGTATGAGAAGTCCCATTGCCTTTTCAGCCAGAAGCATCTCTGCAGTGATTCCACCACAGTCCAGTGCATCCCATCTCGTGTTTCTTGATTACAGATTCCACTTCAGGGATCACATCCATTGTTCAGAAATTTCAAAAAATTTTCTGCCTATTGTTCTCTCTCATCATCATCTGATGTTACCAACAACCCAGCCCTCCTTCCGGTGGGTATCTGCTTTTACTTTTTACCCATTAATATTTCTGCGGACTACTCTAACAGCAATGCCACTCCCTGAATACATGGCTTTGACATCGTTTCCTTCTAACTCTCATCTCTGCTTGATCATCAGCTTCCCTATCTAGATGTCAGTACTGAGCACGTTCTACTTTGCTTTCTTTCTCTCCCTGAAATCTGTCTCCATGAACTTTTTCTTTTTGTCTATTCTTTCCTGTATTCAAAAACCACTGTGCATTTCCCAATTATCTTAGTTATAAACATCCACAAGGGAAATGAAGCTTTCAGGTAAAAAAAATTTCTCAGCTGGTGTCCAGGCAGTTTCTTGCAACAATGAAGGATAAGGAAAATGGATTCAAGGGTATTTTACATCCAGAACACAGTTAGTATGATTTTTTCTAAACCGATGAATCTATATATGCAAGAATCCACTAGAAATTCTTCTATATAAAGTATTTTCATTAAATATGTATATGTCGTATAAACAGGTTAAATATTGTCAGCATGTTAAGAAGAGAGGGCCAGGGAAATACTCCTGTAATTACATGAATTTCAGTTTTATTCAGAAAAAGAAATTAAAACATTTTCATATTCATGATAATTGGCAAGGCAATTTTATTAGATTTATGTGCTGCTAACAAATGGGTTATAAATTTTAGTTAGTGAAGCTGTTGGATATAGCAAAGATCTAGCTTCCACAACTTGGCTTTTATTTTCTTTCTACACCTAGTTTCAAGTACTGTACCTTTACAATGTTATACAAGGTGTACTAAGAAAGTTCTCCAATGGATCCTTATATGTACAGCAGTCCCATAGTTCTTCTAAGATTCCAGGCATCACTTAGGTTCCTCACCCAGCGTTCAGGAAATTCTACTACGAAGTTACTAACTTGCAGTTTTCAAAGACTTATTTGACAGAGATCTTGTACAGTAGTTCCAGTCGTTTTTCCTTACTCCATGCACCCCCCTAGGTCTTCTGAGATACCACCACTGATTCTGACTGGATGTCAAATAATCATATCTGTAACTGCATATTCCCACACCATCACTTTATAGCTTTAAGTAACGTAAGTTATTCTTTACCCACCATATTCACTCAAGCCTTTCTTGAGATTCTTCTTTTCCTTGAATCTGATTTGAGATGACAATTCATCATGACTAATGATATCCTGTTAAAATTATTGGCAGATTTGGAAAAAATCACACTTCAATGTACATTGCATAAATTATACAATCTGGGATTTAAACTTGAAAGCACAGGTATCCAAGCTATGCAAGTTTGGAAAATGACACTTTAAAACTGGCTATCTTCATTCACTCAGATACAACTCTGACTAATCTGTATTGTCAAAAGCAAGTCTACCATCAGCGAAGCTATTACATACTGCTTGGGATAATAACACTGACTTGGTGAGAACCCTGTTATACAAATTCTTCTACTGCTGTCCTCAACATAAATGTAGTAAATTGCAGCTAACTGACATTTTCTAGCAAGTGTGAAAATATATATTAGATAGACATGACAGAAGCTGACAGGCTATCAGTTTCTCATGAGGTATAGCACCTGTGCTGTCAAGAGTTCCATACATCATAAGCAACAGAAATCAATGGTGCCAACTTCATTTGCTCCAAAACTCTCGAAAACACATTATATAATTGTGGGGTCAAACATTTTAGTTTCTGCATTATTGTAAATGGTGACTTATAAGTACAGTACAGTAATTGGGAATAATTAACTTCTACCTTACTAGTTTACTGATGCAGCATTTAAACACAGTCAGTTTGATCATCAATACATTAGGCTCAATAAGTTGGTTCAAATGCCACGAACACGGTCTTTGTGGTACAACAAGTAGTCCTTTGGTATCCTTCACAATATGCTACTGCTCCCTCCATTGTGATGATAATAAAAATTCCATATCCAATACAATTGCTTTCTTGAGTTGCTTCAGAATTCTATGGTCTAGTCAGATTATTGTTCAGTTCCTCACTTTACATAAAAGGTAAGATTTCAGATGCCATTAAACTGTTATAATTATGTAATGCAGTAACAAGTTAAATGAGGGAAAATTCCCCTCTCACAAGAAAGGTTATGCAGCACTGTACTACTGATCTACAGCCGTTACAACTTTTCACCTGCTGTTCAGCATTTGGGAGCTTCATGTACAAATCACTTTGTACATTAAAAGCCGGAATGGTACTTCTCATGGACTACAGAAATTTAAAATTGTCTGCGGGATTATAATTTATGTTAATACAATACAGTACTCATAATGTAAAGTCTGCAGGAGTAAGTACCAGTTCATCACCTTTGGGGAGGTTTACATTGTCAAAAATCTCACCTAACTTGCTCTTCTGAATACTGTTTGAACATTAGTGCTGCACTTAAAAGAAAATCTTACTTGAAAATAGGTAAAACAAAAATACTAGTTTGTCCGAACTTCTTTTTTTATTTCAATTGCGAGGACGAGGCCACCTGCCTCACAATCTGCCGTTCAAGTTTCATTACAATACATATCTCCACAGCTGCATTTTAAGCAAGGATATGTGCATTCCTTGCTCCCAGAGACAAAAGATTATACAGTACTTCACTTCCAACATCTTCAGATCTAATCAAAACTCCAAAATGTCGACACGGCTTCATCACTGAACAATGGCGAACTTTAGACATCGATTAATCCACATTTCCCTTATTCCATATAGATTGCAATGATCCCATTTGTACATTCAATTATGCTGCTTCAATCATCAATCTGATAAAAATCATGGCTGCCATGAAAAAACTGAAAGGCTGTATTTATTACTTGGAAGAATATTTTAACTAGCAGCAATTTTACAGCACTCAAGTAACACAATGATGTTAAAAAATTAGGTCCGTGATGCAAAGGTTATTTATAATTTTGAAATTACAAGTATTCCACATCTTAAGCGAAAAGAATTCAACAAATTCTGATGCTTATGTAATTTCAAAAGAAGCTGAAAAGAGTACTGGATTCCAGCAATACATAAATCAAACAAATAACCAGAAAATTTAACCCAGTTATAATAAAAATATTAAATTATAAGATCAACGTAAGAAAAAATTTGCATTTCTTCTATGAAGAATTTTGGAAATGATTACAACTACATTATCAGGCATTACAATTATTTGCCACTGGGATAATCACAGACTACACAGTGTGTGTGTACAATATTAAAGGAAACTAACTGCTAAGGTTGGATAAAAATAATCAAAACCAGAGATCCATACAACCCAGGATAGTCATACATTATCTAATAAATAAAACCAAATTTCAATGTAAATATAAATTTTTATTTTCAAAACAGATGGAAAAGAGGGGAAATGTAAACAATTGTGTTTTGTTACAAGATGCAAATAATTTTGCAGTCAATGACAAAAGGCAAAAATGCATACAGTTATTTCTGTTAAAATTTGTTCACTAGAGAGCAATAAAAATGATGACAGCTTCACTCAAGTGTATCTGTTACTTCGGAAACCGTCAGTTAAAAAAAAGTTGGAAATTTAAAGAAACCTTTGGAGCAATTCTGAGCAGCTCAAATGTTTAAAATTCTCTTACAAGGGAAGTGCCATCCATATACAACAAGCCACCACTTGAAAAAACGATCTTAGAACAATTCTCTCAAAAGCTCAAATTGGAACCCCCTCAAAAGCTCAAATCAAAACACCAAACAAAAATTTTCGTCTTCCCCAGTACGGACTGGCTCACAACTGCAACACTGAAGTGTGCCTTACTTGGTTTTGACCTTCATACACAAAGCAGCCACTTAGACAACTGAACCTGATGATCAAGCAAATTTTATTACATCTTTTGTAGGGTGCGAATTTAATCACTTTAAATGTCTAGTATAGTATGCAGTACAAAATATTATAACCAGCACTTAAGCCTGACATTCACAGCTGTTTGCTTTAAGGGCAACTGAACCCAATTCCATGGTAAACATTTACTAGTACTGTACTTCACTTTCAAAAATAGAGAGAGAGAGAGAGAGAGAGAGAGAGAGAGAGAGAGAGAGAGAGAGAGAGAGAGAGAGAGAGAGAGAGAGAGAGAGAGAGATATTTGATTAAAGGATGTTCGGTCCGATGACCTAGAGAAAGCTAGAGAGGAGGACAGAGAATTAAGTGCTGGTACAGATAAACTTTACCTCAAAAGTTCATGCTCTCAAGTGGCACAACAAACAAATTATATTTACAATTTGGAGCAGTTTATAACATGCTATAACTGTAAGATTGGATTTCGTGATGAACGTAACAGCAATGCTAAGTTCAAAAATGCACTATTAAAATACTCTCAGAACTTAAAAAAAAAGAAATAAAAAAATTCAATTCGAATCATATCTAATGATATTTTGTACACTTTAATACATCACACCACAAATCACTCCATTTTAAGAGCTCATTAATACAAGAAATGTTACATTTTTGCCATCCTACCCACCAGCACTGCCTTATCAAATATACATTCATTTTTGGGAGGGAGGGTTATGTCTCTTCAACATCTAAAATGTACAATAAAGTCTCTAACAATGTAAGGTCAAAAAATATTACTGCTAATTATTAGCAATATCGCTTCAATTTCTCAAGAAATGAGATGAACACGCGTAAATCTCTTTGTGGAATTAAGGACTTTCTTTTACAATCTTTGAACAATAGAAACTTGTGTAAAATCCTTTGGACACTGGTCATATCTATGGCTCAGACCTTAAAATTTGCCATACCTATTTAAACGAGCATAAGTACTACTCACTGATAGTAACAATGAATTTCTTGTAAGAAACGTGAATTTCATATACACAGATATAAAGGTGCACAAACGACTGTAATCTCTTACCCCGGCTATATGGCTGTGACTAGTGGCCGGTCAAGAGGTCTAGACACAATAAGTGTCTGTTCGCATTTCTGAGAAGCAATAACAGATCACGACTAAAACTACTACTGTACAATGCCTCTGAACTGGTCTTCTGGCTAACCAGTTGACTGGTTTTTCTACAAAAACCAGTTTACACTACATCTTTCATAAAAAAAATAAATCTATTATCACATTTTCTCTTACTCAAAATTGATTAGGGATTGTTGTAATTCACCGGTTTAATAATCTAGTTCCACATCTTTTTTTTTTAACAAACCTGTTTAAAGCAATCCTATAAGGACATACGTTGTGTGTACCCCTGAAATCACCTGCTGACATGAAAAGCTAGTCCCCTCTATCTCTCCTCTCTGTCTGCTATGGGTATCATTCTACAAACCTTGCTGTTTGGTTACAGCATTTTCCACAAATGGACTTGTTCATTTCTATGAATTATGAATAATGTGTTCAAGAACTTCATCACTGCCAACATTTGTGGCAAGTGTTTAGGATAGCTGATTGTGACAAGGGCTCTCTGATCCTATCGCACTCAAAAGCTCAACATGCCCAACAACTTTGTTCCAATAATTTTTCTAGCATCCATTCTTCAATTCCTCCATAAGCCATAATTCAGTCAATTTGAGTTTACTTTTACATGACAGGGCGGTTGTGTTCTCATCCTTCCGCAACATTCAGATAAAATCCATTTTATGATTTCTTGCACATCAGTTCATCAACACTCATATAACACTATCTTTCAATTTCATTCCAAAACCAAACCTTACTCGTCCACCAAGAGATCCGTTCTTTAACTTGACTGTTCCAGGGAGAGTATCATACTGGAATTTACACTTTTTATAAGGCTACTGCATCATTTACTTAGGCACAATCCACAATACATTCACCCAAAGAAGGCACGTTGCAGCATTCTCATTTACAACCTTTTTCATGCATGCACACAGGCAACTACTGCCCCTCCTTCTACACCCATATGGATTCTACTCAAGTAACTTTTAGATATTTTCTACTAAATAATTTCAACCAATAAATCGAAAGATTTACTCCTATAAAAAGAACAATACAATATCTACTTCAATTTTGGGCATGGCCAAACTTCACTGCCTTTTCACATAGAATATTCTGTTGCTGGCTAATGCTCAATAAAACTTATCTTGAACAGACTCGAGCACAATTCTTTTTCCTCAATTGGAATGACTAGACTAGCATCAAACAATGTCTGCTTTATAACTCACCAACCAAACAGATAACTTACTGGAAACAATATTACCACTATCATACTGGATACAATTCACACCACCATTGCAGACTTTCAGTACAGGTTCTGATGGCAATTCTAACACACACACACACACACACAACCAAAACAGCGGTTACATAAGCAATCAAGCTCGCATGCAATTTGCCTTGAACTCGTTCATTTATCAATTCCCAAAAAGAACATTCTTTCCATTTACTCAAGTTACAGTCATATGCAAGTGTGTGAAAATCACCTTGAGAAATTTCATCTGAATCAATCAACCAAACTGAATTGTTATGCAATAAACCTCGAGGATACGGCATAAAAATTTTTTAGGCTGATAATCTTTGATGCAAATTATGTAAAGTATTCAAGCAATCAATGGCCAACATCCAAAAAAATATAAGCATGAATAAAGAGGCGTAAATCTATTGCTTACAAATGTTTGCTCAAGATAAGGTGGGCTATACAGTAACACCCAAGCACTTAAATGTTCCTACCCAGAAAGTTCCCAGTTCTGAGCTTTGTTTTTCCAGATACAACCAAAAAAGTATCAAACTTTATAGTAAGGGGCCAGAAGTCATTGTCAAAGAATGGTTCACCTATGGACAAGATTCTAAAATTACAAAACAAATATGAGCAAAGTAACAATCCGTAAATACAATACTTTAATGTCATCACGACAGCACTCAACTCCTCCTGTATGTAAAACACTCCAGTTCTATACTACATGCATGTTTCAAGAACATAATCCATTGCTTTCTTTCCATAAAAAAAAATAAAAACCATTGTGTCAAGCTTTATCTTAAACAATAGCAACATGACAATCACCTCATTAACTATATTTGTTGAATTGCAATAAAAATGAAATAAGACAAAGTGTGATTCTGAAGATCATGAGTAGTGTGAGTTTTCCTCTACAGAAATACCAATAATACAATTCCAGTTCTTAAAATAATGTAGAAAAATCTGATGAAAATAATCTCTAATGTATACAATAACTGCACAACAGCTCTCAATGTACAGTGGTTAAAAGATTTTGAAACCAATATTCTGAATCTTAAGTTGGTTTTAACTTTTCCCGTCCCACTTAAAGAAGAATGACTTATCATCTAGAACTGGCAATACTAAAGTACAATACAGTGTACAAAAGAAAATATAAGAGGCTGCTAGAAACATTGGCCTCAATTTAATGAACACCATAGACATCACAGACTGTGTGTGCACATAATTATAAAAACCACATTATCAAAACACTTGTGCTGCCCCTAATTTTGAAAGAGGATGAAGTAACTTCTTCCAACTTATAATCCTTTCCTTGTCCATCACGCAATCAATCAGCTCAAGACCATCTAATAAAATTAAACGAGCATCAAGGAATGCCTTAACAGCCATGACAATATCAATTCAAAATCCTTCCTGAACATATAGCCCAAGCACATGACCAGTTACGGTGAATATGCGTGTCACCATGAATGCTACAGTCAATGTATTTGTTTGAGCTCTTCACATGACCATACAGAGTTTAGAGTACAAAAATGCTCGAATTTACCACAAAATAACTCAATATTTCAAGAAAATATGGATATCCACTCGGTATGCAAGCAGCATTCGAATCATAAGCGTTTGAGCTCCACATAACACTTAACAGTAGACAATGCCTTGTCTTCAACACTTGACAGTACTAGGTTTTTCTTCGTCCCTCAGGCTCCAACTCTAATTCTGCCAAAGCATCTAACCTATTAAGTGCAATTGGTTGTCTCGAGAGAAGGGGATCATCAGGTGGGGATGTGGCTGCACTACTACCACTGGCAGAAGATGGCGAGGCAGATAATTCGAGATCAATATCAAACCCATCACTACATACAGATTTTCCACGCTGTGACCTACGGACCTGACGGACTAATCTGTCTATTCGATCGTTGTGTTCCAAGATGTAGCTCTCTAAAGTTTGATTTGTCGCAGCAAGTGCCTGACAACGTCTCTCTACAGCTCGACATTGTTCTAAACCAGCTTCTCTTGCAGAGCGCAATTCTTTTTGATGGTCACTAACTAACTTGTCCTTTTTCGATAATTCTTGTTCAAGTTCAGACACTCGTGCTAAAGCTGCATCTAATTTGATGTTGGTAATACGATTTGCATTTTCCAGTTCTTCTACTTGTCTTTGAGCAGTCACTCGCTCCAGGCTTACTCCTGAACTACTTCCCTGACCAGACATGGACATTTTCCAAACTTCATGCTTATATTGGTCTTGTACTTCACCCATCAATGTCATTTGTTTGTGTAAAATTTCAACCTGATGCCGCAATGCATTGTTATCTTCAGCCAGTCTGGCTTGTACAGTAAGCTGTCTTTCCCTTTCCAATAGTGTGGCTTGAACAGTATGTAGCTGGTCCACTAAAGCTTCATTATCTTTGCTTAAACTCTTACACTGTTCACAAAACAGATCTCTTTCTTGCTGTGCACTGTCTCTCTCTAGACATACTTGACTTAGCTTTCCTTGCTGCTGGTTCAGAGCAGACTGTAGCTGCTGTTCTTTGTTGGCTGATGTCAACTGTAAATTATGCAAATCGTGTTTCAATCTAATAATTTCATCCTCAAGTTGTCTGACCTCATTTCTCAGACCCTGCTGCTGTTCTTCTAATGCATAAACTTTCTTTGCTTTACCAAGAAGTCTGCGATTGCGTTCTGCATGAACTTCTCTTTTGTACCTTTCTAAAAGGAGCATTGTCTGCATAAGCCGAACTTGTCCCTTGAGCCCCTCAGCTGCTGCTGGTGAACACTGTTGCTGCCATATATTATAGGTACCATTGGACGTCTCATTACACTGACGTATGTATTCATCTAAGAGTTTATGGGGTGATGGACTGTAAATATCATTGGTGTCTACATCACTTTTAGTCCTACCTGTCTTCTCTCCATGAGTAGGACCAGACACCAGGGCATCTAAAAGCTGCTCGTAAGGATTAATAACGTTAACTTCTTCAGTTTGTGTCATAGCTTCATTTGTGACAACAGCTTGTCTTGTGGGAGACAAAGTAAGGGAGGACATAGCAGATTCTTTTCTGACCCTGACTTCAATTCCACTGATTATTGAAAGACTGTCATCACCAGCTAATTGTGGGCAAGATGAACTCTTTTGTAGGGTTCTATTTTGTGAGTTTGCAGATTTAGTCGGGGAAAGGGTGCCACGTCCTGAACTAGTAAGTTTATACTGAGACAAATCAGGTGGAGGTCCACACTGACTGAGAAATCTGAGCCTCATTGTTCTAACATTTTTAACTATATCTGTCATAGATTTTTGGCTAGGCACTCCTAAACCTAAACTTCCTGGTTCATCAGAATTCTTATCAACAACTATTCTGGGCTCATCTGATGATCTGCGACTTTCATTCTCTTCACATTCCTTTTCCTCAGATATTCTACGATCGATAATATTTGTTACTGTGAAATTAGGCTCTGCATTGTCAACTTCATTTGTCTGAACTTCATTAGTTAACTCTGAGTCAACATTTCCATTAGAAACATCACTGCGTACAACTGGAAGTTGAGACATGTCAACGTGTCGACTACCATCATAAACTGAAAGTTTCCTTCTCCTTTTGCTGACATCTACATAGAAACCTCTGCTATCATCTTTTGAGTCTTGTCCACTTTCTGAGAAATCTGCAGACTTATCTTCACTTTTACTCTTAAAAAGCAAAACATTCTCTTTTGAACCATCTACCCCACTATCTTCTTCTTTGTTCTCACCATCCACACTCTGGCTAAAGTAACTATCTTTACTCATTTGTTGTCTTTCTCTCTGAATCTCTTGCAATTTACGGCTTAGGATAGAATTACGCTCAGCTCGCATAATGAAATCTTGATTTTGTTTGTCAGGAAATCTAAAGGGAGTCTGGTCTTTCTTTAAGGGTGATAATGGACTGCAATTTATTTCAGCATCACCAGTCTGGCCGCTCTGGGAGTCTATATTTCCTAAGGTGGTCGGGGTCAAGGCACGCACAGACTGCACAGGTCGTCGGGAAACTGTGCTGCTGTCGTCCATCTTTAAGGGTGATGTAAAAGGTGTCGTTTCTGGGGTTGCTTCTACAGCTGCTTCAGGTGGTGATTCAGCTACCTTTGCGGCAGGCCTGTGATTTGGAGTTAGTATGGGAAACACAGGGGTGTGGGGAACTGAAGTTGAGCCTCTTGAACTGCCTGTCATGCCTGGTGAGGGATGAGCTAAACTTGGGGACCAAAAGTTGTTTCCTGATGCACTTACCATCCAATTGGTAGGTACAGGCAAAGAATCAAATTCATTTCCGCCACCAAGAGAGAAATTGGCGCCTACAACTTCTTCACATGTTGCTTCAGCTGGATCAATGCAGAGTTTAGAACATTCCTGAATTAACTGGTGAGTTTCTAAATGCATCCATCTACTCTTTGCCATTTCAGTCTCCCTGTTTTCAGTTATCAAGATAGGGTGGAGACGAACACTTTCCAACATGGGCTTCAATGTTGTGAAGAAGCAAGGGGAGAAGCCTGGTTTAGTAAAGGTATTTTGGAGACAGGTTATGAAGTGGCATGGATAAAGAGCATATAAACGATGGAATAACGAATAAACAGCCACTTGCAAATAAGGTTGAAAACTTTCGTCTTTATCCAACTTCGGAGTCCAACGAACTAAACGGCAAAATATTTCTAACACATTCGACAGATGTAGTCTTCCCATTTCCAAGGGCAAAACGGGCAGCAGCATTACAAGGGCCATAACACCACTTACCAGGACAGGAACATCTTCGTCTGTTGCAAGGGTGTGGAGAAGCTCGCGCATTGCCCCATGTTGCAATAACTTCCTCAACCACATGGGTGGCGGCTGCCTGCGTACAGCATATAACAAGAGGCAAGTATAACGGAAGCGGTCTGCCCCTTTCAACCCTTCCGCTATACGTTCAAGGAGATGGCGGTCATGTGGCTCTGTCACACCCAAAACAATATCAAGGAGGCGGCCACTGAAAATAATTGTGTGTGATTAATATCCCAGATGAAGTTAAATACAATATACTTCCCTCTTAAAAATTTTAAAACCAAAGGAAAATCTTAAAAATATACAAAGGTATCTCTATACTAAATTAAATACTAGTATCATGTACTATGAACCATCTCAGACAAGTCCTATTTTCTGTGGAAAAAAATTAATTTCTTTAATGCTAGACTCCAAAAATCTGAAAACACTGTAAAGCAGCCAAGTTGTTGATTCTATATACTGTAAACACGCACTGCTAAATGTACTGGTCTTCATTAATACACAGCATATATTTTCATTACATTTTTATAACCAACTACAGTGAACCGCCCCGTATTCGCGGGGGATGCGTACCGCAGGCCCCCCCGCGAATAGCTAAAATCCACAAATACTTAAAACCCCTCTAAAAACACTTAGAACTGTCCATTTTGATAGTTTAAACACAAGAAAAACCCTCTAAAAATGCTTTTACCTGAGTATTTTAATAGTTTTATCACGAAAAGTGCTTTTATTCATGAAAATTATATGAAAATACAGTAATTAGTGAATATTTCTCAGTGAAAAATACAGCGAATGGGCGAATTTTCTGCGAATAATGGGTAGGTATGTTCCACAGAGAAACCTGCAAATGCGCGAGTCCGCGAATCGTGAGAACGCGAATACCGGGGGTTTACTGTAAATACATGAAATTACTTCAATTTCTACTTGTAAGGTTCCACCACAAGAACAATTATTGACATCTCCAATTTCAAACCCCCAAAAGAGATACTGTACTCTTCTGCTTGTGTAGAAATGTAGCCGTAGTCTGCATGAACCCTACCTCCATTTACCATATTTCACAGCAACAAAGATGTTCCGACCTTCAACGCACCCCATTTTTGTCACGGGTTCTACTGACTTCTCATTAGTGTGTACAACCTTCACGGTAGATTAGTGTAAGGCGAGCACGAAGCCATAAGGCCCCATTACTGTATAAAGTAAATGACTGTTTCTACCTTATGATTGAAGGGATATGCTTAGAATCTTTACCACTTATTCTACGAAAATTCTCTCGTGGGAAAATTTAGAAATTTAACCTCTAAGATCATTTGTTTTGCAGTTGAAAAAATCATGACGTCACTTTTCAAAAATAATATGCAAAAATAAAAGTTGCACTGAAAAGTGATTTTCCCGACGACACAACAAAGATACATAGTTATACTACTCTCTGTAAAAGTTTAATTGAATTTGGTTCTGTCTTTGAGAAATAAGCATTTAGTTTTGAAAAAATAAGTTTTGAGAAAACAGCAAAACAAAATATAATTTATGGACTTTCAAGAATCCTGAGAGAATCAGGACATCTTCAGCAAGTTATCCCTATATATCATTATAATCTGCTTTCTCTATGATGCTACCGCTAGAGAGAATGGTATATTTTAGTGGGTGACAATTATTTTTGTGTAAATTTTTTTGACACTTTTTACAGAATTTTTTACAGTTTGTCATTCACAGTGCCATACACACGACAAACAAAATTGTCCATGAACCAATCTAAACATTTTTTTTGCAATGTTTCAAGATATGTTTATTTACACATAAAGCAGTCCAAAGCAGTGTATAACTCAAACTTGATCCTATCCAGGATTATTCATATAGACTTTTACGTTTTTTACAATTTGTCGTTCACAGTGCCATACAAGCGAAGAACAAAATTGTCCATGAAACTATCTAAACATTTTCTTTTAGCAATAACATTTCAAGATATGTTTATTTACACATATAACAGTCCAAAACAATGTATAACTTACTTCATTCTATCCATCATTATTCATACAGACATTTCTTATGAATCTTTTTACAATGAACAAAATTGTCAATAAATCAATCTAATAATTCTTTTTAACATTATTGCTTTAGGATATGTTTAGACATAAAACAGTTGAAAACTGCTAATAACTAAAATTTGATAATTCCTCGAGATTCGGCACTCGGCATGCCCCTTTCATTAGGGGTTAACCAAACATTTGTACTAGTGTTCTTTTTAGTACTCTGTGCATACAATGTGTAACAAAAATCTAAACAATGACCATATGCTTTTATAGGAAGGACAGGAATATGTTTTCATAAAATTAAGTTTCATGTATACTTGCCTAGTAATTTACACAGCTATAGTTTTTAACTCGTGCGGCAGCCTTTTATTTCAAAATCGCAGTAGCAACTCGATAGTTTAGTGTAAGTGACATGCCCTGCCTACTAACGGGAGTACTGGAAACGACTTAGCAGAAAACCCCTTTCTGTTTGTGCCCTTATGTCCACGAGAAGGGAGGATGGAGGGCTCCGATTCTGTAATTACTTGGTAAGTATACATGATAACTTTATTATGAAAATGTCATTTTCATATACTGTACGTAACTTACCAAGTAATTACATAGCTGAATCCCACATTGATTGGGGGTGGGATATATGAACATATTCTATTCCAAAACATTAAGGTATGGTAATGACTTTGAAATAGAAAGGATTGGTAGCATTGAAACAATGCTTATTATTTCAAAGGATTGGTAGCACTGCAACAATGCTTATTGTTTCCTTTCCTGGTAAGAGACCTACTGCAGGTGAATACTGCCTCTGGTTTGTGCTCATCTTAACCTGTGGCGTGGTGGTTGAGCAGTCAGTCGTCTCTACATAAGTGGGAGTCTTGCAGTGGATAGGCCTGATTGCAGATAAGACATACATAAGTACCCTTGCCCTTGGCACAGTACCAACATAACAAATAACCAGACAACGCTGTCACCTACACTGACAAAAAACCACTGCCCATCCACTAAGAATGGTGGGTACTCCAAGTACAAAGTACCCCCAGGCTCCCCAAAACTCGACACCCTACATCAAGGCGAAGAGACAGAGCAGAGAAAGAATGCTTCCTATACTTCTTCTGTTGCAACTTCGACAAGAGGGTTGTACTTTTCTGCAAGTTGTGGTATAGTTTTATGCATTCTCTTTAAATTTACATATGTATTCTCTTGAAATTTACGTAAAGTGGAAATGCGTATTATGTAGAAGAAGGATATTATGGTATCGGTTGTTTGTCCAGAGGTTAGTCTAAGGTTTGGTGTCAGTCAAAGACGGCCGTGAAGTCAGTCTCTTCATAACCTTGATACATAGTGGTTCGAGCTAGTAGGGACTTAAGAATGCAGCCATAGTTGTCGGTGCCTTCAAATATACTTAAGTATTCCTGTTCATCTTGAAGTACATTTAGGGAAAACTTCCTTTGGGAGATATGCATATCTAAATGTAAGGAGAATTTCTTGAGGTGTGCTTTGGATGAGGGACACGAAATAGAGATTGTGCTCACGCCAATCTAACTGCAGTACTGTATTTAGAGCTAGGAACACTGAATGCGCCAACAACATGTTTATATCGTTTTAGTTAATATATACAATGCAATGCATTGATTTAATCACGATTTGACCTATCATAAGAATGAAGTAACTTGGGTGTTGTAGTATAAGACTTAGGCTAATGATCAAGTCAGTACGTTTCCAATCGTTTAAGGCTATACGATAACACTGATGATTTGAAATGCTCTACTTACTCTGAATGAGTCGGAATATCTTCCCCCAATACCATGCCAGCCACTGATAATGGCCCCAGGGTACTGCAATTCTCAAACACCGTTTCGACTTCTTTTAAGAAATGAGACACGAAGATCCATTTGCACCTCCAAAAGGTCGACTGAAGAATGGACGAAAGGGACATATTATGCCTGAAAGTGAGAGGGGGAGCAACTGCTCAGACTTCATGCACTTTCACTTAGAAGGAAAAATGTCCTCGTGAATCTGAGAATGCACCTCGGAAATCTGATCCCTTAGGAAGAACGACAATGTGTTCTTAGAAAGAGGGAGAGAAGGATTCTTGACAGAACACCAGGGGTTGCTGGATGGCCCTTTAATCTTCTCGGTCCTATGCAGAGAATATCTTACGGCTCTAACAGGGCAAAGAACCCTTCTCCTCCCTCCTCTGGGCCAAGAATTTCCATTAAACTCTCATGGTGGAAGGAACGAGGCCAGGCCTTGGATGGGTCCTTGTTCTTGGCTAAGAAACCCCAGGTTAAAGAGCATACAGTACTGCATCTCCTTGGGAGAAGCCTACCCTCTTATCAATAGCCTGCAATTACACGCTTGGCAGCCGCCAAAGCCACGAGGAAGAGTGTCTCCTGAGTGAGGAGGTCCTTTAGGGAAATGGAATGGAGGAGTTCGAAAGAAGGGCCTGTGAGCCACTCGAGCACTATGTCTAGGTTCCATGAAACCAAATCAGCCTTCTTCTGCTTAGGAGTATTTGAATGACTTGAGGTCATTAAGATCTGGGTTTGATGACAAGTCCAGACCTTTATGTTTAAAAACCGAGCTAAGCATAGCTCGATACCCCTTCATGGTGGAAGAGGACAGACCTCTAGAGGTCCTCAGATAGAGGAGGAAATCCGCTATTTGGGTCAAAGATGTCTCAGAAGATGAGATGTTATGTCTGAGACAACATCTAAGAAAAACTGTCCACTTTGCTTGGTAGATGTCGCGAGAAGGTTGGTGTCTGCATCTTGCAACAGTTTCTGCAGCTGCTCTTGAATAGCCTTTTGCTCTAACAATCTTCCCGACAGTCTGAAGCCTGTCAGAGCAAGAGTGGGCAAACATTGGTGGTATCCCTTTAAGTGAGGCTGTTTGAGTAGCCACAGTTTGAGGAAGCCCACCAAAACCTGTAGAAGGTCTGAGAACCACTCCTTCATGGGCCAGAGCGGGGATAAGAGGGTCATCCGCGTGCCTCTTCAATAGCTGGGATGAATCGAGAAAGCACGTGCGGTGCATGCTATCAGAACCTTCCAAACTTGACGACAAATGATGCACATCCAAAGTGATGCCTTTCCAACGGCCGTCTGTCGAAACCTGGGTTTGTGCAACAGGCTTGACTGAGGGGGCAACTATCTGTGGGCAAACCCCACCGGCCTCCCTTGGACTTCCGGTATGTTCCCCCAGGTTTAAGGGAGCGGGACAGGGACCTTTGCCTAAGAGAAACGACGGGACGAAAAGCCACCTCCTCCACTTGCACTACACTATCACTAGACACTTTATGATCACTAGATGCTTCTTCTTGAAACACTTTGTCCATTAGGACTCTCAGGGATGGCCCCAAATCATACACAGTATGCACTACCAGGCATATTTTCTTATTGAACCTGAATTCAGGGCCAGCAATACCATCAGGGTAGGAAGCATGGGAGCCAGGAGCGGGAATAAGTGGCTTGATAGCAGGAGGGCTGGGAATAAGAGAATGGGCAAGAATAGGGGAATAAGGACTAGCAGGACTAAGATCTGATTAAGTTTAGGGGTAGAATCTACACTAACAGAAGCTCTCCTCTCGGCCCTAGAGGACGTCTTTCTCTTCCTATCCCTTTCAAGCTTATTAAGGTGAGATTCAAGAACCTTCCACATTCTCTCATCCTAATCCTTACACTCATCACAAATATTCCACTTACAACAGACCTGCCCTCTGCATTTACTACAAATAGTATGTGAATCATATGATGACTTAGTCAGTCTAGCTTTACAACCCTCGCTACACTAGTGAAAACACAATGCATTCAAATCAGACAAGATCTAAGGCAAAAATGTTGACAAAGCTTACAAAAGCTTGAAGGCTACAAAAAATCGACAATACTTCACCGAATTCCAGCAAGAATAACCAAAAAACCCGATAAAAAAGCTGCAGCAAGCCCACGATGTTGACTCATGAGCCAGCAGAAACAGAATGAGGTTGTCCCACTAAGTTGTTTCCAGTACTCCCATTAGTGGGCGGGGCTTGTCACCTACACTAAACTACTGAAGTGCTACCGCGATTTTTAAATAAAAGGCTGCCACGTGAGTTAGAAACTATAGCTATGTAATTACTTGGTAAGTTACTTATATGAAAATAAGATTTAGGCCAAAAGCCAAGTGCTGGGACCTGCGGTAAGAGGTCATCCAGCGCTGAAAGGAAAATTGAGAGTAAAGGTTTTAAAGGTGTAACAGGAGGAAAATCTTGCAGTTGCACTGCGAAAAAATTGTTAGGAGAGGGTGGAAAGTAAGGTAGAAGAAAGAGAATATGAATGAAGGTACAGTAAAACAAATGGAAAGGATTGCAGCTCTTGGGCCAAAGGGAAGCTGCAAAGAGCCTTAAGTTAATGTCTACAGTGTACTGATGGCACTACCCCCTATGGGGCTTATGCTTGGTATAAATGAAGCCATTAGAGAGAAAATTTTTTACTTACCAGACAATTATGTATGAACTTTTTTTTAATCTAAGTTATCTCGTAGCATTAAAGATGGTGTATGTTTGAACAGGGTCAGGTAAATAAATTGCATGGTCAGGCTTGCCTAGGCTAGGGCTGACTTAATCCAATTATGCCAGTCAGAGCTGCGGTCCCCCTTGGATCTAACTGGACACATCTTTGAGGCCTTACTGAAAACAACTACTTCTAACTCCAGAAATAAAAAATGTAAAACTCACCTGTTTGATACAAAAAAATACTCTAGCAAGCCTGAGATGAGCCATCCCTCACGTGTGGTGGCAAGAGTGTCCTTCAGAATTGATCTGACTTCCTGGACAACTTCATCTTGGGGGCTCTCGAGCAACCCTAACACGTCGCCCACATCCCTGTCTCGTACCTCTTCCATGATTACTGTAGAGGGGGAAGAAAAAAGCTATTAAAATTATAAGTAAAAATTTATTAAAAATTCAAGATCAGCAAGATGTAAACAGTACATCATAAATATTTTCGGTCAACTTTTCCTGCAAGGGGTAATATGTGAAAATGACTTTTTTTATAATAAAATAAAGTTGCATATATACAGGCAGTGGCCGGTTATTGGTGGCCTCAGTTATTGGTGATCTGGTTTTACGGCGCTTGTCTAGCGATGACGATAACTGGATTTTCGGTACTGATATGCGCCAATTCCCGGTTACTGGCGCTATTATCAGCTATTTTCGGTTATCGTTGCGCCATCGGGAACGTAACCCCTGCCAATAACCGGGGACTGCCTGTACTTACCAAGTAATTACATAGCTCTTTGTTTCAAGCTATCGCGGCAGCTTCAATTGTTAAGTGTAGGTGACCAGTACCGCCCACTAACAGGAATACAGTACTAGGAACGACTTATCAGACAACCTCATTGTGTTTGTGCCCTTGTGTCCACGTGAGGGGAGGAGGGAGGGCTCCAATTTCGTAATTATTTGCCAAGTATATATAAAACTATTTTATTATAAAAAAAGTCATTTTTATATAAGTAACTTACCAAGTAATTACATAGCTGAATCCCACACTGACAGGAGGTGGGATACATGGACATATTCTACTCCAAAACATTAAGACATGTAATGAATCTGAAATAGAAAAGTTGCTAGCATTAAAGGCAATGCACGAGAATAGTTCCTCAACTTAACCTTAGTGGTGTGGCGGTATAACCAAGGAGCTTAAGTGGGAGCTTTGCAGTGAAGGAGTATTCCGATGGCTAACAAAGCATCAGTAGAAGTTTCGCAGCAAAGGAGTTATCCAAAGGTTAGCAAAACTTCAAAAAGTGGCCCTGCCCCGGGTGCAGCACCACAATAAAACACCCAGACAACACTGTCACCTACACTGAAATAAAAACCACAACCCATCCACTAACAGTAGTGGGTGCCCAAGATACATTGTAACCCACCCCCTGGGCTCCTCCAAAATTGACAACTCACCGATACCATGCCAGTCACTAATAATGATCGCAAAGTACTGCAAAAATATTAACACTTTTAAATTCATTAAAAGTCATGAGAAGTGAAGAACGATATACATATCCAGAAGGTTGACCGCAGAACGAAAGTAAGGGGCATCTTGTGCCTGAAAGCTAATAAGGTAGAAGCTGCTCTGACGTCCTTAGCTTTCACTAAAACATAGTCAAAATGCTCTCCTGAATCTGTGAGTGGTTTCAGAAATATGTTGCATTAGAATGAAGGACAATGCATTCTTAGGTAGGGGGTGAAAAGAGTCCAAGCCACAATACTCTAGATTATGGATGGCCCTCTGCTCTATCGATCCTGCTCTAGTAATACCTGAAACTCCAACTGGATAGAGAGCTCTCCATTCTTCCACAGATCCAAGGATGAGGGGAGAGTTAGAGCCAGATGATCGGGAGCTCGCACCAGACGCTGGTTGCTCTGAGCTGGCGCCAAGCTATAGTTGGAGCCAGCTGAGCTGACTGCCAGGTGAGCTAGACGCTCGGGAGCTGGTGGAGCGCTCCTACGTGCTCAGAGCAAGAATTGGCGCCAGGCGAGTTGGAAATCAGGCGAGGTAAGAGCTCGGGAGCTGGTGGGCGTTCCTGGGTGCCAGGCTGTAATTGGTGCCAAACGAGCTGGATGCCAGGTGAGTAGACGCTCGGGAGCTGGTGGAGCGCTCCTAGGTGCTCAGAGCAAGAATTGGCCCCAGGCGAGCTGGAAGTAAGGCGAGGTCAGAGCTCAGGAGCTGGTGGGCGCTCCTAGGTGCTCGGAGCATGAGCTGGAAGAAAGGTGAGGAAAGAGCTCGGGAGCTGGTGGACATTCATGGGTGCCTGGAGCCCTGTTCCCAGAGCCTTCTCTTCCAAAAGTTCTTAAGGGAGAAAGAATGGGTTCAGGTCTTGGAAGGGACCTTGCTCATGTCTAAACTTCCAAAGGGTAAATGAGAAAACCGTGTTACTGAGTCTGTAGCTCAATACTCCTTAATGGAATATGAGAGATTGTAGATCTCAGAAAAGAGGCAATCCGCACTTTGGGTCACAGATGTCTTGGAAGAAGGAACGAGGAGTCTGAGACGCCATCTACTGAAATTGTTCACAGTCTGATAGACAGGTCTAGAAGATTGATGTCTGTGACCAGCTATAGCCTCTGTAGTGCGTCTTGAAAAACCTTACATTCTTACAAGCTTTCGAGAAGTGTGAAGTCCGTCCGGGTAAGAGTAGCCACCCTTGGTGGTATCTCTTGTAGGTAAGGTTGACAGAGATATGGATTGAGGAAGGAGCCTTGGAGAGTCCACCAACCACTGTGGCAGGTTTGGAAATCATTATATCATGGTTACAATGAGGGGTTATTATAATGTGATAAGCCTGAAAATTGTTCAGCCTTTCCTCGATTATGTTGAAGGGTGGAAAGACATAGGGGTCCAAGATGGACTGAACTTGAAGCATGGTGTCTGCTGCCCATGCTAGAAGGACAGAGACTGGTGAACACAAGAGAGGAAGACAAAGGTTCCTTAAGGTGGCAAACAGGTCCAAAGTCAGTCTGCCCCAAAGAATCTACAGAACCCGACAGACCAGGTGATTCATGGTCGACTGAGAGGTAAGAACAGGCTTCTGAAAGCTCAGTTCGTTCCCCTAGAGCTTACAGTAGACAGAAAAAATCGAGACTAGAAAACTTGATTGATTGTCCACAGTATAAGCTCTCTTGCTGTTTGGAGGAGAGAGCATGAGCAAGAGAGCCTTCTTGCAAACGTAATAAGGTTAGGACTGTGATCTTGTCTAAATGAATTACCACGTCTAGGAGTGAAAAAGGGTCGCGAAGCACTGAAGCCCTAAACGAATCGCTTCAGCTCTCTGACAATGATATGAAGGCTCCGTTCTTCCGGGGACACGATCCAGAAACTTCCCGGCTCCTCGAGCGGGTTCCCCAACCTAGATGAAGGCGCTGAGCAGAGGTCTAGTCTCAGAGAAGGAACTTTCCTTCTGAAAGACTAAGTTTGAACAGCCACCACTGCATGTCCGACTTAAATTTGGGCCTATGGGAAAAAACGACGTATACAGCTGTATTTCCCCATCCCAGTTGGTCTTATGTTCAACACCTTTGAGCTTTTCTTTGAAGGGAAACAAGGATGTCCGCTGTCCTGAAATATATGGACACTTTCAGGAAACTGATGTTCATAGTCAGAAAATGACAACGATTTTAAGAGCATGACTCGAGAGAAGACTTATGCTTTAGAGGCCAAAGCCTAGATCCCCGAACTGGAAGAATGGGTGACTAGACTGTCTGGTTTGTCTCCGTCCTAAAATTTGTTCTCTACCCAAAGGTAGCTGTGGGCCATGGAGACTTGTAGCCGATTCTGCGGACAACAAGCAACAGCGTGAACTTGTATATCATTGTGCAGACTCGCTGACCCTGCTGAGTCTTGACAGCTGTGTGGACAAGAGGACATCGGTACAGGATTGACTCTCATTGGACTTGCTTAAAAAACCTGGTCACAGGATAACAAGGACGTGTCCAAAACCAGGTGACAAATTTTCCTGCAGTCTGACGCAATGCTGTAAACAGAAAAATAGTCCATGAGCGGGAGCTAGGCTTTCAGCAGTACGAGCCTAAACCTGGCTAAATAGTGCCGAGCGCTCTGGCACATATGTTGGGAGTTTGGGAATTGGTGCCAGGAGCTTGGAAGCTGATTCCAGGCATTCAGGAACGGGCGCTGCTAGGAAGCACTGGACCAAGAGGGATCAAGGTGCTTTCTCTTCTTGATTGGAGCCCAAGTAAGGTCTTCCATGGATGACAGACCAAAGAGATAGATGAAAACCACAGCAAAACTGCAGAAAGGCTGTGAGATGAGGCCAGACGCCTTACTGCTTGACAGAAATGGAGAACGGCGAGTGTCATGTGTACTCGTATCTCCAGCGGCCGTGAAGAACCAAAAATGTTATGGTGTTTACTGTCTGTGCCATAAATCTCGAAACTGGGCGAATTGCAAAACCCTCCAATGAAGTCTATCTAACTTGAAAACATCTCGGTGGATGACAGTCCCAGCAGACTCATCCATTAATGTTCCTTGTAAGAAAGAAGGGGCTTCAAATTAGTGGACTGTCAGAAAGTAGCTCGATTCTCTTTCAGACAGAAAAGCCAAAAAAATTCCAAGATTTGAGACTGACATCCAAAAAGCGGACTCCTGCGACGGAGACTGCATTGAGGAAGAGGAAATGTAGGCTCATTGCAACTGTGTGATTCTCACAAAAGGAGCACTGGAGCTCTTTATCTGAGCTTCCAAAGAAAAGCAGAAATCTCTCAAAACCATCTCAACTGTCCTTGTCCGCACAGGACAGGACTACGAGGAGAATCGAGGAGAAGCTTCTCGGTGAACACTTGGGAGTCCTCTAACTACTTAGCCAGATATGCTGTGTCAATCAAGAAAAACCTTTACTTTAACAAAATCTACGACAAGAAGGTCTAATAACCTATAACAACGAGGTCTAATTCCATCGAAACACCAGAGGGGGGAAAGACAAGACGCTTGTCTTGCTCCCTTTTCAACAAAAGTCAAACTCACAAATCCCTGAGAGACTTCTGGCTTTTTGAGGATGAAGAAAAAGCCAGAGGTGGGAGCTTTCTTTAAAAAGCTCATAAATTTGGGACACAAAAGTCCCTGTCTGCAAAAGAAAGGACTTTGCGAGACAACAATCGTCGCTAAAAGGGAAGTAGTGTCAGCTCGCCTTGTAGCTTTTAAGTGAGGACAGGACAGACGGAGAGAGACAAAATGATTGTAAGCAGGTTGTATAGTCTGATACTGAAGAGGTGGCGCCTGGTGCCCGGATTGTGGCGCTGGATGCCTGACAGCTGGCGCCAAATGGACAGGTGGACGTGCGGACACAGGTGGATGCTTGGACACTGGGTGCTCGGACATCACTGGGAGATCAGAATCACTAGAAGAAACATCATCGGCGCCTCTAGTCCCCACTATTGAGTGCTCGGACACTTCAGCAGCTGAAATGAACCTTTTCATTGGAAGAGAATCACTAGGAAAAGCACCATCGGTGCCTCTAGTCCACACTACTGAGCACTCGGACACTTCAGCAACTGAAATGAGCCTTTCAATGGCTGAGAATCACTAGAAAAAATGCCATCAGCGCCTCTAGTCCACCCTACTGGGTGCTTGGACACTTTAGCAGCTGAAACGAGCCTTTTCAGTGGCTGAGAATCACTAGAAAAGACGCCATCGGCGCATCAAGTCCACACTGAAAAGCACATTTCTATGGACGCCTTTCCAATGGCTGTCTGCCAAGACCTGGGACCGGCAACAAGCTTGACTGAGGGGCAACTACCCGTGGGCAAACCACACCGACCTCAGTTGGACTTCTAGTATGCCTCCTCCCAAGATTAGGGGAGTCTGAAAGGGACCTTTCTAAGAGCGTCGGCAGGATGAGCAGTCGCCTCCTCCACTGCACAACACTTCATAATTACAAGGTTAATATCTGTTAACCCTGGCACAAGACTGGCAAAGGCGTGGGAAGGAAGCGAAGGAGTCAGGCGAGGAAGAAAGTTGATAAAAAATATATGGGCTAGTAGCTAGGGGAGAAAAACTGGATGCGGGGAAAACTGGCACCAGCTGGTAGCTCAAAAGCTAAGAGCTTAGTAGATGGCGAGCGGTACTGGGCTCTCGGAGCCGATTTTCGGCTGCCAAATCATCCTCAAAACCCTATCGCAACCAAACACTAAGCACAATTTCTTTCTTTACTACATTCTGCCCCTACACTTTCCAGTTCTCTGCAAAGGAAAGTGTGATAAGATATTTAATTAATTCCTAGCAAACATTATCTACGACTTGCAGGTATGCATTTCATTACCGTAAATATCGGTTCGGTAGCAAAGTTTATGCTTATTACTCTACTTGGTAACGAAGAGTTAATCAAATTATTGCAAAGTCGCTAGAATAGCGAAAATATGAACTTGAATAAAATCTTAAAAGCAACCAAACGATAGAATACTGATCTCAAAGGTTATAAGCTTGAAGGCCAATGAAATCAGTGATAATACTTCACTGAAATCCGGTTATACAACCGGCAAATAATAATAAAAAATAAATTCTGCAAAGATCTGATGTTTACATCAAGACCAGCAGAAACACAATGAGGTTGTCTGCTAAGTCGTTCCTAGTATTCCCATTAGTGGGCAGTACTGGTCACCTACACTAAACAATGAAGCGCTAGCATGAATTTTGAATTTAAGCTGCCGCGATAGTTTGAAACTAATAGCTATGTAATTACTTGGTAAATCACTTATATAAAATGAGATCTTTCCATTCTCTTCTGTCTAGTGGTCCTCCTGCCTCAGCTCCCTATAGGTCTAGACTTTTTTTTTCTCTTTTTCCATGATTTTCTTAGGCCGTACTACAGTATCCCTCCCGGTACTTCCATATCTGCTGCTTTTCTGATCAGCTGTTCCATGTCTCTTCTCAACCCGTCCAATCTTTGAGACCCCACCTTTTTCTGACCCTCTTGATACCACATCCCCATTCCTCATTCATACTAAAATCTTTGTACTGCACTCTGGGTGTGGAGCTCAGAGCATTCTATGGTTACACTTCCTCAAAACCTCTACTTTACTTGTCAATGTCCAAGTTTCTGATGCCCAGAGGAGCACAAGCACAATATGTCTTTACACTCTATTAACAGTACATTTTCATTTACCAGCAATCCAGCTACCTCTCCATTTCATCCATGCTGCAGCTACCCTTTCCTACTGCTACTCTATCAACTCCTGCTTTATAGTCCAGTGCCCCGAAGGTAACATTAATGCTCTACCAATTCTAAGACCTGCCCATCTATCACAAAATGGTTCTCAACACCCCTCTCTTCCCCGAAGGGCCTCAAACACATTTTGGGTATTAAAATCTTACTCATGAATATTTCGTAACCCTGAGCACCTCTTATTTCACCATCAACTAAGTCTGGTGCACAGTATGATTCACAATTCACACCCACCACAGTGCCACTTTCCTAAAAAATACTTTTTCTTTGCTTCCTTTCCTCATCCTATGCATTGCTTTCCTTGTTGTTTTCAAGTCCTCTCCTCTACATTCAGCTCTCCCACATCTTAAACATTTCCACCATCTCTTCAGATTCTTCTGAGAGCTCCAAGTAAAAAAAAAAAAAAAAAATCTACTGTATACAGTATTGTACGTACAGCATTTCAAATGCACAGAGCACTTATTCTTTCTTACAAAATTACTAAATATACAGGGAAGAAAAGATCCAATCAGGTTCCCAGCTATAGGAAAATCTATGAAAATTTATGATGCATTACTGTGAAAATTATCGACGACTGCGTGAGGTGGGAAAGGTTGAACATTTGAAAAAGTAACCCACTAAGTGTAAGTCTTCATACATATACAATCTTTTGAATTACTTTGTTTCTCTAAGTGACTGTGTTGTTTCACTCATGTTTTCTCTTTAAGACTTTTGCTTACATTGGCTCTTACTCAAAAAGCATGTCATTAATAAAGGAAGCAAATAAAAAAATATATTATGCTAAACCAGCATAAATGGGGAGAATCATACTTCTGTAGAGGAATGTCAGGAGAAAACAAATGGGGAGAACCATTCTTCTGAATAAGAATGGTAGGAGGACAAAAAGTAGGTTTTCATCATTAATTGTACACTGTCCATGGAAGCAGATGACCACATTGCAATAGCTCTAAGCTAAAAGGAATGTGGTTTTGGCCTTAAAGGAAGCAAAAGACCTGTCTGTAATAAGGTTGGAAAGTTGTTAGAACCAGGACATACAACAGCAGATTGAAAGGTAAAACACTGAAAGTAGAGGAAAAGAATTCGTCTTTACACTGCGCAATTTGAGGTTAACCCTAGTTGTGCAAAATGCACAATACTGTAATTCTAGACCAAACAATCTGTACAGAAATACTGGCATGCAAGGGGATTGAGTGAAACTGAAGGACATGTCTCATTCCTAGTAATTGGGGGCCCTAAACCATTAACTAAATTAATTATTGTACTCTTAAAAAATTTGCATTTTTCCTCTTATCAAACATATCTGATATACTAAGAACACACTCACTCTACAAACTCATACTAGAACAAGGAAAACACAAAAAGACTGCATATATAGAGTAAAAATAGCAACACAAATGATACAACTCAAAGCATCATCAAACAAAATAAATATTATTTCACAATAAAATGTAAAGGTAGTCAAATAAAATACTACCAGGTCCTTAAATAAAGCAAATGGTTTTAAGCAATCTTATACAAAACAGCAGTGCATTACCTTTCTAGACCCCTGAGTATCCTTGAAACTGTGTATCCAGTGATTGCAAAGAGCTTAAATAAGAGTACTGTACTACTCACATGCCAATCATACAAACCACCTGCTTATGCCCATATAAGTCCAATACCTCCTTATAATAATAAAATGTATAGTACCTATACTAATGAAATGAACATGGATGATGGTGCAGGTACTGTGAAGGTGTTTTGATCATGTCTCTGCTTGTTGGTATGGTGCGCGAATTTCTCGCAATTCTGATTTTCTTTACTGTACAATTTTCCCCAGAGCTAACTGTATACGTGGATCAGCCCACAACGGGGTCTCACTGTATTTGCTACTTGGACTTATTTCTGGCAAAGTTATCAACTACATTTTCATAAATTGCTTCCCTAATGTTTTGGTTGATGGTAACCTTAATGGAAAATCTTAATGAGCTCCTGAAGTTAAGGACAATCCCAACACACACCTGAATGTTCTGCATGTCTTATTTATGGCGCAGATAGCGAAACACCACCACACTAAAGAGTTTGTTTCCACCCTCTTCAATGTTTCTATGAATGATTCATTAGAAGCATTGAATTTAAAATTTTTTCTCTTCCACTAGTCTTCACATACCCACCTGTCTGTCAAAAATTGTTTAAGCACAGTCAGAAAATAAAAATATTGCTCAAACAGTTGAGTATACGAAAGGCTCAGTACCAAACTTATGCCGAGACCGAAAGGTGGCAATTAGGCTTCAGTCCTGACCCAATGCCTCTAGCATCTACGGCTTTATTTCTCAGAAACTGCTTTGGAAGAGCATCAGAAGTTCATCATACCTCCCATAGTAATATTTTTTTATAACCTGTTTTGCACTTTCTACTCTCTCCTTATTATCCGCATATATCTTTAATTCAGTTTCACTTATCAACCCAGATCAGTTCTTTTACCTGCATTCATGGAGAATCTCCCAGGAATCTGTCCTGACATGGAAATTTTTGTAGAAAAAGCAGTTAGTAACAAGCAGAGATGATTCAGTATATAAGACAGAATTCTTTCAAATAAAACATTAGAAACTGAGAACTGATGAGTAACTCCTCCATTCTGTGCTGATAACCTTGTGCAGATGATGCTTTTAGTGTCACAACAGCCAACAATTACACCATGTGCACGAGGCAACAAGGGCGAACCGAAAGAAAACTTTAAAAAACCCTGTTGCTCTAGGTGTGAACCAGTAAATTTATTTTTCAGGTACATAAGCGTAAAGTTAGCAGCTTCCTGTTAAGGAAGAACAGGTACAGATCAACAAGCAGTGTGACCCAAACCTAACTGTACACAATGGAACGTGTAGTACGCATTCCAATGAAATAAACTGGTTCTTACAAGGGATCCCTCCACCAAGTCTCCTCCTTATGCTAGGGCACACAAAAATTGACTGAAAGCCTGTCCATGAAACAGTAGAGGACCCCAAGATCTGTTGTGAAGGAATTCCAATTCTGACCCCTTTTGCTCCCGAGATGCACACAGATAGCAGTTATTGACCAAAATGGCTTAAGTCCTTCTTACCACAAAGTACTGGAACTGGCAACTGCTTACATCCATTTATTCCAATCAATTAGTTTCCATTTGTGCTATCCCTGCAGCTGTGACTAGAGTTGGCAAATCTACTTAACGATAACTGCAGTTTGTCAGATTTCTGTGGCGCATCTATTCGCTTGTACCGGTGTAAATGATTGAAACATGGACGAGTATCCCAGTGGCCTGCAGTCAGGGTCCAAGTCAGCACAAAAGCACCATGGCTCTGGACTCTATCACCCCTCCTCTCTTTCCATGCTCTCAAGTTCTCTCAGGTTTATTGACCACATTCAACACATTCACCTCGTGAAATATCTCCACACATTCCCACTGTCCAGCTGAATAAGACGTTCCACCTATACCATACCCACCTTTCCAGGATACATGCAAAACCCTATCAAAGCAAACACTGACACAACATTACTGTATTAGAGAATACGGTACGTGTAATTTCACAATGGTAAACTAACCTTAACACTAATAAGCACAAGAAGTAATTGCCTAAGTAATATGATAAAAAAAAAAAAAATCCAAGACTAAACCTAATTAACACCAGACGTACCATATATGACAATAAAAAGTAAACCACACACTACTCCATGCTAGTACAATGAACATCACGAAATTGTAAGATAATTTGCATTCTTCTTTAATATACTAACATGGATAGGCTACCTTTGGTGATAGAGTCCAGTCACTGAACCTTAGCAACTAGGTTATGTCAACAGCAAATGAAGGGAAACCAACCAGTGATTTGAAGTTTGTATATCTACAAAAAACTGGCTTGACCTCTATCATGACCCAGCACTCAGAACAAAGAGCAAGCATGTGTTACACCTGCAGCATTAAAATTCTCATCAAGGATCTTCATAAGAGGCTCAAAACTCACTGTTACAGCACTGTACAAAACTCAGTGCTACAGCACTGTACAAAACTCACTGCTACAGCACTGTACAAAACTCACTGCTACAGCACTGTAGAGACAATCACATGAAATTAATTGCATAAAGCACTACACAGTATCAATATGAAAGCACAAAATGGTCACCAGTATGCAAACTGTACCCCACACATACACACTCAAGCATGGCTGGAAAACTGATAGGGTGAGGAGGTCTTCATGCCCTAGGCCTATGTTTTTTTTTTTTCCTAAGTCAGTAGACAGCTGTCAGCACATGTGCAGGAGGAGGACTCCATACATACAAGGTGGTGCATTTGTATTCCTGTGGGAACTAATGCAAATGATCTTGAAAGCGCAACAGAAAGGAAACAGAATGCTCAAGTAACCAGACTACAAGCTCTGAAAGTGGGAAGGCAAATTAGGCTCAAGTGAGAAAGACTGCCAAGATATAATAAACTTAATAAACTGCATCTGCCTTCTGGGTGTTATTGTATCAACAGTTAATCCATCTCTTAAAACTTTTGAAAATATTCATAAGATTCAATGAATAAAAGTTGAATATGGTAACCCTACAAAATGTTGTGTATTGAAATTTGATTATAAGATTAAATTTGGTGTTTCCCTTCCCATGTGATGTTATGCAAAAAATAACATTCTTTCACTATTTATTTGACTGGAAACTTGGCTGTCATTTAACCTACCTAGTAATGCAAGGAAATGCAATGGTTACAATGATTAATTCATTACTGAAGCTTATATATGGATGACTAAGTACTTCACAAAACTGTGGAGCAAACTAAACCTGTGGGTATAAAAATTTGAACTAATACAACAAATTTTGTCTAAAAAATACTAGTGTTGAGAAAGTAAAACCCTAATTCTTATAAAAACTGTTTGTTATGCCTAGAGAACTACTTGATATAGAGAATATGGAGAACTCTTGATATTTCAAGTGCCTCAACCAATAAACCAGCTGGTATTGCTCATATAGCCTAGACAACAGGCAGTTATTGTCGCAGTCACATGTATGGTGTAAGGTACTAAGTAACTGCAACACTTTTTCTCAGCTTCACATAATCTCAGTTTGTTGGACTAAACAACTCTGACACTTGGTCTCAACCGAGTTGCTTTGTCATTAAATAACTCCACTAGTTGTCTGAACAACTGAAACCATTGTCAAACCCTTACTACTTGTCTGTGCATCAGAAACTTCACCTATTTATTTCATTCAAGTGTGTCACCTATTTCAAAAAATTTCCAAAAACTAGAGCACAATACTGTACTGTACTGTGCAATGCACCAGAAGTGTGCCTGTCTTAAATTTGGAGAGTTATTTTATTAGTTTAAACTTGTCTTGCTTATTGCACTGTATTGCACACCTATTCTGGCTTACTGTATAAATTACATAATCACATAACTTTTAAAATATACTTGTTGCCCCATTTGTTAAGATTAGCCTACGTGTAATGGCTGTTACAACAAGCAACCCAGTCCCTCTACCTTATCGAAGCTTCCGTCTTTTCTAGAGTGTCTCAATGTGACAAAACCTAAAAAAGCCAACTGCTGTTCTATTCATATGCCATGTCTGATCACATCCTGATAACAAAACCCAAAATAATTTTACCATATTCCAGGTTATTCGCTCTCATTCTTACAATAATCTGTAAGGAATAAAAATCCTGTCTATTCTACATTCCTGAAACAAATCCAAACTCAAAGTCACTTGCCACCCTTACTGAATAATACCAGGAACCAATGGATCTAAACTAATTTCCAGTTGCTCAATAAAATACCTGTACAGGCAGGAAAGATACATAACTGTTGAAAAAGAGCTACTTCTCACAATGTCAGAAGTCAAAGTCCTGCATGTCATACAAGGATCAAAGGAATTTTATTTTAAAGATGATAGTCCTTAATATCACTACTACTAATAGGGGAATGAAAATAACATTGGTTTCCAGAAACTGAGGGGCATTTCTAGTTTCCAAGCTACCCTTCATGAGATACTTCTAGGGAGAAGAAACTATGACAAGATTAGGTAGTCAACTATCTTACTCAAAGCATTCTTGGTTTTTAAGTTAAACAATTCCACAATGCTGTAGGATTAACACAAACTATACAATGCTTCAGGATTAGGATAACACAAACTACTGAGTGGGATAAACAAGATCGACAGTTCAACAAAATTCAAATGATTAAAATTGTAACTCTAAAAATCATGCTGCATATTCAAAAACCACAATCCCAATGCAGCAAGGAAACTGGTATTGGAAAACTTGCATTTTCTGCTGGAATTAATAGCATAAAACAAATAATTAAGTACTGACAATGCTTCACGGCACAACCTGTCAACTCAAGCATCGTTCTTGTTGCTGATACCGAATAATTAATTTATAAGTTTAGGCATGCATGCCAAGCACTGGGGTAACTAAAGCCGTTCAGCGCTGAAACAAATTAACAGCTAAAGGTTTGAAAGGTGTAACAGGAGGAAAACCTCGCAGTTGCACTATGAATCCATTGTTAGGAGAGGGTGGACAGTATGACTGAAGAAAGAAAATATGAATGGAGGTAATGTAAAAGGAATGAAAGAGGTTTGCACCTAGGGGCCAAAGGGACGCTGCAAAGAACCTCAAGTAATGCCTACACTGCATCGCATAAGGTGCACTGACGGCACTACCCCCCCTACGAGCCTGAATGATGTAATGGAATGTAAGGATGGAGAAAAAAAAAAAAAAAAAAAAAAGTCCCTTGATTCTTGGATAACTTTGTCGCACTTAACTAACTTAAGCTTGCACCCTTGCTCAGCATGCTGCTAAGAAGCAAAATGAACAGGCTACATGTATTCCTTCTAAACACAGCAGATGAAAAATCAACTTAATCAACTAAGTAACCCAAGCCCCGTGGTGGGGTCTGAAAACTCTTGTCAATGTACCTTAGCAACAGACAATTCCATACACTCTGGCCTGAAATACTCTCTCTCGATATCCTCGCAGACGTCTCCGTCGGCTACAACAAACCACAGCCCTGAGGACGAGGTTAACGACGGGCGGGGCATAGCCCACACGAAGTAGGGGAGAAGCCCTTGGGACAAGACAACACCGAAGACCTGTTAAGACATCGTCAGATTTCCTTCCTGTCAAAACTTCCTTCAGTGTGACTAAAGACTGGCGTCGAAAACGCAGGAAACGCAAGGAGGGAGGTTAGTCACCGTGGCCATGACATCTGCAAATCCATTACTGCTGTCCGCAGTATACCCCGCTGGATATGCCCAAACTCATGCACCCTGTGACCCCCTTCACCCCCAAAACAGATACACTGAAGACACCCAAAGGTCCATTCTTAGCCCCGGATGAGAGCAGCTCGTCCATTGGCGACGATATTAACCCGCATGCCGGCGGCCATGGCACTGGTGCGAAAATATGCCACATGCATATAACTGACAGGAGGCCGAAAAGACGTGTTTTTTTACCTGTGATGTTCACATGTTCGCCGAGAGTTCCCGTCTCCTCTTCGCCATCGCTTCAGCCACCACACGAAATCAGCTGTTTGGCGAAGGTGCCAACAGCGCGTGCCGTATTCGGTGTACAAATTCGTATTAAGCAGATATTGTAGATACTATAAATTATATAATATACTTTTACAATAAATTTATGAAATTTCGGTATTCTATCATGGCACAGAGCTAGTGCTAATATGACATTATGTCAGAAAATTTTGTTGGCAGAGTTGGTACCCCGTGTCGTTTAGACTTGGGAGCTCGCTCACTAAACAAAGAGGCCTATGCACATTAGCAAAATTCTTGAAAGATTGCATGATATCAGAGAGATCACTTTTCAGAACGATGGATAATATTATGCGAGAACAGAATATGTGTGAAATAGAGTCTACAACGCGTAACGAAGGCATTTTCTCAACAAAAAACAAAACGCGAAAATAAGTTTTCGCTAAAATGAGATCATCAGGGTCCCATCCCCTTAGATACAAGAATGAGAATGAGGTTGCACTTAACAAAATACTCACAATAACACGGGAAAACGCTCTCCTGTTCAGTTATAATTTGATGTCGGTTTCATTAACTTTTCATGATCATTATCGCCTCGGGGGTTCCTCTTTTAAACGTAGATGCATCGAAGGTCTTTGTATTTTGTGCTGTCAAATCTGATTTTTCAATATGTTGTTGTAGCCACCTAGAAAATGCCATTTAAATCATTCCATGCCAAGTGAACGGCTAGTTCAGCAGTCAATGGAGGAAAGGATCGGCCTCGAATAAACAAGCAATCATGATGCGTAGTTGATTGAGTGAGATTGAATTAACGCGTGCAATTGCAGTTACACGAACACCTAGATTAAAGTTGCGGAAATTCATAATTTTGAGAATCAAAATGCCAATTGTGCTGCATCTGAGAAGCAGAGACGCGATTCTCCAGAGGATAATGTTATATGCTCTCTCTCTCTCTCTCTCTCTCTCTCTACTGACATCGACACACACACACTCACACACACACACACACACACACACTCTGTGATTGTGTGTGTTATTTCTAAATGGTTCCGGCGGACGTAATTGAAAGGAACAATCCAGAGTTGTGCCTTTGAAGGATGACACATCGAAAATCAGACTGAATTCCATATGTAAATCACCAGGTTATGTTAAGTCAGGCTGCTCTACTGCTATCCACAGACTGATTTTCGTTTCTGTTGTAACTCCTGCATCTGCGTTGAAGTTCACGGCGCCAATTCTGGCTTTTTCCCTTCCTCGTGTGACATTCGCTTACTTTTCCCATTTCTGGCGATACCCTACACTACATCATCCACGACTTCTGATCGTTTCCCTTTTTCCTAGTTCCCGCATTCCATTTTCCTTTCTCTTCCTCAGACAAGTCATATATGAACAGCTGAAATTTCACAAATCTCTCCCTTTCAGAACTAATTTTCCTTTGAAGCTTCCACTCAGAAGCCGACTAATACTTCTAAACTTTTTTCGACTACACACCCACCCCGCCCGCCCCCCCGCACACATATATATACACATATACAAGCATACATACATAATACATACATATATATATATATATATATATATACCGTATATATATATATATATATATATATATATATATATATATATATATATATATATATATATATATATATATTAAATGTAATAACCATAATGCCCTCGAATTCTTCACAAGCGTGAAGAATTCGAGAGGTTAAGAGGGTGCCATGGTTATTATATATATATATATATATATATATATATATATATATATATATATATATATATATATATATATATATATATATACTACCTTACAAGTAGGGAAGTGAGTATTCATTTAACTAAACTCCCACTCACCTAAGTGAGTTCAAAGCTTCGTGGGAGAAAGTAGACCGTCTCCATTTCATTTGGTATTTTGCATTCAAGGATTTCAGTTGAAATCATACCCAGAAATGTGTCGGGACAGAGAGGTTAGGAGTTTGGTAAGCTTCTCCCCCTTAGAACTGGTGACGCTATAAGGTGTTAATCTCTCTTGTCCTTAGCAATTTTTTTTTTTGGGATGGCATGGCTAACCCTATACCATTTTTTCCCTTGCCAAGGCTGCAGCCTTTTGTAGTCGATTAGCCAGCTGGTGGATAACACAGCTGCATTCACACCAAGGGAGTCGCGTCGAGTCGAGTCACGTCACGTCACGTCACTTCACGTCACATCACGTCACGATAATTCAGGATGCATCATGAATCGCCAACCCAGTTTTAGCACTGATTTGTATGGATGGACCTTTGAAAGAAACGACTGAGAGAGCAATCGTCTTCAGAAAATGCTAATGGTAATAACGGAGATCGCCAGGTTTTGTTAACCTTACTGCCTGTGATGAAAAGAACTGTCGTCAATAGAAAATATGGACATAAGAATTGAAATATATGAAGTATTGTGTAAGATTTTCAAGCCCGCATCCTCCGTCCAGCATGGCTACTGGACAGGACACAATCAGTAATATAGGCCTATACCATCACCAAGTGCATCCAATTCAAGTGACAATAATTAATTATGCACAGTATAACCAGCATTACTGTAACCTCTGAAAACAATTTAGAAGATAATGTTCTCTTAGGATCCCTATAGTAAGAGATTAGTGTCATAGTGGCAGACTCTCAGTTGTCACTACTCTCTTACTATGAGGAGTTAGGGACCCTAGTTTCACTCGGCCTTAAATGGAAATGGGAGTCACTGGGATTTTCTGCTTTATTTTTATAACTGCATTTCAGTTTTACGAGTGCAAGTTATGTTCTAATAAAATTACTTGTACTTTTTTTTATATCTTGTTTTCACTTTTGTCTAGGACAAAATTTAATATAATTAAATTTCATTCTAGCTTTATTTTGTATGTATATGATATAAAATATAAAGTTGCAAAACTTAGCTATAGTTTTTGAAAATCGTTATGATTGAGGAGTTTACTATTTTTTTGAGGAAGATACAATAAAGATTTAATATTGAATTCAAGGTCAAAACATAGTGTTCATCCTCCTGAAAGCAGTTTTAAGTGCACTTGAATAGATTATTTCTACTGATGTTTCAATTAATTCATTGATGATTTCACGTTTAGAATTGTATTTCTTTTAGTTATCCTGTAAAACTCAATAAAAATAAAATTTACCTTAGAAAAATGGCCATTCTTTCTTCAGTTCCAATTGCACGCCTGTATTTTGTGTTGAAATTTTCAATTGTCATCCTAAAAATGTGTAGAATTTTTCTGGGTGGTTTACCAGGTCAGGGAATAAATTATTAATTTACCAAATTGTGATCTTTTGGTGTTCAGATGATGCACCTAGATTCGAGGTTTATTTTTACGTTTGCGACGACAAAGCCACAGCAAAGCATTAATTTTAGCAAGAGAATATGCACCCATTCTCAAAAAAACCTATTGTGGCATTTGACAATATAAATATAAAAAAAAAGTGCAGACTTGACTTGTTGACGCAGTAGGTTGACGAATTTGGTGTGAACAGGGTTTCGTCAAAATGGAACGCATCAAATGAATTATCGTGACTTGACGTGACTCTAATCGACGCGGCTCCCTTGGTGTGAACGCAGCCTTAGGCTAACAGAGGTAGGCTACCATGGATTTCAGACGAATGAGCTCAACTTGTTTCCACCTTATGGGACTGAACTTTGATTCCTTGCTGTGTGGTATAACTTTGAGCTTAGTCAATGAAGCTCGAAAAGTTCCAAGATTTATGCGATCCATTTGTTAAAGACTTCCAGGTGCAGCTCTTCCCGTCACAAGGAAGGAAGGTTACGAGGCAAGAAGCACAGAAGAAGTGAGAAAATTCCAAACTTTGGAGGTCAAAGGGAAATGACAGTCGGTGAGCCGTGTAATCTGAAAAGCTAGGGAAAATGAAGAGAAACTGTAGATACTGGTGGAAAAGTTTGCCAGAGGAGATTGCTGTGAGTTACTGTGAGCAAGAGTAAGGTTCTAAGGTTGAATAGAAACAAGAAAGATGGAGCGGTGTCACTTTGGCTTGTTATCCACGCATCACCTATTCTGGGCTGCTAGTACTAAACACAGTATGGTAATTGCAAGGTAGACGACCGCACGAAGATATCGTATTCATCAATATAATTTGTCGACCACGCAATATAGAAATGGGTTTATATAATACTTTGATCCTCGAGGGGCTAGTACTAAACACGGCGTCCCAAGGAGCTTCCGCCATTTTTAGTACTAGCACCTCGGAGTAGGTGACGCGTAAATAACAAGCTAAATTAGCACCGATGGAGCAATGATGTTTGATATAGAAGGTGGAGCCAGTCATGGAAATTGATGATTTTTTTTTTTTAGTTAATCCACAAAATAAAAGGGCACCTATGTTTTCAATATATTCGACAGAAAACATATAGCTCTGGTCAATACAATCGTAAAACTTCCTTTCTTCATAAATAGAATATCTATCATATCAGTAATTTCTTTTGTGGTATTGAATTTCGAGATGGCAAGGTTGGAACAATATGAAAATTAATTTTATACCTTTGTGTGTATCTATTTATAAATTTATTTTCTATATATTTATTCTTCTTAGTATTTCAAATGTTTAAATTTCATGTAAAGTGAGTTTGTTGAAATGCTAGCAAAACTTACCTTAATGAATGGCATAGAACTAATTCATAATTTCAGTGGAAAAAGTTTTTATGATATTATATGCCTATAAAATGGAATGTTCCCAGTTCAGCAACCCAAATATGACGAGATGGGAATTGTACTCAGATATTCGAACCGTGCTTTTACTGCATGGATTCCAGTTTGACAGAGCTGTGCTTTGGACATCATTATCGCTTAACCTTTTTCGAAAAGCCGATATTTCTCAGTTCTCTATTCTCTTCCTCATTACTTTGCTTCGAAAGTCAAAATGAGAAAAATCAGAAAAAGATATTTTCTGATAAAAAGAATAAAAGTCCATCATATGCCACAGTCTATATTATGATTAACAAAGTTTTTAACGCGTCAAGGATATCACATGAAACAATGCATTTTGAAATTGCTGAGTTGGAAACAAAATTCAATATAAAATTGACCTAAGACAATAAAAAAAAAAATACCAAGATTTATTTTCTAACAACTTCAGCGCCAGTTTCTAGTATGTCAGCTGAAAATAATGCGGTAATTCTAAGTATTGGCTCCACGCCTGTTTTTTAGGGTTTCTGATACTAGCGGTGCATTTGTTTGTTGTCGGACAAATGCAATGTCCCTTCGCCGTGTTTCGTACTGGCCCCGGGGGTGGCGGTACCCCTACTTTAACAAGTTATTGCACTTGCCGGACCGGATATGAACCGTTCCAAACAGACGTACCCGTGCTCTGTCTTGTGAAGATCGCGTATGGAAACCCCTTGTTTGGGTGGACTTCAGGGGTTAATTACAGGTTAATAATTACATTCGACCCCAAAAATAACGTTAAATTGTAATTAAGCAACCGAAATACTATAAGAAACTGCTATTTCTCGCTAAATACCCGCCGTGTATCTATTACTTAGATCCCCCCCAAATGTGATACTAATTACAAAAGTGCAACGATTGTACTTGTGATTCATGTAGTTAATAAGCAGCTCAATATATAAAAAGTTTAAGTCATCAATAAAATCTTAGTATCTGTTTTCTATGAGGATAATTGCCTTCGTAGAAAATATTTATTGGATAACTAAGTCAAACTGGCGAAGTTGTTGTTGTACTTGAGAGAAGATATTTTCACCAAAATTTTTTGTACACTTACAATTTTTGGAGAGATAGCCAGTGCTGCAGAATTTTCAAGACTTATACACAATAGATAAATATTAAGGTAGAAATTTGTATTTTTTTTTTTTTTACAATTTTGTAGGCCTACATAGCACCAGGTTTTGAGGAATTTCAACTAATAAGACCACAGGCACAGAGTGACTCCCGATGTCTTTTCTGTTGAGAAGGAGAATGTCTTATCCTCATGCTTTACAGTATAATCATCAGGTACATAGAGGAATACTGCTGCCGTCTCTCTCTCTCTCTCTCCTCTCTCCTCTCTCTCTCTCTCTCTCTCTCTCTCTCTCTCTCTCTCTCTCTCTCTCTCTCTAACACAATACAAGTTTATCAGATCAAATAATATTCACCATTCTTAAAACTGAAACACAGGGAAATGAAATAAAACGGGGGATATTGAAACGCATCTGTTGAATTTAAAGTTAAACTAATTTAATAACTAAAGGTTAAACATATCAAAGCGTAATTACATAAGAGACAAATAAAATGAATTACTCAAAAGGGAATTATAACTCAATGGCACTCAAATGAACCAAGTTACAGCAAAGTTCAAAGGGTAAGGGCAATCATCCTTTCAAAGTCCACACACACATCACTACACGACACTAGATATCAGGTCTACTCAAAGGTTGAGCCAAGAAGCTGTACATTCCGCCCTGCATTCGGGTTTTATTGGGGAAAAAGAGACAAGTTATACAATAACCTCGAATACAAAACAGACTTACAAAGTTTACATGCACATAAAAAGCTTTAAGACAATTCTCAAGTTCGTTATCAAAAATAAATTCCAAATATAATATTGCGCAATTTCAACATATTGGTTAAATGTAGTGAATTAATTGGTGGTGTGTGACAATACAATTTTGGGCGACGTCACGCCCATACAGTGCACGCACATCCGCATACACGCCCGCGGAGGGGCGCAAAGAGGGGCGATCAGAGGGCGGGGGAACAACTACCCTTCCTTTCCCCTCTCCCGAACTCTTGACCTCGGTTAATGGCTTCTCTGGCGAGAGGTACAAACAAGATCTAATAACACCTTCAACTATTACTATACGTGGTGCAATGCATTCACTAAGAGTTATTTCAAACATAAAAATGAATTATTATAACTAAAACAGTACTCTAGACTTCATGCTAGAATCATGATAAAAATCAGGCAAAATAATGTAAGGTGTCATTCTCGAATTAGATGTGGTTCTTTCACCCTTATTATGATAATCAATAGAGACGTAAATATGTCTACAAAATACATAAGCATGCGAATATATTTGGATTTCACATGAATACAGATACAAACAAAGTAACAGTTCTGTCTGTCGATTACCTAACAGACGGCAATTCACAACGAAAACTCAAATCAATAATTTTTTATGAGACAAACGATCCTAATAACTCTACAATAAGAGATAGATCGCATGAAACCAATGAATAAACAAAAACATCAGAAAAATTGTTTTGAGAAGAATTTCTCACAGAAACTGCGTTGCTTAAGACTACCAATATACTATATGAAAACATAGGAAGTAAAAAAAAATATCGCTCATATTATTATTGGATCTAAGCAAAGCGTTTGGCAGTGTTCATCACCAAATTCTAATAAATGAGCTAGGTAAAGTCATTGTCGACCCCTCTTGGTTTGAAAATTATATTAGCAGTCGCATCCAGTCTGTTATAGTGTAGGATCAGTCCTGTCCTCTCCTGAGAAGATATCTTTCGGCGTACCACAGGGGTCGATTCTTTGGCCCATTGCTGTTTTTTATCTATATGAACGATCTGCCCAATATACAGGAGATGGTCTTCTTGTTATTTACACTGATGATACCCAGATTTTGCTGACCGGGGACTTGAAAAATTTCGACCATTTGATAAATAGACGAAAATATATTGACTATCGCAAAATATGGTTTTTGTTTAAATAGTATCGGCCTATTACTCAACGAAAGTAAAACACAAATCATTTTCTTCGGACCAAGTGGTTAATATTTTGTTTACAACTAACTCGTAGTAATTTTTTTATTGTCCAGAATTTTGTCATTACTAATGGAAAATGGTTATAACAAGTTTTGTGGGCCAGAATGACCAAGGTTTCAACTAACAAAGAAGGTCTAAGATTTGGATGATTTTCTTAGTGTATTAGGAAGCACAGCTTTTCAAAACAATTATAAACTGCAGGCTGTATTCTATGACATATGTGTAATGCGATTGTCCATACAGCTAGAAGTCAAAATAAATCATAAAGGAAGCAGGGAGTGAAGACACGTCTGAATAAACTTTATTACTTTGTGATCAATGTCTATAACAGCTATGCCACAGAATAACCGGTTATTTATGAAAACTATAAGCTACTACAACAGACCGATAAATGAACCCATCCTGATGGACCCTGTGAGGGCTGATGAGAAGGCGCCCAAAAACCAGTGATGATGGTGATTATAACCTCATGAATATTATTCCATAGAAGTTTTGACTTACGTTCCACTGTATCTTCTTCGTTACATACGACAACACTCAAGAGCCTTATCTGTGTGAACACAGCAGACCATTACCAAGAAGAGAGCCTTTGCAAACAATAATGGGCTGCTAGATGTTTGGAAGAGTCACAATAGCAACCTTTTGACTTTATTAAAGCAAGAGAGTTTTAAGGTTTTTACTTTTAATATCCCAAGGTTCTTAGAGTTGCTCTTTCATTTCATATCTGCACCCAGATATTTAAATATTTTCTGGCTACCATTATTAGCTATACTTCGGCAAAATCATTGTAGGATATTCTGCCTCTCGACTCTGTGCTGATTTTCCTCATTGTGTGTAAAATCTATTTGCAAATGTTTCTTCGTTAAGAAGGTTGTTGGAAGAAGAAGGGTAAAATTGTCAGTTCTCATCCTGTTCATGTTGGTACTCATTATATGCAGGAGGCAGGTTCTCACTAAAGCATCCAATGTTGGTGTAAAGCGGCTCTTGGTTGTCCCACTCTTCGGGGTCAGAGTCAAAGTCATCGTCTGTTACCTCGGCGTTTGGAGGCTGATTTCCAGGAATAGGGAGGGTGAATTCCATACAAACGTTATTATGATTTGGCTGCTGGTTGTTATCATTCACCAGACCGGCAGTAGTGCCAGAAATGTTGCCCAAGTCATTCCGATCCGTCATCTGACCCAGCTGCAGTGGGAAATTCGCAGAATAAGTGGGTTCGCTCATTCCTGATTTAGCACACCGCCTCCTTACTTTGCACAGGGCAATGGCTAATGCAACAGACATCAACAGAAAAGCTGTGCAACCTGCAGCAAGGCCGTACATAATCCACCTGTCCCAACCTTCGAGGAAAATAACAGTTTGGGAACTCTCTTCTTGGTTTAACATGTTGTTTGTGATGCTATCGTGAAGGCCCTTGTTCTCGTCTGGTTTCCCTTGATAAGTGGCTGTGATGCTTGGACATGGAGTGGGAACTGGACAAGGCTCTTGTAAAGGACAGGCTGTTATTGCAGGACAGGGAGGTGCGGAAGGGCAACTTGGTTCTGGACAGAGCGGACAAATCTTTTCTTCAGGAGTTGGACAAGTTGCAGCTGGAGGAGATTCCGTCTTTGGTTCACATCGTTCTTCACTAGTTCCCGTTACTGTGTCTATAACAGGTGATAAACAAAATTTAATTCATTTTGCAGAAGAATTCTCAACAGTGTGACATGCAATAAGTCAAAAGGTTAGTATAATATTAGCACAGTTAAATATCAAACATAGATCACCAATCATGTGATAAATTTGAATAGCAATTGTACTAGCTTAAACTACTTACCAGAGTTACAAATGCTTATGACTGTCTTTGAATAGGTGTACAAGGTCTTGTTGGAATAAATCCTCAGTGAGTCAATACTTGCACTGATGCTACTGAATCCGAGAGTGAAACTGCTTGTGCCATTCCATACCATCATTCTGTTAACTTCCTTTGTCATCTTGAAGTTCAACGTCAATCTATTCGAGTTCCAAAGGAAGTCTTGTAGTGTTTCAGTAATTTGAAAACTGATTCCTATTCCAGTAACTGACAAGTCGTCACCATATCTTCTGAGGAGGACCTTGCCTTTCGTTCCCCCTGTTTCTCGTAACTCAAGGACAACATTGCTCCATGAATCTCGTCCATCGTCGATGCTTACATTCATTCCGGACTTGTAGGGCATGTCCCCTGTCCATACGCCAATTTGTTCTTCATGACATCCTGGGAGAACAAATAGAATAGCCGACTTCATGGGCAATGATGTTACAGATATAATGCACAACCTAAAGCTCACTATTTTTGCAAGTATTTCTTTGTACAATAAAACACGGTCTAAAGAGTAAGTCCTCAACACAAATACAAAGCTGGTGCTTTCTGAACCGCAATATCCATTCTTTATCTTTCCAGTTTATTGTGAAATGTTATTCAGGAAGAATGAAATAAGAAATATTAATTAGCCTCAGTAGAAATGTTAACCACCATGCAAATTCAAGGCCAGTTATAAAAAACAAACCTACTTATTTTCAACGGCAAGCAAAAACCGGCTCATCTTAACGATTTAGTTTCATATCGCTTTCATGTATTGTGTTCACATCATTTTCTTATGAAGAAAATTGCTTAGAAAAAAAAGTTATTTGAACATCAATTCTGAAGATCATCACCTTGTGATAAAACTAGATAGACTGGGATTGAGGGCTAAAGAATCACACGAAATAGTTCAGAGTTGGTTTCTTTTTAAAGAAAGGCATCATTAAATAAAACGCAGGTGTTTACTGATATAAATACAAACTAAGTAAAAAAAAAATTAAAGAGAGAAAAACTGAGAAGAGAGGGGAAATAAGAGTTCTAGAGTAGAATTGATTAGAACAGACTCTTACCTTGCTCAGGTGGATTTGCGCTGGACACAGGGCAGAAAGAAAGCAGCAGCATCCCACTAAGTAGAAGCAGATGGTCTTTGAAGAGCAAGAGGTGGAAGACATTCTTCCTCGTAACAGGAGAAATTCTGCGGTCCATTTTGAGCTCGTATGATTGAGACGGTGTTACAATATTTCTCGACCCGCTGATCTGTAGATATAAACACACAGAAGCAGAGGATAATATTTCACCTGTTGATTTAGTTATATTGTATAAACCTTAAAAAGATTGAACAGAAGTTCTGCTATAGTTTTTTCCTCTTATAGGGTGCTGTATAACTTGAACTGCACACTGTTCTAAGGATCATAAAATAATACATCCTGTAGAGCTCTGTTTGAGCTAACCAGCCGAGAGCACTGTGGACAGATTGGGCTCCCACATATGCCTGGAAAATTGCTGTGGAGGTTTTCCAGTTTTACTGGAAATATTTTGATATGGCTCATCTGCTTAAGGGGCTGAGTACACAAACGAGGTATGCAACAGGAATGTAACTGGTGGCTGGTGCTTGGGGAAGAGCCTCTGGCTACTGCTACTACTACTACTACTACCAAGATTCAGCCAGCCTTGTGCTGGCACGGGCTCTTGCTCTTCAGCAGCCCGTAACTGATGATTGAGATTCTGCTGAGAAAAGAATAATTAAAAGTTGGTGCAAGTGCAGTTTTTGGTGTGAAACATGCCCTCACTGGTGATACCATTCGGCTCAATCTAACCACCGGGCCAGAAATGAATGGGTAGTGGGAGAGAAAGTGTTATAGCAGCAAGTTCAGTGAGTAGGAGAGCTGGGGAGGAAGGGATGAAATTCATGTCACAGGAAAAGGATGGGAATTAAAGTTCCCATCTGGTTAAGAAAAGATCATTGTGTTGGGTTCCATTGTTCACTAGTTCCTACTGGCTTCAGTCTTCTAACAATCAAGGGTTTTAGGTTAATCTACAGAGAAGTTCTCCATTCATTTCCTTTTGGGATTTCAAGGTTTCCAGTTGGAAGAATGTCCAGAACTATGAAGAGATAGAGAGGAAAGGTCAAAGTAGGCTTTAGAGTGAATTTTGGAGATTACTTTTGGATTGCAGAACTAATCTTATAAATCAGGAAAGATCACTCCTTGCTTAGAGCTTTTATTGAACTTGCAGACACTTTCAAACAGTCAACAATTCCTGACGTGGCTTAGCATCAGTGATCTTGAGTGACGTCATTTCGAAAAATAAGTTGCACGAACGGTCTGGCTGGTGTATTGCACATGGTGGTGAAATGAGTTTTCTTTCCTGAGTTCTTACGCCTTCTAGAAGAGTCTCGCTTAGTTTGACTCAGTTCAGAGATCCATACCAGACTTCTTTTCCAGTTCAACAGCTAACCATCGCTTACATGCTGCCTGTACAGGGGCACTAGCTGACATAAGGCCGGCTTAAGCTATAACTGCCAACCATTCTAAACTCTTCCTCTAGGAAAAAAATTGATACATTTGGATGATTTTCGCAAATAAATAACTGTTTTTTATTGCATTTTGTTTTCTATCTGAAAGAGACTTTTCTTTGTTTTTTAAGAACATCAGATAATCGTCCTGTGACCGTCCGCTCTTCGCGTCCTGACTTAACATCTGGTTAAACAATGATGCATTTTTATTCTTAGTTTATTACACATCCGCTTTCCTTCCTGCGGTGTTCGCCTGACATTAAAAAACTTTATTTAATTTTTATGTTCTTTGTTAATTTGAGCTGCTTGTTTAGAGGCCATAAGTCAACTTTCAGTTAATCAGAACATATCTTGATCAAAAATATTATGACAAACAAGGACTGAAAGGTGATCTGGAAAAGTATAATGTGATTATAAAATCCAAGTAAGGTTCACGGGGGGCGGGTGGATAAGGGGATTATCCTCTGGAAAAATCCAAAATGGTCTCCGGAATATTCGGGAAAACGAAATGGGAGAAATCTGGTGAAATAAGAGACAAGTAAAAAATGCGCCGAAGTTTCTTCGGCGCAGTCGAGTTTTCTGTACAGCATATAATGCTTTGTGAAACTCTCAGCCATGGCGCATGAAACTCTCAGCCGGGGCCCATGAAACTTTCAGCTAAGGCCCGGTGGTGGCCTGCGTTGTTGCCACCTATAGAGGTGCCAGAAGTACAATCATGGCTTACTTTAACCTTAAATAAAATAAAAACTACTGAGGCTAGAGGGCTGCAATTTGGTATGTTTGATGATTGGAGGATGGATGATCAGCATACAAAATTGCAGCCCTCTAGCCTCAATAGTTTTAAAGATCTGAGGGTGGCGTCTCAATAGTTTTTTTGTTTTGTTTTACAGAAAACTAAAATGGAGCTTTACTTCCTTTCACCTTATTCATATCATCGTTCTTATTTTCTTCGGTACCGGATTTGCTTTGTCAGAGTAACGCAGCACCGGATGTTATTTCAAACTTCGAATTTTTCTCACGGGCTCTGCTTTTTTGTGATCCCCGATTTTAATATCCTCATTCGGGAAGTCAAAAACACAGGAACTAATCACCCCAGAGGCTTTCTGCAGCATGACTTAACTAGGCACACGATGCGATTATTTTTCTAAAAGGTTACCAACTGTTTTCACGCACAAAATACTAATCGGTAAATATATGAAGGGTTCAGTGTTTAAACTATGAAACGTTAGAGTGAAGTCTGAAGAAACTTGAGGTAAAGACGGAAGAGGGAAACAGGTTTTAGAAACAATAAAGACAGCGAAGACCGCAGATGTAGAAATGTCACTACAACAAATACAGACAGGCCTGGAACGAAATTTGAAATGCCTGTACAGATAAGAGCGAAGCAACAGACATGCAGGGGTCGTAGCTTGAGGGGCCTAGTGCCAAAACTGTCAGAAGTGGTCGAAATACAAAGAATTTAACTTGATAGGAAGTAACGGCGCAAGTTTTTCTTTTACAGTCTTAGATCTTCGCAGAAAGTCCACATTAAGAAAAGAAGAGAGAAAAAAGTAATGGGGGGAAAACTCTGTAAGACTTACATATGAAATTTCATCTGGCGTTTGCTGTGTCCCAGTGGCGGGGGGGCCAAGGATTGAATGTGTCTGTAGCCTGTGGTCACTGTAACCTATAGCGTAGGTCAGCTCTGTAGTCTGGCGCTGTAGTTCGTTATCAGCAGCGATTTCAAGTTGCTGGTGCTTCCAAGGAATACAGACTGAGACTGACGGAATCTCATTCTGGAGTTTCTTTTATCTTCGCATCCGCTCGTAGTAACTGTGGAGACAAGACAGAGAGACAAAAATAGATAGACTGATAGATACATCCTATCGTAGCAAGTAGAAAGAAGGAAGAAACAGACAGAAGTAGGAAGAGTTCGGTAGATAGACAAGTGAATATCATGAGCACTTTGTACATGTCCTTTTAGATCCTTTTGTTTTTTATGTTTTTCCTGCCACTTCCACTTAATATATATATATATATATATATATATATATATATATATATATATATATAAATATATGTATATATACATATATATATATATATATATATATATATATATATATATATATATATATATGTAAATATATGCATATATATAAAAATATGTATCTGGTAAAAGTGACCAGTAGATTCTCCATATATATATATATATATATATATATATATATATATATATATATATATATATATATATATATATATATATGTGTGTGTGTGTGTGTGTGTGTGTGTGTGTGTGTGTGTGCATAGGCGTAAGAGGTGGGGGCCAGTGGGGGGCAACTGCTCCCCTTCGATTCGGGAATCTGGTAAAATTCGGGCAAATGGGTTGGGACATTCGGCCATTCGGAAGAAGAAAAACAATGTATCATTGAAAAAATAACAAGAATAGAAATAAAACTGATGATGAAGTTGTATTTGTATATAAGTTAACCGGGGTAATAAATAATTGCACATGAATTATGATTATCAATTTATCATTTACTTTAGAATATCCCCATTCGATTACAAAAAACACACTTAAGATGTATACATGAACACTCTGAATGAAGAATAAAATAGTAACTACATGGTTTTGCTAAAATTCTTTTACTTCGCACCTTCTGTACATAATTTAACTGCTGTTTGGTGTTTATTACACAGATATGTGGCAATTTGAAAAAACTCTTGGGGTTTCGGGCAAATTTGGTGTTGCCCCCCCAAATAAATCCCACCTCCTACGCCTGTGTGTGTGTGTGTGTGTGTGTGTGTGTGTGTAATTATGGTAGCCACAATGCCCTCTGAACTTTTAGAATAGTTAAGAGAGCATTGTGGTCATTATAATTATAATTGTGTCCGGTAAAAGATGCCGATATACTATATATGTATATAAGCATATATATACGTACACACAAATATATATATATATATATATATATATATATATATATATATATATATATATATACATACATATATATATATATATATATATATATATATATATATATATATATATATATATATATATATATATATATATATATATGCATACGAATGTATGTGTGTTTATGAATAAAGCATTATTTACACATAGGCTGGATAAACCCACAAAAGCGTGAGACAAAAGACTGGAACTGAAGGAGGCCATTTCCATTCAAAATGTCTGCCTGCTTTACGTTAGAATGGTTTCCCAATGCTTGTCAATTCCTTTTCCCTGCGATCCAGCTCTCTGGTTTAGAAATACAACAACAAGACTTCCATTTTAGGAAATGAGTAAATGAGAGAGAGAGAGAGAGAGAGAGAGAGAGAGAGAGAGAGAGAGAGAGAGAGAGAGAGAGAGAGAGAGAGAGAGCACACTTACGAAAAAAGCCTTTTCGCCGAACAGAGAAGGATTTCCTTTTCGGCGAATAGGCCGTTTTTTACCGGATGTTGTTGTCACTTGCTATTTAATAGGAAAAAGGACTCAGCAGGAGAGAGCGCTACTAGAAGCAGCGCACATAGTGAGAAAAGTAATGGACTCCTAAGGAGGCAGGATGCAACCCTGAACCCACACTATAAATGCAACGCAGTCGGATAGGATGACTGAGATAGACAAAATAATAATAATAATAATAATAATAATAATAATAATAATAATAATAATAATAATAATAATAATAATAATTATCGTTATTATTATCATTAAGGGAAAACCGAAAAACAGCCAGAATAGAAGAGTAAAAGTACAATTGGACATATATATATATATATATATATATATATATATATATATATAGTATATATATATATATATATATATATATATATATATATATATATATATAGATATACAGTATATATATATAATATATATATATATATATATATATATTATATATATATATATATATATATATATATATATATACATACACATATCAAACGCCATAGAAACACCAAAATGTGGAAAATAAAGGCTATATTTCAGAGACCAAACTGTCTCTCTCCTCAGGCAAATAGTGAGGTCTGGAAAAGTTACAGAAAAGCGGTATTTATACCAGAAGATCCATAGGTCAGCCGTTAAGCCACTCCAGTTGGCAATTTCTCTTTAATCTTCTTAATCGTCGGTTGGTTGAAGATTTTATCTATAATATCTGAATCCCAGATATTATATATATATATATATATATATATATATATATATATATATATATATTCCTCTGTCACTTAATAGCATGTGACAATAATTATAAAGTAGCAATATAGCGGAGACCACAGGAATGAAATAAAAGTAAAAAGTACCCTCTTGCATTTCATGCCTATGGATTGTTCCTCTATACATACATACATATATACATACAAACATAATACGTACATAAATATATATGAATATATATATATATATATATAATATATATATATATATATATATATATATATATATATATATATATATATATATATATATATATATATATATATATATACTTATATATACAAACATAATATATATATATATATATATATATATATATATATACACTTATATATATACAAACATATATATATATATATATATATATATATATTATATATATATATATATATATATATAATATATATATGTAGAATCAACTGGTCACTTTTTACCAGATACATATGTAATTGTAATAGCCACAATGCCCTCTTAATTTCTCGTATTACTATTACATATGTATCTGGTAAAAAGTGACCAGTAGATTCTACATATACTGTATATCTCAGCCTAAAATGCAATAAAAAATCAATTGTCCACTTGGCTACGTTGGTGAGGATGGGTCTATTCCAGCTCTAATATGCTGTATATATCTGAAAACGACAGGTATACGTATGTACGACAGGTAATAGACTTTTACCCTTCTCGTGGTCAGGTCGACAGTGGGACCTCGTTCTGATCAGGGGACCCGGGTTCGTTTCCCGCTACTGGACACCATAATTTCTTCATATTTCTTGCACTTGGATCACCAGGCTTTGTAGTGACAAGTGTGTCCAAAAAAGCGCGAAGAATTCAAGAAGTTAAGAGAGCATTGTGGCTATTACAATTACGCACACATATGTATATGTAAATATATATATATATATATATATATATATATATATATATATAATATATATATATATATATATATATATATATATATATATATATATATATATATATATATATATATATATATATATTTGCGTATGTGCTCTTGAGGGATGTGTATATATATGTTCAATACACCGCAGACATAAGTAAATAAAGTTTACCATACGTCTCTAAAGTCTTTTGCCTCATTAACCTGCGCCAACACTTCTCGTAGATAGCACTGCAGGAATGTCATCAACTAAGTAAACTACTGAAAACTCAGTACCCGTCTAACTCAATACGCCTTCAAAGCACATAATATTTTATAACTCCTGATTAGACGATGGATCAATCCTTAATTTGACGTTGAGTCATTTTCAGTAAAACCAGCCTTAAGTTACCTGCGATTCTGCCTTTTAGGGCAGAATGTGATTATATGCATGCAGTATATAATTCTCTCCCGACCTGGCAGCTACACAGTTGTATCGTACTCCTGGCAGTGAAGACACAGGTTCGAATCACACAAGTACCGATTTGGTAGGTTTCGTATTCGTGGAGTCTTGTTTTCGCGAACTTATTGTTGACCTGTGAATATTGTGAAGGAAAAGGTTCTTGTAGTGTGTCCGGGGCATTGCAGATATCTAAGTCAACTTAGTCAAATCATTTAACTGACTCTCGCGCTTTTGAAACTTCATTTTACACAACACATCGGACTTTGACGCGACTGCCAAATCTAAGTTTTGCGAAATGATGAACCTGACTATAACGTTCACTATTTTTATTTCTATTTTGAGATTCGGTCTTGTATATTTACAGAATGAAAACTTCAACGCTTGCCTTTAGGTGATCGACCACTTTCCATTATCATCTCTGAATCGAAGAAACTGATTCTCTTCTTCTTCTTCTGTTTTCGCGTACCTTGAGAACGCAGATGTTTGCTGCTGGAATCTGATGTTTCTTTTTTCCTCTTCCTCTGTTCCAGTCTTGTAGACACGCATGATGGTTCCTACGTAGATATTTGTGTATCCTCTCTAGCAGGTGACAGCTGTTTCGTGTGTGAGTCAATGGCGTCATAAGCTGATAATCATTTGTTTTTTGTTGCCTCGAAGGAAGTCACTCAATTTACATCATGAGCTGGATGAGCGGAGCTCTCTTTTGCCTCCCGAGGAAGCCGCTTATTTAGCTGACAATCAATCACACCCCCGACTCGAAACGCTATAATATTATTAAAATTCTTATTTTCCTTCGAAGGAAGCCACTTAAGGTCAAGTTAACCTAAAAGTTTCTTTTGTTTTCGTACCCGAACGCAGCCGATTCAAGATGGGATCAACGAGTCTGCTGCTGCTGATTTTGGCGCTGGTGTCGGCATCAGAAGCCCAGCTTCCCTCGGTGAGTTTGAACCGTGATGTTTGATTTCTTGCATAAACTTAGAAACAATACTATTATTGTCAATAATAATAAGAAGAATGAGTAAGATACCAAATAAATGAGGAAATAAAGGAAAAGGATAGACATAACCTGGCAGACTTGTTTGCCATTCCTGTTTGTTGATGACAATGTTTGTCGTGTTTTTTTTTTCTTTTGCAGGATATTTGTCCTTTTAACCCCTTGGAACCACTGAACTATCCTGGTAAATAGATCCAATTCTCTCTCTCTCCATACATACATACATATATCTATTAAATGGATGTATTATATACATTATACACACACAAATATATATATATATATATATGTGTGTGTGTGTATATATATATATGTATATATATAATATATATATATATATATACATATATATATATATATATATATATATATATATATATATATATATATATATATATATATATATACATATATATATATATATATATATATATATATATATATATACATATATATATATATATATATATATATATATATATATATATATATATATATATATATATATATATATATATATATATCATGTGTGTGTATGCGCACAAAATAGTTTAGTAATGAAGAAGGCAATTACCATTACCTAGTTTTTTTTCTCTGAAAGCACCCTCTCGGATAAAACGGTTTCATGTTGAAAAATAACACAAAATATATCTTTATACCGTTACCCGAGTGATCTAATGCTTGCTATAAACCAAATAACGATTCTCCTTCTGCACTGACGACAAGGGGAGCTACCGGGGATCTGCGGGGGTCTCTGTCGTCCAGTTTGCCACGCCGACGAAAGAGCCGACGGGCTCTGCTATCGCTCTAAGTGCTCTTGCTGCTTGAAAGGTAATTTCAGCTTTTGGAAAAGATATTAATGTTTTCTTTGTGGTTATTTTGATGAAATGAAAGCTGAAATGAAGGGAAAAAGATACGAAGGTGCTGGAAATTTATATAGACCACGTTTTTTGGATGATTTGATGGGATTTTTTCTTTGATGTTCCTGTGATCAGTTTCATTCATTGGAATTTGATTTGAGGGATGGCCAGTTTAAACTCTGCTGGTTGTCAGCTTCAGTGTTTTCTGTTTCTGCGTTGATGCATATTTTGTTTAAAGTCTCTGTCTGTATCTTCATCTATATATCTAACATTACATCATAACCTTCGTCTGCCTGGGCTCGTTTGGTTGTAGTAAAATTATATCAGAATTTTACAGATACATGTAAGTAAGAGTTAAAATAAAATAAAAAAAAAAGGTCTTGGCGTAAAACGCTGTGTCTGCAGTTTACATGGGTTCGAATCCCACTTGGGACGGCGAATTATTTAATTAATTTCCCCAGTGGATTCTAACAGAAAGCATGATTTAGGTATTTAGGTGCTAGAGAAGTTAAGGGGTCATTACGATATTATTTGAGTATTTCTCATTTTGTATCTTTTTCTCTCTCCTTCTGCTAGATATTCCGGGAAGTGGGGCCTCTGGAGGGTCCCACGTCGTTCTTGGCGGTTCTTCTGGTGAATCCCATGCTGCTCCCTCTGGTGGCTCCCCTATCGCTCCCTCTGGTTATTCCCCTGTTGCTCCCTCTGGTTATTCCCCTGTTGCTCCCTCTGGCTATTCCCCTGTTGCTCCCTCTGGTAGTTTTCCTGTTCTTCCCTCTGGTGATTCCCCTGTTGCTCCCTCTGGTGGTTTCCCTGTTGCTCCCTCTGGTTATTCCCCTGTTGCTCCCTCTGGTTATTCCCCTGTTGCTCCCTCTGGTAGTTTTCCTGTTCTTCCCTCTGGTGATTCCCCTGTTGCTCCCTCTGGTGGTTTCCCTGTTCTTCCCTCTGGTTATTCCCCTGTTGCTCCCTCTGGTTATTCCCCTGTTGCTCCCTCTGGTTATTCCCCTGTTGCTCCCTCTGGTAGTTTTCCTGTTCTTCCCTCTGGTGATTCCCCTGTTGCTCCCTCTGGTGGTTTCCCTGTTGCTCCCTCTGGTTATTCCCCTGTTGGTCCCTCTGGTAGTTTCCCTGTTCTTCCCTCTGGTGATTCCCCTGTTGCTCCCTCTGGTGGTTTCCCTGTTCTTCCCTCTGGTGATTCCCCTGTTGCTCCCTCTGGTGGTTTCCCTGTTCTTCCCTCTGGTGATTCCCCTGTTGCTCCCTCCGGTGGTTTCCCTGTTCTTCCCTCTGGTGATTCCCCTGTTGCTCCCTCGGGTTATTCCCCTGTTGTTCCCTCTGGTAGTTTCCCTGTTCTTCCCTCTGGTGATTCCCCTGTTGCTCCCTCCGGTGGTTTCCCTGTTCTTCCCTCTGGTGATTCCCCTGTTGCTCCCTCTGGTTATTCCCCTGTTGTTCCCTCTGGTAGTTTCCCTGTTCTTCCCTCTGGTGATTCCCCTGTTGTTCCCTCCGGTGGTTTCCCTGTTCTTCCCTCTGGTGATTCCCCTGTTGCTCCCTCTGGTTATTCCCCTGTTGTTCCCTCTGGTAGTTTCCCTGTTCTTCCCTCTGGTGATTCCCCTGTTGCTCCCTCTGGTGGTTTCCCTGTTCTTCCCTCTGGTGATTCCCCTGTTGCTCCCTCTGGTAGTTTCCCTGTTCTTCCCTCTGGTGATTCCCTTGTTGCTCCCTCTGGTGGTTTCCCTGTTGCTCCCTCTGGTTATTCCCCTGTTGCTCCCTCTGGTAGTTTCCCTGTTCTTCCCTCTAGTCATTTCCCTGTTGCTCCCTCTGGTGGTTCCCCTGTTGGTCCCTCTGGTAGTTTCCCTATTCCTCCCTCTGGTGGTTTCCCTGTTCTTCCCTCTGGTGGTTCCCCTGTTGGTCCCTCTGGTAGTTTCCCTATCCTTCCCTCCGGTGGGTCCTCTGTTGCCTCTTCTGGTGGTTCCCCTGTTGGTCCCTCTGGTAGTTTCCCTATTCTTCCCTCTGGTGATTCCCCTGTTGTTCCCTCTGGTGGTTCCCCTGTCGCTCCCTCTGGTAGTTTCCCTATTCTTACCTCTGGTGATTCCCCTGTTGCTCCCTCTGGTGGTTCCCCTGTCGCTCCCTCTGGTAGTTTCCCTATTCTTACCTCTGGTGATTCCCCTGTTGTTCCCTCTGGTAGTTTCCCTATTCTTCCCTCTGGTGATTCCCCTGTTGCTCCCTCTGGTGGTTCCCCTGTTGCTCCCTCTGGCAGTTTCCCTATTCTTCCCTCTGGTGATTCCCCTGTTGCTCCCTCTGGTAGTTTCCCTATTCCTCCCTCTGGTAATTCCCCTGTTGCTCCTTCTGGTGGTTCCCCTGTTGCTCCCTCTGGCAGTTTCCCTATTCTTCCCTCTGGTGATTCCCCTGCTGTTCCCTCTGGTAGTTTCCCTATTCCTCCCTCTGGTAATTCCCCTGTTGCTCCTTCTGGTGGTTCCCCTGTTGCTCCCTCTGGCAGTTTCCCTATTCTTCCCTCTGGTGATTCCCCTGTTGCTCCCTCTGGTAGTTTCCCTATTCTTCCCTCTGGTGATTCCCCTGTTGCTCCCTCTGGTGATTCCCCTGTTGCTCCTTCTGGTGATTCCCCTGTTGCTCCCTCTGGTAGTTTCCCTGTTCTTCCCCCTGGTGATTCCCCTGTTGCTCCTTCTGGTGATTCCCCTGTTGCTCCCTCTGGTAGTTTCCCTGTTCTTCCCTCTGGTGATTCCCCTGTTACTCCTTCTGGTGATTCCCCTGTTGCTCCCTCTGGTAGTTTCCCTGTTCTTCCCTCTGGTGATTCCCCTGTTGCTCCCTCTGGTAGTTTCCCTGTTCTTCCCTCTGGTGATTCCCCTGTTACTCCTGGTGATTCCCCTGTTGCTCCCTCTGGTAGTTTCCCTGTTCTTCCCCCTGGTGATTCCCCTGTTGCTCCTTCTGGTGATTCCGCTGTTGCTCCCTCTGGTAGTTTCC
>JANJGK010000029.1:16570230-16577730 GCA_039081455.1 Macrobrachium rosenbergii
TTAGATGCCCTGCCTTAAATCTCAAAGTCCTTATACTGGATTTCGTATCTGCATTTCTTGGTGCGTTCTCTGATGTTAGAGGTTCCTCGTTGGACGAGTCAGTAGAGTTCTCACCTAGCACTTTGCTAGGCCCGAGTTCGATTCTCTGGCCGGCCAATGAAGAATTAGTGGAATTTATTTCCGGTGATAGAAATTCATTTCTCGGTATAATGTGGTTCGGATTCCACAATGAGCTGTAGGTCCCGTTGCTAGGTAACCAATTGATTCTTAGCCACGTAAAATAAGTCTAATCCTTCGGGCCAGCCCTAGGAGAGCTGTTAATCAGCTCAGTGGTCTGGTTAAACTAAGGTATGCTTAACTTCTCTGATGTTAGAGAACTCAGGAGATGAAAGTTCGAACCTTCGGTAACCTTAGTGTGGATCCGGTATAAGATTCCTCGATCACAGCGAGGACAAGTAAACTTATAAACCACACCAGAGGTCATCAGTGGATGTAAACCGCCTTTTAAATTGAACAAGCGAACTATAGTTAATGGGTTTGTTGGGATAACGTTAACTTTTAAAGCTGGAAAATGACAAGATATAAGTTTATTGAGGTCTTTGAAAAATGCATTGCAATGAATGAATGGCAAACTGGCATAGAACGGCATCTTTGGAACATCAGGCACAGGGTGGCGGGGAATGAAAATGTTAGTTAAAAATTTAGCAACAGATTCATAAAGCAAATCTGATGGATAAGTTGGTGATAAAATATTGTTGGAGATTTGTAATTTCCTCGTTTAATGCCTGCCAGCTGTAGGTCAAGGAAAAAGCATTATGGAATTCAACTTAAAATTGTGAAAACAATGACTATAAAAGTTGGTACCCAATCAGGTGAAGGTTTTCTTCCTATGTACTGATGTGCTAAACATTTCTTGGTGGCTTGTGACAAGAATGTCCAAGAGAGGAAGCTGGTTCCCGAGTTCGTGCTCTGCAGTAAATTTGAAGTTTGATGAAATGTATTAATAAAATGAAGAAACCTTTCGGAGTCAAAACTTGTTCTAAAAAGAACGAAGGTATCATCAACGTACCTTTTGTAAAATAACGGATGGTAACTGAGGGGGCAGGTGTCGAGCATGTGGTCTTCCAACGAGCGCATGAAGATACCTGCAATTTTTCCAAATATAGGGCCAAGTGGAGAGCCCAGGGCCATACCATCGATTTGGCAGTAAGCATTTCCATTAAAAAGAAAGACAGTCTCCAGCACTGCTAGGCCTAAAAATTTTTTAAAATCAGACTTATTAAATCCATTGGAAACAGTCTCATTATTAAGAAAAAGTTTATCTAAGATAATTTGAATGGTTTGGTTACCATAATTAAATCAAAGTCTTGAGGCAAAATCGCGTTTTTAAAGTCTAAGGAGTTTTTTTAGACTGTGATCACTTTCAACCAAGGGAGCCAAGCAGCGGAACCAGCAACTTAGCTAGTTTATAACTATTATCAGTTCACACCACCAGTTTCCAGCCCTGTGACTGGCTGATTAATGGCCAATCAGGAGCGTCGTAGGAGACGGGGTTAGATATCAGATGCACGGGTGGTGTGAATGAATTACAGCGATATCATATGAGGCCAGGATAGGGCGGATAGGAATATTGTCTTTATGAATTTTCGGCAAACCATACATCAGTACATAGGAAGAACCTGTGCAATATAAAGATTTTTATATTATGATGGCGCGGTCTCTCGAGTTCTTGAGAAACCTTCTGGTAGGGTCCTCTATCTTGAACAAGGTGGAAGAGTTGGGAGGACCAAGTTTTTAAATTTAGTATTGTACTAAAAAAAAAAAAAAAAAAAAAAAAAAAAAAATATATATATATATATATATTATATATATATATATATATATATATATATATATATATATATATATATACACACACACACATATATATATATATATATATATATATATATATATATATATATACACACACACATATATGTATGTATATATATATTCATGTATGTACACATGTACATGTGTGTGTATTTATGTAAAAAGAAGTATGAGTATATTGATTTCATGGACCTCTGTGGACCAGCAGTTCCACCCTTCCTTAACACAGCCAGAGGCCAGAGTTCAGTCCCACGAAGATGAATTATATCCCTGGCGGTTAGTCGATAATGGTGGGTCGCAGCTGAAGAAAAATGGCAAGGGACTAACAACTTCATCCCAAAGGATATGTTGATAGCTGGCGAACCCCTTCAAGAAGAAAGGCCATAGAGCTAAATACATACACACACACACACACACACACATATATATATATATATATATATATATATATATATATATATATGTATTTATGTATATATGTTATATATAAAATATATATGTATGTATGTATATATACAAATATACATAAAGTGTATACATATATTACATACATATACAGTTGAACCTTTACTTGATTCATAACTACTCTGAAGTACATTGAATGAAGCATCAAAGATGTCATGTTACAGGTCAATGAATAATTCAAAAAATCCCTGCTTTTCATTTACATTGCCTTAAAAATGTCGGTCATGTCTTTCTCTGAAACATTTCTAAAGGCTCACTCAGTAATGACCAGCGGAAATCAGGGTCATTGGTTTCGGATGTGACTCAGTCAACCAGCACTTCATTTCCTTTCAATTCATTTTTTACTTACTTTATAGTTTGAGGTGATTATTTTCTACCTCTCTTTATTTCTGGCTTTTCTCTGGCTTGTTCTCTTGTTCTTAGGTCTTTTAGGACTTCTTTATTTTCAACGTATTTTTTTCTTACTATGGATCTTTTTTTTTTCAGTTTGAAAATGATTCGTGATGAATTTGTAACATCCTGAGATTTTATCAGCAAGAAAGATCTGTATAGGGATAATTGCGTGACAGTGGCTGACGAGGGTTTGTAGGGTACAGCTAGATGACGGAAAGGCTCCAAAAGAATTGGTGAGTTTGTATATAGTCAAGTTGATAGAGGTGGCTATTAGAATTGCAGGGGCATGGTATTACTTAGGAGGAATGCTGGGTTAATAAAGATTACTGACATGATAAGAGAACTGAATGGAATGGAATATAAAATTAGGCCAAAGGCCAAGGTCTGGGACCTATGAGGTCATTCAGCACTAAAAGGGAAATTAAGAGTAAGAAGGTTTTATAGGTGTAACAGGAGGAAAACCTCACAGTTGCTCTATGAAACAATTATTAGGACGGGGTGGAAAGTCAGATGGAAGAAAGAGAATATAAACGGAGGGACAGTAAAAGGAATGAAAGGGGATGCAGCTTGGGGCTGAAGGGGTGCTTTGAAGAACCTTAAGTGATGCCTACAGTGCAACATGAAAGGTGCACTGATGGCATTAACCCCTATGGGGATGTGATATGAGGGTCGAGATTGAGATGGTATGGGTATGTGGTAAGAATGAGGGAGGAGGAAGGAGTGAAGAATGCATGGGTGGAACCTGTTTAGGGTAGAAGGTCAAGAAGGAAGCAAAGGATTAGATGGTGAGGTAAAGTGAAGGAGGATTTAGAGAAGAAGGGTTTAATGGAGGAAGATGCTTTCGACAGAAATGGTTGCAGAAGAAGCATCAGGGCAACCGACCCCTTAGCTTAAAGATTGCAGTGGCAAAGAAGAAGAAAAAAGATATTACTTAATATACCATGGAAGATAAATGATATGATTTTGACTGAGAAAGTAAGACAGATGAAAGGAAGATTGCCGAGGGGAAGAACGGTGATCATAATTTTGATGATAAGCATCACAGAGATGACAATAATTCTGGCGACGACTATATCTATGATAAAATAAGACATTCACCACGCAGCTTGTTTGAAAGATGATGACGCTGATGATATGAATTATAACGATGGCAAACATGACGATGATTATTTCTTTACGACAAAAAACACTGAAACCAAATTTGAATAGCCACGTACTTCAATCTCTTATACCGACCTGGCCAAAGAACTCAAGTAAAAAATGCTCCGAAGTTTCTTCGACGCAATCGAGTGTTCTATACGAGCCGCGGCCCATGAAACTTTCAGCCACGGCACGGTGGTGGCCTGTCCTACAGCGTTTCCAGACGCACGATCATGGCTAACTTTAACCTTAAATAAAATAAAAACTACTGAGGCTAGAGGGCTGCAATTTGGTATGTTTAATGATTGGAGGGTGGATGATCAACATACCAATTTGCAGCCCTCTAGCCTCAGTAGTTTTTAAGATCTGAGGACGGACAGAAAAAGTGCGGACGGACAGACAGAGCCTCTCAATAGTTTTCCTTTACAGAAAACTAAAAAGCAGACATTTACATCTTATTAAAAATACGACATTCGTCAAACATGGGTTCGAAGTTGAAAATCGGGTTGCTATCAATAGATATGCAAAAACATGCGTATGTACCTTTCATGTTACAGCGTATGTATTCGTAGTCACATGTCAGTATGTTACAGGAAACATGAGGAAGTACTCGTTCAAGCAACAGAATCAGTAATGAATACATTCCCAAATGGACATCTCCATATTGAAATATTCATCGGGTCTCTAAGCTCTTGCCGGGGTCACTGAACTTTGTTCTTTTCTGCCATTTAAGCTTCTGCCTCCACCTAACTAGCATCAGAAAAGAGGCTGATCTTCTAGCCCAAGGTTCTCCTCATAAGGCTGAGGCCTGGTCCAAGTACCAACACTTCTGATCAGTTCCAAGTACTAACTGCTGCAAGAACCAACTCTTCCTCTGAAAGTTCCAAGTATTAGCTTTATTGGTAAGTTCCAAATACTTGCCCTTCTGATAAATTTCAAGTCCAAGCTCTTATAAGAAACAACTTTTCCCTGTACTAATTTCTCTTAAAGTTCTAAGAACAACTCTTCCGGTAAGTCCCAAGTACTAACTTCCGAACACTAAGTCTTCTTATCATTTCCAAGTCATAACCCTTACAAGAACCAACTTTTCCTTGTGTTAACTTCTCTGAAAGTTCCAAACATAACTCTTCCGGTATGTTCCAGGTACTAACTCTTCTGATCACTTTGACAAGTAACCCTCAAGAAATGAATGACAAATTAAAGCACTCAGTGATTAACAATTTGGAACGTGCTTTGTCATTCTAACTTAGAGGACTGGCATACCTCTCCATTATGACAGAAATCCCTATATAGTAACCTACAGATGTAAATTATTGTTGATAAGCTTCAAATAATCAATTCAGAACTCGGTGTGATATTAATACTGTTGAGAAAGGGTTTATTTAATCTACACAGAATTACCATTAGAAGATCTAGAAACTGCTCTTTAGATATTATGAATTCAGTATCATACCCTGCAAGACTCCATTATGCTATCAGAAGCCCAGTTTTTAACAAGATATGTACCAACTCACACAATATTTTTAGAAAAATGGGTAATTCCAAGAGAAATGAATTGTGATTTTTTTTTACAAAACTGTTATTTCATGGCGTTCCTCTTGTAATTTTGCCTTAGTCCGGGCTTATTAAGACAAGGTAAGATTATAGATGATATCCAGATGAAAAGAGTCAGGTAAAACTTTACTTTAGTTGAGCGGCCTGATTCCCGCCAACAGTCGTCGACCGGGACAGGTTCCTCCTACATAAATAGACTAGCCTTTCCTATAATGCCAGGTCCTGACCTAACCAGAACTTACCTACTTGACCTAACTTAGGTCGATGTGCCCTGACGTGGCCGAAGTCCCACCTGGACACCCCCCTCAAAAAGGCGGTAACCTGTTCCGGTCAGGCCGCACAACTAAAGTAAAGTTTTACCATGAGTTATATGTAAGCTTTTAGGACAAAGTGTGAAAAGTGGGTAGCCTACTACTTGAATTTTTCTTAAATCCTACATTATTTTATGATTTCTCCTAATGTTATGTAAGGATTACTAAAATGATAAAGTGTAATTGCACAGACATCACATTGACATAATATCCTAGTCATTTACTCAAAATCAAAAGCATTATCTGACTAAGAACAGTTACTGTAACTCATGAACCAGCACAAATATTTCTCTAGAAGCATTTGGCAACCTTACCATCGTTGTTTTGTTGTTTTTGATTAGACTGATGAGTAGGTGAAAAAGAAAGGATATGAAGGTGAATTTCTTCATTGCGATCTATGATCGTGCCAGTGAAATGGTATGAAATGGTATGAAATGAAAGGTTAACAGGTTAAGAGGTTACAAACCTCTTCGAGCCCTGAGGCACCAGTCAGTGGGAGAGAAAGAGCGAAAATAGCGAGTCCTGGCAAGTGGCAGATAGCCAGTAAGGAAAATGAAATATTTATCATGGGAAAAAATCGGAAAAAACAGAAAATATAAGGAGATTCAATACCGTACTTAAATTACTTAAAAAAGAAGAAGGAAAAAGCATCGATCTTTTTAGTAGGGGGGGTTGTTGGAGAAGGTTACCATAGCGGTATGTTGCAGCTCGAGGGGAAAGCACCTGACAGCCTGATTCAAGGAAAATATTTTATTTCAGGGTTCAGACAGCTTCCAGGAATTTCCTGTTCATCATGGAAGGAAAACTGTTGTTTATGGCCTTAGCTGTGGTTGCTTTTATTTCCACAACTGCTGCTATGTCACCGTTCAGGAATCATGTAAGTTGCTATATGATATATATTCATGTTCAAACACACCTTCTCGTATCTTACATCATCTTAGTAAGCCTGAAAGAGAGCTGTAAAAATACGCAAGATTTCATTTCACAAACACACACACACATATATACACATAAATGTTGTGTAAGATAAACATGATATATGTATGTATACACACACACACACACACACACACACACACACACACATATATATATATATATATATATATATATATATATACATATACCGTATATATGTATGTATATATATATGTGTATATATATATATACATATATATATATATATATATATATATATATATATATATATATATATATATATATATATATATATATATATATATATATATATGTGTGTGTGTGTGTGTGTGTGTGTATATATGCATACACATATATATACTGTATGTATATATATACATATATATATATATATATATATATATATATATATATATATATATATATATATATATATATATATATATATATGTTGTGTAACATAAACATGAATGTATATTCTTGATATTCTTACTTCACTCAGGATTATCTTCGTCCCTATCGCTATTTTTAATATTCTTGCTTCATTCGGGACTATCTCTGTCCCTTGGAAGGATATTCTCGCTTCATTCATAATTAACTTCGTCCCTAGACCTATTCTCGCTATTCTAGCTTCATTCAGGATCATCCTCGTCCCTGGATTCATTCTTGATATTCTAGCTTCATTCAGGATTATCTTCGTCCCTAGACCCATTCTCGATATCCTAGCTTCATTCAGGATTTTCTTCGTCCCTAGACCCATTCTCGATATCCTAGCTTCATTCTGGATTATCTTCGTCCCTAGACCCATTCTCGATATCCTAGC
>JANJGK010000029.1:16582730-16598298 GCA_039081455.1 Macrobrachium rosenbergii
TATATATATATATATATATATATATATATATATATATATATATATATATATTTATATATATACATATACTGTATATATACATATATATAAATATATATATACATAAGTACATACATATATATATGTGTATATATATATATATATATATATATATATATATATATATATATATATATATATATATATATATATATATGTGTGTGTGTGTGTGTGTGTGTGTGTGTGTGTGTGTGTGTGTATGTGTGTGTGTGTGTGTTAAGATGATAGAGAACTACAACGTTTCACTAACCTGCTCTTTCTCACGATTTCCCTCTGTATACCTTTTATATCCCTATGAGCACTGCATACCTCACCACTCGGTTTTTTTTATTTACTTATTTTTTTTTTTATAAAACTGAACCAGGAAGTTGATACCCACTTTTACTGAAAGATTTCTGCATGACCTCCACCTGGACCTTAATTTGACCTTGACTTCAACTTTCAGAAACATCTCCATTACTGGTCTGTGGTCAGATCTTAATCATAATTATAGATCACCTTTTTATTACTCAGTTTGGCTACGTATTTAATCATCAGTATATAAAAAAACATTTTTTGTTTCAGTTTTTGTCTTGTAGACCAAGCTTATTTTACTTTTAAGAACAAAGGTAAATGGGATTCGTAAGAAAGCGAGAGACTTGCGCCTCTTGAAGAAAGGAAGACTATAAGTCACGAAAATTAGGGACCGCGAATGGAATTATGTTTAATAAAGTCAACAAATTAGTTCGTGAACATAACTTTTTTTCAAGAAAAAAATTCATTTAAACAAAACTGGATTAAGAAAAGAACATATCACCAAATTAGTTTAATAAGATGTTCTTTTGAGATAAGACACAACAATCCATTTCATTTAAGAAAAAATATTAAAAATGGCATGAATACGAACAATGTATTCCATTTGACAACATATATAAACTGGTTTTCTCAAATCAGTTAACATAAAAATTGATTCTAGTTGTAAAATTACATATCTACAAATTAGTCCAATAATATTTCAGAGATAGATCAATATTGCAAGACTCTTCACCGTCCGAGCAGCGTCCAGAATTAGGCAATGTCTTCCTCATAGGTATAGAGGGGACGGTCTTCCTCTTACATAAAAGTGAATGGAATCTTGCGCGCTGAGCCACAATGCTTCGTATATAACGAATCAGTCACGCCGATCACTGAAAGACGGAGGAATAGAGAATGGAAGAAAGGATCAACGTTAGTTTTTGTTATTCCCAACTCTAAAATACATAAAACTTTCGGGGGTTAATTTAAAAAAGATAAAAATACATGCTTCCTGAGACAAGTATCAATTTTTAAGGTCGCTAGAGCCCTCTGTTGGCGAAACTAGAAACGAATGCATAGCACCGTCCAATAAAGACAAATATGAATATTGCATTCAGCTGTTGTATAAATAATAATAAAAAATCCTTAAAAATATTAGGTTAAAAAACTTAACTTACATTATTAACTAAGATCCAGTAGCACACAAACCGTGGAATTAAGAATTCAAATTAAGTTTTAGCGGCTGACGCAGCATTTGCACCAAACAAACGGTGCACACGATTGTCTTGGCTCCTCCCGCTCGCTTACAAGACAGAACTCCCGGCAGTACCCCTTGCATGGGATCAGGTATACTGAGGATTGGAATGAGAGCAGTGAGTCGTCTTCGGTATCTTGTAACAGCAAATACACAAATGAATCGTCTTACATCATAAAATACAAGCAAATCGTTGGTACTGGAATGATAGGAAATAGTTGCAAAGGTGTTTTAAGAATTGTACTAACAAGTATCTCAATTATTACTCCTAGATAGATATTCAGGTAACAACAAATAACTAAACGAATCTATGATAGTATCTTGAAACAGATACTGACACGATGTCAATGAATACCTATAAAGTTAAGTACAGGCATCTATGAATATAAAGCAACAGGCAGCAATCGATTTTAGCTCTTTAAATAATAAGATATACACAGGTTTTAATAGTTTTGATGCCAAAGAATGTTCTTCACCATTTTCATCAGTTAAAAAAACTACCTTAATGATTTAATTCTACTATGATTTCTTCAGACTGAGAAGGCAGGCAATAAAAAGCAAAGACCGATGGACCTTACCAAACGGTGTCGTGCTGGTAGAAGTGGCGATCGAAGAGCCAGCAGGACCGTCGGTGGGTTGAGGTTCACCAGTGGTAGGCTCACTTGCAGTCTCTGTGCTCAAAGTTGCGGTTGTAAATTTACCAGAATTTTCGCCACTCGAATTCTCGTCGCTCTTGCTTTCATCGGTATCTTTACTCTCGTCACTGTCTTTCTTTTCGTTACTGTGTTTCTCCCCATTGCTCTCCTTGCTTCCTTTGTCCTTGTGATTGTTCGGCTTGCCTTTCTCTTTGTCCTTCCTCTCCTCGAGGATTTCCTGGAGCCGATAGATTTCCGGGTGTTGCCTGATAATGACGTTGGGACATTTGATTGGACCCTTCGAGGAAAGAGATGGGAAAACGTGATTCGATAAGAATGAAGCAGCACAGTAAAATGTCGCCAGCGTCGTCATCATATCGCCTCTACCGGCCCCTCTGACGCAAAGGGCCTCTGTGAAATTCTGCCCCGCGTGTCTTTGCCGCTCCTTCGTTTCCGCAAACCTTCGCTCATTTCCAGCCTACCGTTTATATAAACTGTCTTGCGTTCTTTCAAGACTTTCAGAAAGTTCTGAAAACGCATGTCTTACCTGAAGTATCGTTTATGCGCGAGCGTTTTTGGGTAAACATTTTATCAATAATTCTTAAGAATTCATCTATACTTGAGTTTCGATCTTAAATTCCATCAGAATCACTACTCTTGAAAAGTGGTGACCACTTGTTAGTTCATTCCTTCGCTTTTTTTTAACTCAAAATAATTATTGCCATTAATGTTATAATTATTCTTAGAATACAAAGAACACGTTACTATCACTCTATAGTTAAAGTTATCGTGACATCTGTTACAATAACGAAAAGACTGCCTGCCTAAACATGTGTGCATTTTACCCTTCTGCTGCTGAAAACTTTCCATAGCAAGGTGTAATCTTTCCATAAATCTGAAGAGCAGTTTATAGCTTGTTGTTGACTTTTAATGAAAAAAATATGACAATATAAAGCAAAACGGATGTTGGTTCATTTTACCCTCAGTGACCTCTTTAGTTATCTATAGCTACATTTGCCATTTTTCTCGTTAAAGGAAGGAGAAGAATGCTGATGGGATAATGACTGTATATTGACTGTGGTGACGTCCACTTACGGAAGATTTACATCAAACATCCAGGAAAAGAGAGGAAATGAAAAGGATGAAAGCAAACGTCCCGGTAAAATAGACGTATGAGAGCTGTAATGGCGATAATACTGTAGGTTCTAACAAAACTTACCTCTTGCCTGAGATGCGATCTGGCAACTGTTGTGGCAACAATGGCAGCCAACACTATCCCCAGGAACATCCATTTGTATTCCATCTCTATGCGGAGCTCGAGACGAAACTTTCAGTTCTGAAACGCGAGCGAAAAATATTTTCGTTATATTTGTTGTATTCCGTAGACAATGTTGGCGAGGAGCTAAGAAAATATCTAAAGATAATCGTGCCTTCATATGTGCACAAGAATAAACAAAATTTTAAAATTATTGACTTATATATGGTGGAAAATTTGACATTATTTTGCTAAGTCAGAAACCTGATGTGTCTACATGTGCTACCACTTTATAGCGCGGCAAGTACTGTCTTCACCCACAGCTCGTGCAACTTACGTGCTTTTCTTGCAGTTCGTGCAACTTACGTGCTTTTCTTGCAGTTCGTGCAACTTACGTGCTTTTCTTGCAGTTCGTGCTTACGTGTAAGGCCTTGCAACTCAGAAATAAGCAGAGCGGTGTGTCGTGAAATGGAGCCGCCTTGCTAGACGTAAATCAATGATCCTTGGACGCCTCTACTCTTAAATACCACTCGAGCGAGACGTTCCACTACTTTTTAAACCGCCGTCTCATGAATATTCTACCGGATATTTTTCCTTGAACTAATTTGTCCACGCTCTGAACGATCTTCTGAGAGTATTATTTTTTGCTTTTGGCCAGCTTTCATTGAATAACGTTCTAGGAGATAAACGACACTGCCAATTAGCATGGAAATCAGAAATCCCAGACTTAAAAGGCTATGCCCGGCGATTAGACGATATTAAAACGACAATCATACCTATTTTTTATGGTTATTCACCCCGTCCAACTCCAAATGCACGCGTTTAAATCATTACGGCCCTAATCGTAATTATCATCAGGTCATAAAAAGTTTATTAATATGATCAAGCGTTTCTTTAATACTATCTACAAGTGACAAAGCTAATTACAGATGATGGATGAGGGGATCGAATTTTTGGTATTGTCTCTCTTCCTAACTATGGACCATCACACCGAGGAGATCTGGCAAAGATTCCTGGAGACCAAGAGTCAAGCCATAAATTTTTTAACTTCTTTAACGTCTCGTTAATATCTAATATTTTAACAATGATTTTTTATCCTCCCATCTCAAATAAGTTAGACAAAGCGTTCTACAGGTTTCCAGATAGACGTTAGAATTTATGTGCGTCACAAGAATATTTACTGAGGTTTTTGAATCCTCCGGGCGTTCATCCATATGTGTGTCCACTGTTTCCTAAAAGGGTTGTATTCACTCCTTACATCATTGGCATAATATATATATATATATATATATACACATACATATATATTTATATATATATATATATATATATATATATATATATATATATATATGTATATATATATATATAAGGCATATTGCGTGATATGTTAACAATTATTATTATTATTATTATTATTATTATTATTATTATTATTATTATTATTATTATTATTATTATTATTATTATTTTACACAAGGCACAAGAGAAAATGTATATAATAAATACAATAAAAATCGAAACTAACAAGAAACAGGTAAAATATGCTCTGCAGTTTCTTTGCGGCAATCGAGTTTTCTGTACAGCGTATAATGCTACATGAAACTCTCAGCCACGGCCCATGAAAATCTCATCCGCGGCCCATGAAACTTTCAGCCACGGCCCGGTGGTGGCCTGTGTTGTTGGCACCCATAGCAGTGCCAGATTCACGCTCATGGCTAACTATAACCTTAAATAAAATAAAAACTACTGAGTCTAGAGAGCTGCAGTTTGGTATGTTTGATGACTGGAGGGGGGGTGGATGATCAACATACCAATTTGCAGCCCTCTAGCCTCAGTAGTTTTTAAGATCTGAGGGCGGACGGACAGACAAAATGCCATCTCAATAGTTTTCTTTTACAGAAAACTAAAATCTTTATCCCAGAAACCTACTCTGCGGCGAACTTACGAGATACAAGAAAAGCTGTAGATGATTAAAGTTACATTTGATGTAAATTGAAGCCTTCATCCTTTAATTAAGGATGTCAGGGCTGGTTCTCATTCCTAACATTTCATCTCTTGATGAGTTCATTTGGATTTCCATCATAAGACGGAAAAAGAGTCAAGTATAAATAAGCGCTGGCCTGATTTTAGTCTGCGCCTGCGCGGGCGAGTGATTAGTTGGCCTGCTTGCTAATGTAAGTGACATTTGAGGTTATCGGGTATATGTTTACACACATATATTATGCATACATATATATATATATATATATATATATATATATATATATATATATATATATATATATATTTACATACATATGCATATATATATATATATGCATAAATATATGTATTATATATATATGTATATATATATCATAACTATATCTATATCTATCTATCTATCTATCTATCTATCTATCTATCTATATATATATATATATATATATATATATATATATATATATATATATATATATATATATATATATATATATATATATTAGATGAATAAATGTGTGTGTACATATATATTTACACATATACAGTATATATGCATATATTTATGTTTATATATATTTATATACATATATATATATATACACATATAAATGTATATATGTTTAAGTATTTATATAACGTGCTTTAGTAGGATTGCACCTGTTTAGACAAATGTAATCTATGCATGAAATGAAACCCAACAGGTAAAATGCATCATCTTTATTGACACAAGATTATTAAGAATTTTATGCTTATCAATTAATTCTACTCTTTTTAAAGGGCTATAATCCTTTAGACCTCATGATTTATAATCGCTCCAAGAGTTACACTTCAAATCATATCCTCTTCGGAGAGTGTATCTTTTTTTATCATGCCTTTTAAGGGATTTTATTTTACCTTTGGAATTATAACCACTTTAGCGGATTTTTCCTCCTAAAGGAATTACATTTTCTTTAGAGAATGATATAATATCAAGGAATTATATGTTCTAAAGGAATTACATCTTTTAGAAATTATCTTATAGAGGAATTACATATTTTAGAAATATCTTCTAAAGGAATTACATCTTTTAGAAATTATATCTTCTAAAGGAATTACATCTTTTAGAAATTATATCCTCTAATAGAATTACATCTTTTAGAAATTATACCTTCTAAAAAAATTACATCTTTTAGAAATCATATCCTCTAAAGGAATTACATCTTTTAGAAACTATATCTTCTAAAGGAATTACATCTTTTAGAAATTATATCCTCTAAAGGAATTACATCTTTTAGAAATTACATCCTCTAAGGAATTACATCTTTTAGAAATTATACCTTCCAAAGGAATTACATCTTTTAGAAATTATATCCTCTAAAGGAATTACATCTTTTTGAAATTATATCCTCTAGAGGAATTACATCTTTGAGAAATTGTATCCTCCAAAGGAATTAAACTTACTTTACTAAATGACATCTTTTTCCATTGAAATTATATCCTTCTTTGGAGATTATATCCATCATCAATACGTTGTTTAATCTTCGTCATTATCAATGTCGTCATCGTCATCATGTTTCTCATCTTGGGCGAGTCTCTTCCCCTTAAACATCTCCAAGTTGGCTGCCTGCTCTTCCAGTTCTCTCCTTATTTTGACGGGTAGTGCGCTTTCTGTTAAGAGATGTAATTAATAATATACCGGGTATACGTAAGTATGTATATATATATATATATATATATATATATATATGTATTTATATTTATATTCATAAGTATATATATATATATATATATATATATATATATATATATATATATATATATATATATATATATATATATATGTGTGTGTGTGTGTGTGTGTGTGTGTATTACATTAGGAGGTCTAGATCTTATTTGTCTTGATATTGTTGACAATAAATTATTTAAATTATCTATCTCCATATAAAAAATGCCATAAAATATCAATAATATTCACCTATTATTCCAAACAAAATATGAAATATGATATATATATATATATATATATGTATATATATATATATATATATATATATATATATATATATATATATCATCCATAACCATATAAAAAAACTTTCTATAATACATAAATAACATTCTTCATGGCAAAATAACGATACGACATAATATTACGATTCCAAATGAAGAAGGAATAGCGGAATTAACAGTCACTGAAACTTGCTAACAGATTGTCAAGGGTCCCAACGAGACATGCGAGCAAGCAGGACTTACTGAGAAGACAACAAGAGCAGGACCCACTGCCGCAGGTGCCCACCTGCACATACTTCTTCGTACTGCACTTCGTCCTGCACTTGGCCGACGATGACGTGAAGTTTGCCTGGTATCAGTTAAAAAAAAAAAGAAAAAAGATTCGTTTGTTAAGGAGCGTTTCTAATTTGAAGGCCGACGGGATGGGCATCCTATTAGCCTCCTCGAGTCTGAGGAGCTTTGGGAACATCTCAGAAATTGTGGAGACATGTTCTGTCTTCATCTGAGTTTCCCTGTTTAGTCCTTTGTTTCATACTGACGGTTGCTTTTGTCGCTTTTGATAATCATGCTTCTCTCTCTCTCTCTCTCTCTCTCTCTCTCTCTCTCTCTCTCTCTCTCTCTCTCTCTCTCTCTCTATATATATATATATATATATATATATATATATATATATACATATATATATATATATATATATATATATATATATATATATATATACATATATATAATTGTGTGTGTATATATATATAATACATCATATATATTGTATGTATATATATGCATACATAGCGTGACCTTTTTATTCGTAAGTTACAAGTATACCTTAATATAACATTCACTACACCTTGGGAACAACCTACACCTACGGGAATTATAACTGATAAGAATCTACAGTACGTCACGGCCAAAATTCTACCCTGGGCCTTTGGTTTAGATAGAGTGAAAAAGGGTCAACAAATATATACATATATATATATATATATATATATATATATATATATATATATATATATATATATATATATATATATTTTAGTTAGTTACAGTCCTCCTGGGCGTATGTAGGCTCATGAGGCAGGCGCTGATCTCCTGCTTATATATTATATATGTTATAACTATTTTATTAAGAACAGCCCATATGGCTTTCAACCCTATACATCTTCAAGTAACCAGAAGCTAATTTAGTATTTCAGTTGAATAAGAATATTAATTTTTAACTTCTCTGAGTACTCCGAAAGGAAAGTCACTTACCACTGTGTTAGGTGGCAACTGTACCAGACCACACTTGTTCTTTCGGCATTTGGTAGATTTCCCACTAGAGGACCCGCTGGAGGAACCGCCAGATGCACCGCCTGAGGAACCACCAGAAGAACCGCTAGGGGACCCGCCAGAGGAACCGCCCGATGAACCACCAGAGGGAGCGACAGGGGACCCACCAGAGGCCCCACTTCCCGGTAGACCTAGTAGAGGGAGAGACGAGAAGATACTGATGGAGAAATACTTATCTAATATCGCACTGACCCCTTAACTTCTCTAATACCTAAATATCTACAGAAAATCGTGCTTTCTGTTAGAATCCAGTGGGAAATGAATGAAAAAATCCACCGTCCCACGTGGGATTCGAACCCATGTAAACTGAAGACAAAGCGTTTTACCCCAAGACTTTTTGTTAATTTTATTTCAACTCTTACTTACATGTATCTGTAAAATTCTGATATAATTTTACTACAACCAAAACAAACCCAGACAGACGAAGGTTATGATGTAATGTTAGATATATAGATGAAGATAAAGACAGAGACTTTAAACAAAATATGCATCAACGTAAAAACAGAAGACACTGAAGCTGACAACCAGCAGAGTTGAAACTGGCCATCCCTCAAATCAAATTCCAATGAATGAAACTGATCACAGGAACATCAAAGAAAAAATCCCACCAAATCATCCAAAAAAAGTGATCTGCATAAATTTCCAGCACCTTCTTATCTTTTTCCCTTCATTTCAGCTTCCGTTTCATCAAAATAACCACAAAGAAAACATTAATATCTTTTCCAAAAGCTGAAATTACCTTTCAAGCAGCAAGAGCACTTAGAGCGATAGCAGAGCCCGTCGGCTCTTTCGTCGGCGTGGCAAACTGGACGACAGAGACCCCCGCAGATCCTCGGTAGTTCCCCTTGTCGTCAGTGCAGAAGGAGAATCGTTATTTGGTTTATATTAAGCACTAGATCACTCGGGTAAGGGTATTCTAATGGTATAAAGATGTTATGTGTTCTCTTTCAACATGAAACCGTTTTATCTGAGGGGATGATTTCAGGAAAAAACTAGATAATGTAACTTCCTTCTTCATTACTGAACTATTGAATAAAAAAAAAACATTTATTGCACACACACACACGCACACATATATATGTGTATGTGTGTGTATACAATGCATATAATACATCCATTTAATAGATATATGTATGTATGTATGGAGAGAGAGAGAGAGAGAGAGAGAGAGAGAGAGAGAGAGAGAGAGAGAGAGAGAGAGAGAGAATTGAATCTATTTACCAGGATAATTCAGTGGTCCCGAGGGGTCAAAAGGACAAATATCCTGCAAAAGAAAAAAACACGGTAAAAATTGTCAAAAATCAGGAATGGCAAATAAGTCTGCCAGGTTATGTCTATCCTTTTCCTTCATTTCCTCATTTATTTGGTCTCCTACTTATTCTTCTTCTCCTTATTGACAATAATAGTATTGTTTCTAGTTTATGCAAGTGATCAAACATCACGGTTCAAACTCACCGGGGGAAGCTGGGCTTCTGATACCGACACCAGCGCCAGAATCAGCAGCAGGGAAGCCGGCAGCAGCAGACTCGGTGATCCCATCTTGAATCGGCTGCGTTCGGGTACGAAAACAAAAGAAACTTTTGGGTTAATTTGACCTGAAGTGGCTTCCTTCGAAAGAAAATAAGAATTTTATTAATATTATAACGTTTCGAGTCGGGGGTGTGATTGATTGTCAGCTAAATAAGCGGCTTCCTCGGGAGGCAAAAGAGAGCTCCGCTCATCCAGCTCATGATGTAAATTGAGTGACTTCCTTCGAGGCAACAAAAAACAAATGATTATCAGCTTATGACGCCATTGACTCACACACGAAACAGCTGTCACCTGCTAGAGAGGATACACAAATATCTACGTAGGAACCATCATGCGTGTCTACAAGACTGGAACAGAGGAAGAGGAAAAAAGAAACATCAGATTCCAGCAGCAAACATCTGCGATCTCAGGGTAGGCGAAAACAGAAGAAGAAGAGAATCAGTTTCTTCGATTCAGAGATGATAATGGAAAATGATCGATCACCTAAAGGCAAGCGTTTAAGTTTTCATTCTGTAAATATACAAGACCGAATCTCAAAATAGAAATAAAAATAGTGAACGTTATAGTCAGGTTCATCATTTCGCAAAACTTAGATTTGGCAGTCGCGTTAAAGTCCGATGTGTCGTGTAAAATGAAGTCTCAAAAGTGCGAGAGTCAGTTAAATGATCTGACTAAGTCGACTCAGATATCTGCAATGCTCCTGACACACTACAAGAACCTTTCCCTTCACAATATTCACAGGATAAGCATAAATTCGCGAAAACAAGACTCCACGAATACGAAACCCACCAAATCAGTACTTGTACGATACGAACCTAATTCTTCGCTGCCAGGAGTACGATACAACTGTATAGCTACCAGGTCGGGAGAGAATATATATATACTACACTCAATCACACTCTGCCCTCAAAGGCAGAATCGCAGGTAAATAAATCCTGGTTTTATTGAAAATGACTCAACGCCAATTTAGGAGATCCATCGTCTAATCAGGTGTTATAAAATACTATGTGCTTTGAAGGTGTATTGAGTTAGACGGGCACTGAGCTTTCAGTAGTTTATTTAGTTGATGACATTCCTTACAAGAAGTGTAGGCGCCGTTTAATGGTGCAAAAGCCTTTAGAGAAGTATGACAAACTTTATTTACTTACGTCTGCGTTTTATTGATGAACATATATACACATTCCTCAAGCGCAAACACACAAGTAGGCCTACAGTGTATACACACATACATATATATACAGTACATATGTATGTATGTATGTATGTACAGATGAAGCAAAGCCACAGACATGAAATGAAAGAGGGTACTTTTGCTTTTATTGTATTCCTGTGGCCTCCGCTATATTGCTAGTGTATAATTATTGTCACATGCTATTAAGTGACAGAGTAATATACATATATATACATATATATATATATATATATATATATATATATATATATATATATATATATATATATATATAAATATATATATATATATATATATATATATATATATATATATATATATATATATATATATTATAAGGTGTTATAATATATAAAACCATTCTACAAGTGTAATATGCATCTCTGTAAAAATTTTGATATTTTGCTTGCAGATTCGTCATTTGTTGTGATGATATGATTTTAAAATGTCTTTTCTTACAGATAAATTGTGTATCATGTAATCTTAAAATGTCTTGATATGTTTTTTTCCATTTGTTTAATATATTGTGCAGTATATTATCCTGAGTGAACTTGAATTCGTAACGTGCTGTGTAGAGAGAGGGAGATATTTTTTGAAACATTATAGCTTACCGTATTTACACAGTTGTTTGGTGTGAAGGAAGTCGTGTTTGGAGAAAGGCAGAGGCCCTCTTGTCTTATCTCTGATGAGTTTGACAGCTATCAGCGAATTGCCTGTTACATATTTGTTCTGTGTGCCTATTCTGAAATCATTACCTGTGTCTGTGCTTATTCTTTTCCATGATCTTGAGTAATGGAATGAGGAACAGTGAGATAGATATAGATGAAGTTCACATGCTGACAGCGAGCCAGAATTGGGTCCAAAAGCACTTCCTTCTGTTTGATCAAGGAAATGTCAATCATTGATATGAGCCCTGGCATATTTCCTTCTGGGACTTAGAAGTCCCTGTATGTATACCGTACATGTATACCTGTATGTATAATGTATGTACACTTTATGTATCATGTATTCTGGGAGGACTTGAAGATAAAAGTGCAGTACTGAACCAGAGTCAGGCAATAAGCCACAGGGGTTGCTGGATAAGCTTGTCTCCCTCTCTCTCTCGATAATACTATTCATGTATAAGGGTGATATACTGGTTGCTTTCCTGTTTGTAAAAGTTTTGTTAAACTCACCCAAGAAGTGTGTTCATTTTGTAAGAGTGATCTGAGGTAATTATTTTGTGCAAGCATTGTGGAAAGCGTTTAATGTTGTAATATTTACAAAAGGTAAAGTGATGTTTACTGGTAAGAGTTACGGTGATGTTCTAGGTGAAAGAGAATTATTGTTTTGATAAGAGGTGAAGAATATCTCTTATAGTGAGTTCTAATGTGTCTTGCCTGCTAATTATATATCATTGTGTATGTCATTATGACTTGGCAGTGTTGTCTTTGAGAAAGTCTTAGAAAGACGTGAGTTTAACCTTTTTCAAAGTGAAGGTAATCTTTTGAAAGACTGATATAATCTTTAAACATATTTTTGTCTTAAGTGAAATTGCTGTTGGTATATTTCCATTTTTGCATATTCATTCTTATGTGTCTGTGCTATCATATTAGTCTAATTTTTTTGAATTACACAGTGTGTTACAAAGTTTTGTGCTAGTGATTGCTTAGCATTTTGTTAGTGCATACTTATTATTGAGATTTCAGAGAATATTTATATGGATTCCAGTCAGTAATATTTTGGTGAACACTTAGTTAATCAGGTATATGTTTAAAACTTGAGTGAAAGTTAATGGTTTGAATCTTACTTAACCAAATTGCTTTCTTAATAAATTAAAGTTTTGTGAATCAAACTTGATTAAGAAATACTTAAATTTTACACTGTTGTCGGATAACAGTAAATCTTTTTGAGGTTGTGAACTCTGCATATAACTTTTGAACTTAGAAATAAATTTGTTTATTTAAAGTTTTAAAAGCACAGTGTTTCATTTTGACCACCAGTAAATAGAGAAATTAATGAATGTGTACAAGGTGAGTGATATATCTGTTTGTTCACCTGAGACATATCTAGGTGAAACAGAACCAGGGAAACAGTTATAGAGTTTGTTGAAGTGATGCCCATTTTCCACTAGTCTGTTTATAGCTTGTTGGTTGTTACCTCACCCATAACTTGATAAAGTGAGATTGATTTGCTCAAGTGATGAGCAAGTTTTATGGATCACTGTACCTTTAGAGTATTCAAGTCTTAATATATGTGTTAAGGTTTCAAGTATCTGGTCGAAGTGAGGTAACTTTTTGGTCTATTATTTGTGTAATAACCAGGTGCTTGATCACTTCGTGACAATATATATACATATATATATATATATATATATATATATATATATATATATATACATACATACATATATATATATATATATATATATTATATATATAATATATATATATATATATATTATATGCATGTGTATATCAAAAGTCAATTTATTGATTAAGGAGTATAAAAAAAATAGATAGAAAAAACTAAGAAAAAGGTTATCGAAAACATCAGTAAATAGATATGCAACATTACCATCCGTCTAACGCACCGACTCTAATCCACAAATATTCATCTTAATTTTATGTGTGAAAGGGCGGTGTCGCCCATCTGCATATGAAGATTATTTATGATAAATTATCAGGTAATGAATACGATCTAGTTTTTCCCTGCGGATATCTGCGTCAAAAAGCGGTGGGTTGTCTGGGGGAGAGAGAGAGAGAGAGAGAGAGAGAGAGAGAGAGAGAGAGAGAGAGAGAGAGAGAGAGAGAGAGAGATTCAGGGAGAGAGAGAGAGAGAGAGAGAGAGAGAGAGAGAGATTCGGGGAGAGAGAGAGAGAGAGAGAGAGAGAGAGAGAGAGAGAGAGAGAGAGAGAGAGAGAGAGAGTAGAGGGGGTGTTAGGGAGGAGAAAGAGGGAAAAAGTGAGAGAGAGAGAGAGAGAGAGAGAGAGAGAGAGAGTTACAAGGAGTTACAAGGATTAGGATGTCTCGAAGACTTTTTATTCCATCCGAGGAGATGTCATGTGCTCACTTATCTCTAGGAGCAGGTTTTACTGTTCATTCACAGTGTTCTAATGATTTTGTCTAGCTTTCTTTTAAACTCTTCCAAACTGTTGCTGTTGACAACTTCTGGTGGCAGCTTATTCCATGTGTCACATATCTTCTATGTAAAGAAGTTCCCACCATGAGATGTGTTGTATCTCTTCAGTTCTAGTTACCATCCATTGTTTCTTGTCCTGTTTTCGTTTAATGTGAAGAGGTTACTGTCTATTTTTGTTAGGCCTTTCAGTATTTTGAATGTTTCTACGAGTTGTCCCTCGCAATCGTCGTGTTTCTAAGTCATACATGTTCAAACTCTCTAGTCGTCTTTGGTAAACTATTCGCCTGATGGATGGAATTAACTTTGTGGCTCTTGCTTGTACCTCTTCTAATCTATTTCTGTCCTTTCTTAGTATTGGTGACCAAAACTGTACTGCATATTCAAGATGAGGTCTGACTATTGATGTGTAGAGCTGCAGCACCGTTTCCTTGTTTCTGTATTTGAACTGCCTCTTTATGTATCCCACTAGTTTCTGTGCCTCCTTCTTTTCAGCTTTTATGCGCTGTTTTTTTGTATTTTAAGCCCTTCGTAATAATGACTCCAGGTCCTCTTCTTGTTCTACACTATTTATGTCATTCCTAAAGAAAAGGTTAAGTGTACCTTAGTTTAACCAGACCACTGAGCTGATTAACAGCTCTCCTAGGCTGGCCCGAAGGATTAGATTTATTTTACGTGGCTAAGGACCAATTGGTTACCTAGCAACGGGACCTACAGCTTATTGTGGAATCCGAACCACATTATAACGAGAAATGAATTTCTATCACCAGAAATAAATCTCTCTAAATCTTCATTGGCCGGTGGAGAATCGAACGCAGGCCCAGCAGAGTGCTGGCCGAGAACGATACCAACCCGTCCATGAGGAACTATGTCATTCCAAAGCAGCATATAGTTGGCATGAGGGTTGTTTGTTCCTGTTTGTAACGTCAAAGCCATTAATGTAAGTCAAAAAACAAGAGAGAAAG
>JANJGK010000029.1:16598398-16615898 GCA_039081455.1 Macrobrachium rosenbergii
TAAACATATCAAGTTGGATAATTTTTTTATAAGATTAAACATGAGGCCGGACAATGACACTATGAATATTGGTGGTGAGTGATAGGCTAGAATGTATTTGCAGATTCATCAAAGTATTGAAGATTGAATTCAAATACTGGGTTAAAGTTAAGTATACCTTAGTTTAACCAGACCACTGAGCTGATTAACAGCTCTCCTAGGGCTGGCCCGAAGGATTAGGTTTATTTTACGTGGCTAAGAACCAATTGGTTACCTAGCAATGGGACCTACAGCTTATTGTGGAATCCGAACCACATTATATTGAGAGATGAATTTCTATCACCAGAAATAAATTTCTCTAATTTTTCATTGGCCGGCCGGAGAATCGAACGCGGGCCCAGCAGAATGCTAGCCAAGAACGACACCAACCCGCAAATGAGGAACTTAAAAATGCTGGGTGAGAGGACCTCACCTCTCACCCAGTAAAGTAAAGCAGGGAAGGCAGTAGCAGCCCTGCAAATGGTTTGAAAGAAGAGCATAGAATGTATGGGAGGAAAATCTGAAACTAACTAAAAGCTTGTTGGGCAAGTCGGTAGAGTTGTCGGCTAGTACTCGCTAGGTCCGAGTTCGAGTCTCCGACCGGCTAATGAAGAATTAGAGGAGTTTATTTCTGGTAATAGAAATTCATTTCTCGGTTTAATGTGGTTCGGATTCCACAATAAGCTGTAGGTCCCGTTGCTAGGTAACCAACTGGTTCTTAGCCACGTAAAATAAGTCTAATCCTTCGGGCCAGCCCTAGGAGAGCTTGTTAATCAGCTCAGTGGTCTGGTTAAACTAAGATATACTTAACTTTTTTTCTTTACGGAAATGGAGGATGAATGAGGAGTTCTTTTGATATATATAGTGTGCACAGCATACTAGGAGCAAGAAAAAAGTTAAGTATATCTTTAGTTTAACCAGACCACTGAACTGATTAACAGCTCTCCTAGGGCTGGTCCGGAGGATTAGGTTTATTTTACGTGGCTAAGAACCAGTTGGTTACCTAGCAACGGGACCTACAGCTTATAACGAGAAATGAATTTCTATCACCAGAATTAAATTCCTTTAATTCTTCATTGGCCGGTCGGAGAATCGAACGCGGGCCCAGCAGAGTGCTAGCCGAGAACGATACCAACCCGTCCAGTGAGGAACTACTAGGAGTGAGAAATGGGAAAAATGGAGAGATAGGGAGAGGTGGTTTAGTCACATGGAGAGAATGAAAGACGAAAGGTTTGTAAGCAGTGCCTACAGTCTGGAAGATTTCGGGTGTTAATGATGCGTTTGAAAGGAGTTCTCAGTATCCAGAAGGCATAAGACTGCTCGCAAGATGAAGATTAATGGCGCAATGTGTGCGAAGAGGGTCGACGCGCTACGAGTGAGCTTTCTGTGAAAGTAAATGAGGCGGTTAATGTTATTAAAATTTTCTCATTAATTTAACAATTAAAGATTTAAAGTGCATTCGGTGTTTCGTGAACGTCTAAATGAATAGAAACGCCATCTACACTCTCTTTGCAAAGGAAAAAGGTGACCCGAACGCTTTTCAGTGCAAATAAGATCTGTCTGACATGTCCTTCCACTTAAACACCTGTTGTCCAGATGAACAGGTGATCGTCCTCGGTTTACCAGATAATTTCGGCATACAGGTGTAAATCGCCCTTTAGGCGGACACACCTGCCGAGGCGCTGGCCGGGTGACGGGTGTGGGTTTGGTAAGGACCATGTGGCGCGCAGTCGTCACATCGTGTCCACTCAGGAAGTGAAGGGGAGAGAGAGAGGGAGAGCGAAAGAGAGAAAGAGAGAGAAAGAGAGAGAGAGAGAGAAAGAGGGAGAGAGAGAGAAGGAAATGTTGGGCCGGGTCGTCGTCGCCATTCCCTGAAGTGAAATAGAGAGAAAGAGGGAGGAAAGAAAGAGTGCGTGAGAAAAAGGTCTTCAAGTCGTGACTGTTTCATCAAGTGAGGGAAAAACAACATAAAGGAAGAGAGAGAGAGAGAGAGAGAGAGAGAGAGAGAGAGAGAGAGAGAGAGAGAGATCAAGTAGCGTCACACTGAACTGGCGTCACACAGCTAAGACAGAAAAGTGACAAAACAAGAGAGAAATACCGGAGGAGGGAACGAGTTTTGTCGAGAACCAGACTAACAATGACGTCACAGAAGGTGTGAAGTGATGCAGTGATAAAGAGCCATTCCATACGAGAGCACCAATAAGGACATCGCGGTAAAAGAAGCATCCACGATGAAAGCCTCATTCTCCGAAGGGAGTTCGTCCAAGGGCAATTCGTTCAAGGGAATCTCCAGCCCCTGAGATACTGTGGAAACACGTTACCGAAGGTGGAATCTAGCACCTGAGCCACTTTGAACGAAGGGAACTGCTCTCGAAAATATATTGTGAAAAGGATTCCAGCCGTAGGAATTCCCGCGTTAAGGATATCTCAGCTAAGGGAACTGCTCTTCCTTTCAGCCATGATAACCAAAGACCCTTTCAGGCCACTGATTTGTATACTGGTGGCTTTTGCATTCATATACGGAGCTTACAGCGTCGTTTACAAGCGTCGGGGTTTTCTTCAGCGGAGAAGATAAAGCAGGTAAACATTGTTTTAGGAGTCGTAAAATGATTGCATTTGTTAGTTTCCTGAACGTGCATATATACATATATATATATATATATATATATATATATATATATATATATATATACATATATATATATATATATAATATATATATATATATATATATATATATATATATATATATATATATATATATATAGATGTGAACAATAGTAAGGTTATGAGGGAATATAAAAACCAGAAAGGTTGGGTGATGAATGTTAGTCTTTATGGCAAAAGAACAGAAGCAATCGACGCTCTTAAGAATCCAGTAACAAACAGAACGATTGATAAAAGAAAGAAGCAGTGAATCACATAATGGGTGAAACAGGGAAGGCAGCAGGGTGAATGCAAAAGACTGGAAAGGGACTTGAATTGTTTAGGGAAGCCAAGTTGGGAGTAGACGAAGGGACTGTTTAGCCAACTCTCCTTTATGGATGTTGAGTGAGATTGAAAGGAAAAGACTGAGGTTATTGAGACTGATAATTTATAGAAAGTAGGAAGAACTTACAGGATGGTGAAGTTAAAGCTAAGTGTACCCTAGTTTAACCAGACCACTGAGCTGATTAACAGCTCTCCTAGGGCTGGCCCGAAGGATTAGACTTATTTTACATGGCTAAGAACCAATTGGTTACCTAGCAACGGGGACCTACAGTTTATTGTGGAATCCGAATCACATTATAGCGCGAAATGAATTTCTATCACCAGAAATAAATTCCTCTAATTCTTCATTGGCCGGCCGGAGAATCGAACGCAGGTCCACCAAGGTGCTAACCAAGAACGATATCGACCCATCCAACGAGGAACTACAGTATGGTGAAAAGAGTGTATAATTTGATATATTGTGAAGGAGGACAAAAGGAAACTTAGGTCAGTTAGGAAGGGCTTTGATATCCAGGAAGCAAAAAGTTGCTTGCAAGATTAAGTTGTATGGCGCTGGATTTTCATTTCTCTTCTTCTCTTTTTTTCTCGGCGAGGAAATGGAAAGCTCATTGCTTCGGTCTTCGAATCAGTCTAATGAAGCAGTTTACGAAACAGAAGACGCTTGAAACTGCTTAGAATAATAGGCATTAAGCCTCACAGTAACCTTGGTCACCACCAATCACATCGCCGGGGTACAAATGTTGCTTTCACTGCTCGAAAAGGTTTTGAAAAGGTCGCGGGCAGTAAACAGCTGTTCATCACCATAATTGTCGACACTTGCGTCAATGAGAGGGTCGGGAAATGATGTAAGAAATTTGAACGTGGCAGATAAATGATAATGATAATGATAACCATACTCATATGCCGTCTATCCCTACAACATTTGTAATCCTACTGACACGGAGAGAGAGAGAGAGAGAGAGAGAGAGAGAGAGAGAGAGAGAGAGAGAGAGAGAGAGAGAGAGAGAGAGGTTTCGCGCAGCTTGATTGAGCACAGGTGTTATTGAACATCTGAATGGGAGCAAATACAACTGAGGTATTTCTCTTAAGAGGAATGTTTCCGTCGCAGTCGTTTGTGATTGTTAATGCGATGATAGGTACTTTGGTGGCAGGTGCAGAGAGAGGCTCGCGTTGTGGAAGTTGTCTGTATATATGGGCTTCATCCACGATTGAGCAGTGAAGTGTGAATGTGGTAGAAACATATATATATATAAAGGTATATATATATATATATATATATATATATATATATATATATATATATAATATATATATATATATATATATATATATATATATTACTAAAAGGACCTCATTCAAACTGGATGTTTGATACCACCCAGGTTGAATGAGGTCCTTTTAGTAATTCTACTAATGTACAGAACAATTGTGTAATTGATAAAGTTTATATATATATATATATATACATATATATATGTACTGTATATAATATATATAATATATATATAGTATACATATAATTATATATATGTATGTATATATATATTTACTAACAGGACCTCATTGAAAACTGGATGGCATTTATCGGAGTTATTATTCAAATAACTCCGCTAGATACCATCCAGTTTCAATGAGGTCCTGTTAGTAATTGCTTTAATGCACAGAAGAATTGTGTAAGTGATAAAGTTAATATATATACATATATATATATAATATATATATATATATATATATATATATATTTATATATATATATATATATATATATATATATCCATGAAGCTAGAAATGTTGTTTAATATCCAATTCACGCTACTCTCGCGAATAACCCCTATGGGGAATTATCACCGAAGGGGAATTTTTTTTTTAAGTGGTAAAATGGATCGGTACCGCCAGGTCTCGATCCCTCGACACAGTACCTTCCAACGACTTCATTCGACGGTGGCTGTACCGATCCACTTATCACTTCAAAAAAAAAAATTCCCCTTCGGTGATAATTTCCTATCGGGGATATTCCCGAAATACCGTGAACTGGTTATTAAACGACATTTGTAGCTTCGTGATTGTATAGAAATCACGGTTTGATAAAAATTTCATATATATATATATATATATATATATATATATATATATATAAGCATATATATATAAATATATATATATATATAATATATATATATATATATATATATATACTCGTATATATATATATATATATATATATATATATATATATATATATATATATATATATATATAGAAGAGTGGGAGATGTTGTCATGTACAAACTAATGAGGCAGAGACAACTAGACAAATAAAAGAGAGAGAGAGAGAGAGAGAGAGAGAGAGAGAGAGAGAGAGAGAGAGAGAGAGAGTGAGAGAGGGAGAGATGTAATAAATCTCAACAGAAAATAAATAAGCCATTTTCATTCCTATCTTGTCAACACAATGAAATGCTGTATTTACCGATGTTTAATTCTCTTACCTAAAACTACACAAACAACCCTTAGTTTTCTTGTTTGTGTCGGATTTGTGTGCAAGGGCGTGTTCAGAATGCTTGGTCAGTGGATAGGTATCGTGGGTGAGGTCGGGTGGTCGCAGAACCTAATTTTCATGTAAACTATATAATTATTTATCTTCTTAAAGTGTTCTTAATGCTCTCTCACTTTGTATTGTGGATTTGAGATGTGAATTTTTTTCACACCCAAATTTTAAGAGGTGGCCCAAACGCACACCACTTTCACCTTTCCCCTTCGCCCCTAAGAGACCTTTCTCTGAAGGAAAGAGAGAGAGGGAATTGGATAAAGTATAAACATTTGAATTTCTACTTTCTTCGTTTTTCCTCTGACTTCGACAGCCTTCCATCCTTCAGACTGCAGGTCTTTCGTTTCCATCCCTTACTTTCTCTTCCTTTCACAGAGGAATCAGAATGCCTGCTCCATCGGCCTCAGCATGAAAAGAGGTGTTATGGGAAGCATGAGTCAGGGAACTCTGAAGTTTAGAGGAAGGAAAGAAGAATGAGATGAAGTCACAGGAACAAATTTCTATCCAACAGAACTAATTAGCAAGTGACCCATGGCTGCCTTATGGCTATGACGCAATGAGTCTTTTAAGTTTATAGGAGCAGGTTAGCGCTATGGGTCCACTGAGCATTACTGCTCGTGGGAGTACGTGCAACTTTTGACGTCCATCACTCCTTTCCTCCTTGAACTCACTCTTCCTCAATTTCACCTGCATTGCAGCGTAAGCTGTAAGTTCTTAGCCACGTAAAATAAGTCTAATCCTTCGGGCCAGCCCTAGGAGAGCTGTTAATCAGCTCAGTGGTCTGGTAAAACTAAGGTATACTTAACTTTGCAGCATGTCTGATCCTATATCTGTCACTACAATTCAGATTGGATGGGTCGATATCATACTCGCCTAGCACTCTCCTAGGCCCGCGTTCGATTCTCCGGCTGGCCAGTGAAGAATTAGAGGAATTTATTTCTGGTGTTAGAAATTCATTTCTCGCTATAATGTGGTTCGGATTCCACAATAAGCTGTAGGTCCCGTTGCTAGGTAACCAATTGGTTCTTAGCCACGTAAAATAAGTCTAATCCTTCGGGCCAGCCCTAGGAGAACTGTTAATCAGCTCAGTGGTCTGGTTAAACTAAGGTATACTTTTTTTTTTCTACAATTCAGTCCTTATAGAATTCATTGCTGGGCATTTTGTTTCTAGCCATTTATTTTGCATAGATATACAGTAGATCAAAATGGCTGAAATAGCTAAATGATAGGAGAGCCAATTTTTTTTACTTGTGATCTCGCTAGAGTAAATGTTGACCTCGTTTGGCAAAAGCTAAGTGGCCGTCTATTTTAGCATTGCTAACCAGTGCAAATGTGGAAGGCCTGTTTGGTGAAATCCAAATGACCGCCTGTGCGGAGAGTGGTCTGGGTCTCTCAGTATAGGAAAACCTTGACCAAAGACTTCTGTGAATTAGAAGAAACTTGCTGATAGGAAGTAAGGTTCAAATAGAAAAATGGAAATTTGTTTTATTGAAAGTAACTGTTGCTTCTCCGATATTTCTGTGTATATACACCTTTTTGTGACTGACTACACTAGAACAATTAAAGCTCTTGTCTATTCCACACAATTTTTTCATTATATTCTGCTACTGATGTTATGCTTCTTTAACTTAAAATTGTGGTTAAACCATTTACCCAGAGTGGGATTTATAAATTCAATATTCTAAACTTGAATGGCACTGCTAGATAGCTAAGCAAAAGTTAGCTTACAGTTAATGAATTTATTGCCATTCAAAGCAACACATTTCAGCTAAGCAATATGGTGGACAAAACTAACAGCTAGGTAATAATATCAATGTTACGGCGATGTTAAGTTCCATTTCCTTTGATTTTATTTCTTACCGTCTCAGTTTTATTTGTTTAACCTATCTGCATTATCCTGCAGTGGTTACACCAATAATGAATGTAGTTTTACCCATATAGAAAGCTACTGATTTACATAGTTCTTTGTAATTTTTAGCTCTGCAATTAACCCTCGTTATCTCTTATATTTCCAGGATTCTCTAACAACATTCTAGACTATGAAAATCCAGACTATGGAGAAAATGACCAATGGCAAATTGGAAAGCGTTCAAGGAGGAGTTATAATCAACAGAAGAACAGCGAGTCTACGCCTTTGCTCGTCCTCATACTAGCATCCAATGTCAGGAGTGGGTCGACTCTGCTGGCCGAACTTCTTTCCACAACTGGAGAAGCTGTCCTGTTTTTTGAGCCTCTGTGGCCCTACAGAGATAAACCAGAGCTTTTCAAAGGCAAAAGTGTTATTAGCTATTTGTCAGATGTTTTCCAGTGTAATTTCAGTGATGAATTAGAAGCCTTCCTGAGGTATACCTTCCCGTTCAGTCACTACTTCCATCAAAGCATTCTTAATTGCCTAAGTGACTCATCTGCTCAAAAGTGCTTGAGGGAACTAGATCTGAAAAAAATCTGCCAAAATGCAAGAGTGCGCGTTGCCAAGGTTGTGCGAGCGAGGCTGTCTGCTATTGAGGATCTACTCCAGGGCTCCTCCACCCAACGTATCAAAGTGATCCACCTCACTCGAGACCCCAGAGGGTCGATCACTTCCATGCAGGGCCTCTTCTGGAACTGGAAGCCCTCTCTCAAGTGTGGCCCTCTGTGGGAGGACATGCAGGAATACGATCGCCTAGTCCAGAAGTACCCGGAGAGCCTCATCAACATTACCCACGAAGAACTGAGCTTGTATCCTACGAAGACCATGGAAAAGCTGAATCGTTTCTTGACCGGGCGTCCTGACGTCTCTGCTGGAACCCACCAGTACATCAAGAGGCACATGAATTCCACCAGGTACCGGGAAGACCCCCTGAGCACTTTTAACACCAGCAAGAACAAGTACCAGTCCTGGCGTTGGCAGATCAATGGGAGGCTGCTCTCGCAGATAGAAAATGAGCCCAGTTGCCGAAAGGCCATCGAAAGATACGGTCACAATCTATTTGGGTCCCTGGACAGGGTCACTGATCCGAGAATACCCCTTAAAATATCTGACGAGGGACCAAGCGAGGAGGTCCTACAGATGTATTCGCAGACGTAAACTGGCTGACGTAGAGAATTATAATTGTAAATCAAGTCTGTTAATATCTATTTGAAACTTGTTAAGGTCAAGCATGTAAAGGAGACAGAATTCTTTGAATATATTAAATAAAAAATCCTACTTAAAATGTTAATATAAACTAATGGCAGATTGTATCATCATAAGTTGGTTTTCATTGGCGTTTTAATGTAAATAACTTGAAAAGGATTTTACATCTGAAATGTCTATAGCAAATGTGTCGCTAAAACCTCCTCATGAAATATTAATATTCCGCTTTTCTATGAATTATATTGACTACCATTTGAATATTTCGATGAAATAAGAACTGATTTGATTTTGAACAAATTTTACCTTGGTCTTAAATTACGACCATTAAATTATTTTGCATGTTACTTGTCCCTGATTCTTAAATGAACCTCCTCACACACACACACACACACACACACACACACACACAACACACACACACACACGCGCGCGCGCATACAAACACACACCCACACACACACACATATACATATATACAAAGATATATGTATATACATACATGTATATATATACTATATACATATGTCTATATATATGTATATGTATATATAGTTCTACATTTACTGATATATGAAATAAAAAAAATCGTACCTGAATGTTAATAAACACCAATGGCAGATGGTATCATCACACACACACACACACACACACACACACACATATATATATATATATATATATATATATATATATATATATATATATATATATATATTATAAATATATATATTTATATATTTATGTATATATATATACATATAGTTTTACATTTACCTATAATAATGTATGTATAGAAACAAATGAATTTAAGCGAACTATAAACAGAAAATTAAAAAAAGAGAGAAATTGTGTAAATCACCGCAAAATAACGTGACGTGGGTCAGTTACCTGAAAAATTTGATAATGATCTTAATTTCTGTTTGTGATTTATGCATAAAACCTGGAACAATAGAAACTGGTGCTAAAAAGTGTTATCCCTCAGAGTCTTAGCCAATTGTGTGGGATGAGGGTGCTAGCCCCTGTCCTTCTCCACCCTGGTTGTGACCAGCAACAGTCAACTGACTATCAGGAGTCAAGCTTGGGACATCTTGCAGGTCTGGGGAGTCTGTCATTTTCTTAGCAGGATTATGTGAAAATCAAAGAGCAGATTTATCCACTTATCTATTACAGGATATATGTTTGGATATCTAAACTTGAAAGTAAGGCATAAGTTTGGATATCTAAACCTGTAATTAAGATATAAGTTTGGATATCTAAACCTGAAAGTAAGGTATCAATGTGGATATCTAAACTTGTAATTAAGATATAACTTTGGATATCTAAACCTGAAAGTAAGTTAGAAGTTTGGATATCTAATCCTGAAAGTAAGGTATAAGTTTTGATATCTAAACCTGAAAGTAAGGTATAAGTTTGGATGTCTAAACCTGAAAGTAAGTTAGAAGTTTGGATATCTAATCCTGAAAGTAAGGTATAAGTTTTGATATCTAAACCTGAAAGTAAGGTGTAAGTTTGGATATCTAATCCTGAAAGTAAGGTATAAGTTTGGATATCTAAACCTGAAAGTAAGTTAGAAGTTTGGATATCTAATCCTGAAAGTAAGGTATAAGTTTTGTTATCTAAACCTGAAAGTAAGGTGTAAGTCTGGATATCTAATCCTGAAAGTAAGGTATAAGTTTGGATATCTAAACCTGTAATTAAGATATGAGTCTGGACATCTAAACCTGAAAGTAAGTTAGAAGTTTGGACATCTAATCCTGAAAGTAAGGTATAAGTTTGGACATCTAATCCTGAAAGTAAGGTATAAGTTTGGACATCTAATCCTGAAAGTAAGGTATAAGTTTGGACATCTAATCCTGAAAATAAGGTATAAGTTTGGATATCTAAACCTGGAATTTTGTTAGCTGTGTCTTATTATTGCCAAAGACGTGCATTTCAGGAAAACGAAAGCTTCTTGCTGTTTGTGGAAGAAAACGTAAACGACATCGAGTACCTTGACTATTTGCTGTTTAGACACTTTAGTAATGCGAAGAAATCTTTAACAAGCTGAGTTATGTATATGTACTATAAGAAAAAAAGATGATGATGATGATGATTATTGTTATTATTATTAAATTATTATTATTATTATTATTATTATTATTATTATTATTATTATTATTATTATTATTATTATTACAAACTAAACCATAATATTGTTTCAGAAATAAAATACTAGAAGCCCAGTACAGAAAATGAAATTGAGAGGTCAAGAATAACTTATGAAAAGAGAAGACCATTTATAACTTTGTATAGCTATGTATAAAAGACAATTTGTAGTGATGAATGTTCCATTTTTAGTTTTATTCTTCCTTGTTTGCTGATAAGAGGAGAAAATGGAAATAAATATTGATGATTTAGAATTGCTTTGAATACGTTTATGACATTTGTCTTCTACACGAGATTCCTCATATTGGATCAGCAAAGGAAATGTTGCATTCAGAAATAATTGAGGATAATTATGTGAAAATTTTTAACAGTGGAATTTTAAAAAAATGTGTAAGTGAAAGTATATACGCATACACACGCATTCACAGACAATCGTAAATATATATATACTGTATATATATATAAATATAAATATATATATATATATATATATATATATATATATATATATATATAAATATTTACTTATTTACTTACATATATGAATATACAAGCATATATATAATATAGTATATTTATACATACATGTACATAAATATATATAAAGAGTATATATATACAGTATACATATATATAGTATGTATATATACATATATGTAAATATATATATATACACATATATATATGTGTGTGTGTGTATACTGTATATTTACGAGTGTGTGTCAGTCTGTGCATGCGTGTGTGTATATATGTACATTTTTATATATATTTCTTTATATATGTATGTATAAATATGTGATATATACATACAAATATATGCCGTATATATATATATATATATATATATATATATATATATATATATATATATATATATATATATATATATATGCAGCATATATATTTTTGTATATATATATATACAAAAATATATATGTCATTTGGGCATATTTTCTCTCTTATGAGATTTCTGTTGAAGCTAGTGGCATTGTTCTCAGATAGTATCTTTTTATCAAGACTTTGAATCAGTCTTTACTTCGTTTTCTCTTCATGTAAGCTTCCCAGGAATAAATAAAAATCATTCACGATTCTTTCCACTGACTTGCTTATTCTAGTCGACGGAGGAAACGGTCCCTCGACTAGAATAAGTAAGTAGCTGAAAAGAACCGTGAATAATTTTTTTTCCTTATTCATGAGCTTTCCTGAAGAGAAAATTAATAACTGTAGACTGATTCAGAGTCTTGATAAAAAGATACTATCTGTGAATTAATGCCTTTAACTTCAATAGAAATTACATAAGAGAGATAATATGCCTAAATAGCACACACGCACACACACACATATATACTTATATATATATATATATATATATATATATATATATATATATATATATATATATATATATATACACATATATATACACATGTATAAACGCTTCATAAAAAGACAGTATCATCGAATAATGCCATTAACTTCAATTGAATATATATACATATACACACACATATACTGTATATATATATATATATATATATATATATATATATATATATATATATATATATATATATATACAGTATATATATATATATATATATATATATATATATATATATATATATATATATATATATATATATATATATATATAGTCTTTATAAAAAGATAGTATCTGCGAACAATGCCATTACCTTCAACAGAAATTATATATATATATATATATATATATATATATATATATATATATATATATATATAATTATATATATATATATATATATATATATATATATATATATATATATATATATATATATATATATATATTCTCTTATGTAACCGTGTCTTCAGATATTTTGTAACGCTGCAGACAAAATATCTGAAGACACAGCTACGTAAGAGTATAACTTTCCCAGCGCGAACACGTGCCTCTAGCAAAGGTTTCTTATCGAGTCAAACGCCATGTGTCGAATTCCCACAGGCTAACGAGGTTAGAAAGTACTGAAAAGGTCACACACAGAAAAGCAACGTAATATTTCCTTACTTTTTTTTTTATTAGACGAGAAATTCTCACCAGAAGGTTTTTTGGGTATTAACTGAACTTCGAGGATTCAATAAATACACAGCTGATATTCTTTATAATTAATCTTTATTTATATGTGACATCTTAAGCTAATTCTATCACTCATGGCAGCTCGTGAGGATTTTAATCTGTTTCTCTTGTGTCGAAATACACGAGAGAGAGAGAGAGAGAGAGAGAGAGAGAGAGAGAGAGAGAGAGAGAGAGAGAGAGAGAGAGAGAGAGAGAAAGAATGTTTTAGATGAAGGACATCTTGAATGGATCCTTGAAAACATCTGTTGTTGTTGTTGTTGTTGAGAGAGAGAGAGAGAGAGAGAGAGAGAGAGAGAGAGAGAGAGAGAGAGAGAGAGAGAAATATTTGTTAGTAATCATTCACCATAAATAAGAAGAATAAAAGGCTTTACATATATATTAGTTATGTTTATACAGGGTGGAGTTGTTATTATTATTATTATTATTATTATTGTTATTATTATTATTATTATTATTATTATTATTATTATTATTATTATTATTATTATTATTATTATATTGACACCGAATAACTTGAACAATTTCAGAGTTAGGGATTTGAAATTTTTATCACAGTAGGACCAATATGGTGGGGAACGAAAATACCAAAGTACCACCTAATTTCCTGCAGCACTCCCTTCTCCCACCCCCCACAAATACCTCACCCTCTTCCAAGAACAATAAACCAAAAAGAAATCTTACGGTCTGTTTCTACAATACTCAGGTTGGCTTCCCAAACGCTAATCTACCAAAATATCCTAAAAAATTGTAACCGGAATGGGTTCGAATCCTTCCAGGGAAGGAGAATCTCTTCATTTATTTCCTACGGCATTTCGAGGCTTTCAAAAGAGATTGTAACAAAATGTGTTAGAAAAATTAGAAGGTAGAATTAGAGAATGTTACGAATTAAAAGGAGCTGATAGAATGGCTTCAGTAATTAGTGGAGTTATTTTTCCTTTTATTATTATTATTATTATTATTATTATTATTATTATTATTATTATTATTATTATTATTATTATTATTATTCTAAAGGGAGATTTTGACTGAAGATGAACGCAGAGTAGGGTTCGAAAGCTTTGATAAATTTTATTGTGGACCCTTTAGAACATTTATGAACCCTCGTGATAGAGTTTTTCTCCATTATTATTATTATTATTATTATCATTATTATTATTATTATTATTATTATTTAGGAGATGAACCCTATTCATATGGAACAAACCCACGAGGGCCACTGACTTGAAATTTAAGCTTCCAAAGAATATGGTTTTCATTAGGAAGAAGTCAGAGAAGGTCAAGGGAAATACAGAAAGAAAACATCTCGCTTATTAAAAATGAAAAAAATAAATTAATAGACTGATAAAAATATTGACAACTATAGACACTAATGCTGCCCTGACAGATACTGTCATCATCACCATCAAAAAATGCACTGTCATCGTTACCACAGTCATTCATCAGTCATCCCGGAGACATGCATGTGAGAGGACCCAGTTTCTGCATACTATCCAGCCAGTTTGTTCTCTTGATTTTTATCAATAGCTTTATCAATAGAAGATAAAATACCCATGAAGTGAAATTTGTGTTCTTATTTTAGTCTTTCTCCACATTTTTCCATACGAGCAATTTACAAAATGCGTATGAGTGGGTATATAACAAATGAATTGATAAAAAAAATTTTCCTAGATAGTGACCCGCAAGGGTTTTAACCTGGTATGTATCCACCTTTGCGGCGTGTTTAGTACAAGCCCGTTGGGGATTACCGTAAAAACATAAACAAAAGGCTGTAGATACCATAAAGAGAATGACCCCCAAGAAATATTCGTCCCAGATAACGACCCCCGAACTTTGCTGGGGGTCACTATCTAGGAAAGCACCCAAATTTCACTTGATGGGATTTTATCTCCTGTTATCAGGTGGAGCGTGAATGTCAGCCGATGGCACAAATCAAATTAGACAGACGTAAGAAAAGGAAAGCAGAGATAATGTCAGAAAATGGCTGAAATTTTGAGAGAAAGCAAAAAACAAAAAAAAAAAATAAAAAAAAATTAATAAACAGGTAATGAGACGAATGAAATGAACGTAAATACTGCTGAATGCTATACTATCTGCAGAAGTAACTTTTGTCTCAAATCCTTGAAGCTGAGAAAATAGATAAATAAATAAATAGATAAATAAGTAACCAGCAAACATAAATTAGGTTTCAGAAGGTCCAGTTTGTCTTCTGTAGATGTGTTGTCATGCTGACCTCTCTGGCTATAGTTTTTTTTTGACAGCAGCAAAAAAAAAAAAAATGTCAGCAGAGGGTCGTTTTTTGTCATTTTTTATCACATAAATATGTTACCAGGCTGCATCCCTTAATCATATTCCCCTTAGTAATTTTTTTTTTTTTAATTTTCACTCACTATTTTTTGTGATGCATGAACTAGTAAAATCACTCTTCAGATTAGATATGCCAGGAACGCCCTCTGTTATTCAGAGTTGATGACGTTGCCCGCAGCCATTGCCTTCTTTCGAGGGCTTAACTGGCGAACGCATGTTCTAGAACTTGACAACATGCAACCAAGGTCCTTTAAATATATTCTATATTTGAAGGACCTTGCATGCAACTACAAAGTTAAGCATATCTTGATTTAACCAGACCACTGAGCTGATTAACAGCTCTCCTAGGGCTGGCCCGAAGGATTAGACTTATTTTACGTGGCTAAAAACCAACTGGTTACCTAGCAACGGGACCTACAGCTTATTGTGGAATCCGAACCACATTATGACGAGAAATTAATTTCTATCACCAGAAATAAATTCCTTTACTTCTTCATTGGCCGGTCGGAGACTCGAACGCTGGGCCAACAGCGTGCTAGCCGAGAGTTCTAGCCACCCCTGCAAAGAAGAACTGCATGCAACTACAAATGCATACACACGCACACATACCCACAAAGCGCATGTACATGCACATACATATACACTCACATACATGTATATATATATATATATATATATATATATATATATATATATATATATATATATGTGAGTGTGTGAGTGTGTGTGTTTGTGTGTGTGTTGTGTGTTTGTGTGCATTTGATCTAAATATAGACGATGGCCTTCAACACGACAATAAAAGTAATGAAAACAAGGCTAAGATAACTATGAAAATGCTAATGTAGTCACGAAGGCAGTATATAACAGAAGACCGTGTGAGTCAGCGAACGATAAAGAAAACGGAATCGCTGAATAAACTGCATAGAAAACGTGGGATGAGATTTTCAGAGGACCTGTCAATCATTATGAGATAACGGGCGTTGCTCATCGGTCTGTTTTGCAGAGGAAATTCAGCTAAATTCAGGCAGTTAGAAATAAAGCCTTGGAATTTAAACGCTCATGATGTCTCCAGATTCTGATAAGAAAAAGAGGCTGGGGAACTGGAGTCCACAGTTATAACAATGTATTTAATAATAATAATAATAATAATAATAATAATAATAATAATAATAATAATAATAATAAGGTATAACAATGTATTTAATAATAATAATAATAATAATAATAATAATAATAATAATAATATATTTCAGTAACCTGCTGTAATACTTTATAATAAGGAATTTCTACTGCAAGAAATATACTGTTTCATCCATCGAAATATGAACGTTGGACAATTATTAACCAATATTGATGTGCAGAAAAAGCGAATTATTCGAAGAATTGAGAAACTCAGTATAAAACCAATTCGCAAAATGCAGCCATTTTATTCAGCAAAACTCTCCTCAAAGAGGGACTTCTTTCGCAATAATAATAATAATAATAATAATAATAATAATAATAATAATAATAATAATAATAATAATAATGATAATCTCTAAAAGGCCTAGAGTTAACAGTGAGTTTTGACCTTCCATCTCCGAATAAAAAAAAAAGATTGGAAAAATCATGTTAACTCAAATGCCAATCAAAAAGATTACTGAAACTTGCAATAAAAGTTATAGATTTTTGTGTTATTTATTTTTACATATTATTATTACTCTATAGTAGTATAGTGAAGATGATGGATGGCAAACTTGCGCACTTTCTCCATTGGTATTTATTATTATTACGAGCTTGTTGGGGTGCGCTATGCGCGCTGGAACCCGGCGCTGCTGTCTCCCCTACCTACCCCGTCCCCACCCAGGGCGGACAAACAGGTTTAAAGGAGGAGGGTGGATGTCTCCTCTACCCTCCCGTTCCCCTACCTACCCCGTCTCCACCCGAGGCAGACAAACTGTTTGCAGGGGGTGGGTGGCTGTTTCATGTTTCCCCTACTGTCACCTGGGGGAGGACAAATAAGATCCACTCGGATTTTATTATTATCATTATTAGGCTACTATTATTATTATTATTATTATTATTATTATTATTAGAAGCAAGAAGAACCTCTTTTAAACATTTTCTTTTAAATATTGAGAAGACAATATAAAATTAACTCTTATGATGCAGCCATCCTTTTCAACATGATATTATTATTATTATTATTATTATTATTGTTATTATTATTATTATTATTATTATTATTATTATTATTATTATTATTATTATTGCTGACACTAGGCAGC
>JANJGK010000029.1:16620898-16625898 GCA_039081455.1 Macrobrachium rosenbergii
TTACCAGACTTGACAAAATGTATTTTTTCTCTCACTTCGTAGCCACATCTCCTCTGGATCTTGGAAAACCGCCACATGACTGGGAAGGACGTCTGTGGCATGGTCCTTGTAGGATTCGGCTGTAACACTGACAATCCTGAGAGGCAGTGGGAGGTTCAGATCCCAGATGGGCCAAAACCACCTGTTGTAGATCCTGTGCTACCACCTGTGAGTTAATATTAATTACTATTGAGCGTTGCTATCAGTCTCAAGTGTCACTTGAGATTGTGAGGGTTAGTTCTAAATCAAATCGGTAATATGAATAGTTTTATTTTAAGTATTGTCAGTTATGTAAGATTTCATATGATTTATCACAAATAAGATAAATATTTTCTTCTTGGGTCTGAGAGATATCAAGTAATACAAAACAAGTGTTGTTCCCAGAAAGATTTCTATTTTCCTAAGTAATTTCACTAAATAATATCAACACATACTACGTTACAATTCAACTATGAGCTGTTCATCATGAAAAATGCTTTCTTTTTATAGCCAAAGCTTCTTTATATCAAATGTCTGTTTTGCTCCATTTCCTCACAAAAGGAAGGCTCACCTACTATGAAGATCTTACATTTAGCTGACACCCATTTCGACCCCGAATACCTACCAGGAAGTAACGCTGAGTGTAAAGAAAAGTACTTCTGCTGTCGGGCAGAGAGTGGTGAGTACTTTTCTCTGAAGTAGGAATAATTTCAATGTATTGTTGAATTAGAAGTAGGCAGTCTGCTACTCATCTATGTCTAAAGAAAGCAGGTCAAAGGGCTTGCTCAGTCCATTACCTCTACATTTCTTAAACCGTTTCATACTCGTATTTCTAAAAGACATATATATCATTGTTTAACAGGTGAATGAGTTTGATTTGGGCAGGCAGTCTTTTCTTAGTATTTTCACCACAGAAAAAGACCCAGTTCAAGGAAGTCAGTGTTCAGGATTCTATCTACAAGAAGGTTTTCATATCTCAATATTCCAAGTAGTTTCCACATGTCAATAAAAAATTCCATGTTTCGTGGTGGAAGGTCCATTTGGCGTTGAATACTTTGGTTTCCATGCACTGTCTAAAGACATTCTCCCTCACACCTTGCATGAAGTGCGCGACAGAAACCTAATTTCCTTAAAACATCTTGCTTTCCATAGGCTCTGTTTATTGGTTCTCTATGCCAATGAATGATATATCCTGCTTTCCATAGGTCCTCTGGATAGACCAGAAGCAGCAGCTGGAAAATGGGGTGACTACCGTAACTGTGATGCTCCACAGTGGCTTCTGCAAGCCACATATGATCACATTAAGGCTACTCATACGGTGAGTAACTCTAATATTTTCTTGGAGTCTGTGATAAGGTTCTGGAATTAGGAATGAAGTAGCAGGTGACTTCACTTGTCATTTGCCCCAGTGAATCCCACAGAATACAGTTGAGTTTTCGACTTAGAAACAAGGGGCCTATATATGAAAAATTCAAGTTATCAAAGGAAGGTCTAAAGTGTCTTGTTTTACAATAGTGTCACGGAAATGTTTTCTCATTTTAAGTAAGTTTGGAAATGTTCATTAGGGCTAATAGGCATTGTCTTTTGTTAGCAGCCCTAATTCTTCGATCTCTTTGCTATGATTATCATCAGTGCTTATTTATCCTCTTGTGGTCCGAAACCCATACCAGTTTCCTCCATCCACTTCTTTCCTATCATTATTACCTTTTCTTTGGATCTTTTGTGTTTTTCATTCCCTCATCTTGCTTTGTTTCTTTTCCAATGTCATATGTTTCACCATTCCAGGATATAGACTTCATCATCTGGACAGGGGATCTGATTCCACACATCATCTGGAACACCACCCGCGAGAGAAACCTGGAAATGATTCGTGAAAGCGTTCAGATGGTTGTGGACAACTTTCCAGGAATCCCGGTATTTCCTGCTATTGGGAACCACGAATCTCATCCTGTAAATACGTGAGTGGTTGAAATCTTTGATCTTGGATCTGGTCCTGGGCTTAAGGTTTGATTCTTCCTCCCAGCATAGAAGTCATGACTACGGGTACAGGAGATGATAATGATAACCCTGATTCACAGATTTTATGTTTTCCAGAATTGTGGACGTGTAAGTTGTAATTTTGATGCTGAATTCAGCCAGATATATAATCCCATTTAATTTTACAGTTAACTTCTTGTCATGTGAGTTGACAACCGGTTGTACCAGAGGATCAAACAATATAAGACTAAATTTGAATTCATCATTGAAAGAAGATTGGCTTACAGAGCGCTGAACCAATATCTGTATTACTTCACAAATTAACCTACTTTGATAAAATTAGCAAGATGTTATGTTATATAGCTAACATAAACATAATTTGGATCTTTCCTAGATAATGACCCCAAGCAAAGTTGTACTAAACACGCCGCAAAGGTGGATACGTACCGGGTTAAAACTCTTGGGGGTTACTATCTAGGAAAGATGCCACATTCTAATTCCACCATATATAATGACTGCAAACGGAACTGAGTACAACGCCTTATTTCAGTTTCCCACAACCTTATATTGACAACGAGTTTGACATCTCTTGGCTTTATGACGAAATCACAACCCTCTGGGCTACCTGGCTGCCGAAGGACGTTGCTGAGAGCGTCGCCTATTCAGCCTATTACTCGACTCTCATCAAGCCAGGACTGAGGGTCTTGTCCATTAATTCCAACTACTGCTATGGCTTCAACTGGTATGTGGGTTTTATCCTTTTTTTTATTATTATTTGTTGAGAGAGTTTAGCTTTAGTATCCACCGTTTTTAAATTTTGTTGTTTTCTGTAAAAGAAAACTATTGTGCCGGCTTTGTCTGTCCGTCCGCAGTTTTTCTGTCCGCCCTCAGATCTTAAAAACTGCTGAGGCTAGAGGGCTGCAGATAGGTATGTTGATCATCCACCCTCGAATCATCAAACATACCAAACTGCAGCCCTCTAGCCTCAGTAGTTTGTACTTTATTTAAGGTTAAAGTTAGCCATGATCGTGCTTCTGGCAAGGATATAGGGCAGGCCACTACCGGGCCGTGGTTAAAGTTTCATAGGCCGCGGCCAATTCGGCATTATACCGAGGCCGCCGAAAGATAGATCTATTTTCGGTGGCCTTGATTATAAGCTGTACAGAAAACTCGATCGCGCCGAAGAATATTCGGCGCATTTATTACTTGTTTCCTTCTAAGTTCTTGTAATAATGACTCAAGACTTTCATAGTAAGGGTAAACATTTTGTTCTAAATAACTCAGAATTTTAATATTTTCAGTCTTTACCAGTAATCTATGCTAAAGCTGTTATGATTTTGACGATTTTGTCTATTGTGAAATTTTATTCATTAATGATTTAACCTCATCATACACATTGCTCTGAAACCTAAGAAAAAAAATAGCTTTAGATACTTAAGGTTACAACTGTGACGACATGGATTCAGTTACTCAAGTTAATCATGTAGTCAGTTTTAGATTTCCCCGTTGACTGCCATTCTGATTGGCAAGCATAAGTCACTGAATCTTTATTTGAGTTTCAGGCAGCTCATTTACACTGACATAGTTCCAGGTAGCCAGAGCACTTGTTCCTTTGTGATAACTGAGCCTTCAAGTTATTCAGTCCCTTCACGAATTGTAGGCAGTTTCATTATAATGATGATGAACAGCAGCACCAACATGCAGTAAATGTACCTCGCTGTCGAACTTCTCAGCTCCAGAGGTCCTTTGTTCCTCAACCGTTGGACTGTGGAACAGCCTCCCAGAGGATGTCTTGCAGCTGAAACTTTAGAAGTTTGAGCGAAAATGCAGTGCATCACTACCCTAATACTATTCTTCTTGCATGTTAATACATTTTTATCTATTTATCTATTTATTATTATTTTTTTTAATAAGTGGGATCTCTTCTTTCTGTTTTTCGCTTTACTTCTTACTTCTTCCTAATAAGCACCATATTCTTTGGAAGCTGGAATTTCAAGTCAGTGGCCCCTGTGGGCTTGTTCCATATGAATAGGTTTCATCTACTGAATAATAATAATAATAATAATAATAATAATAATAATAATAATAATAATAATAATAATAATATGGCAATCAAGCTAATGAACCTTTCACAAACTGTAGGTGGATTCTTTACGATGATGTCGATCCGGGCGCTGAGCTGGACTGGATGGCAAAACAACTGAAGGCTGCTGAGGAAGCTGGGGAGAAAGTGTACCTCATCAGCCACATCCCTCCAGGCCACAACGACTGCACAAAGACTTGGAGTCACCAGTATAACCGTATAGTCTTGAGGTAACATAACCTTCTCGTTTACGTCTGGTTAGCTTTCTTGTATTTTCTGAGGTTCCCAAAAGAACTCAAATAAGCAGATTGTGGTAAATTTATCTATTTGTTATAGCCAGTTTATGGTACTGATTGCAATAACACTGTTACCAACCATTCAGCCGGGTCGTTTTCTTTCATAGTTGTCAAATACTTTTGTTTAGCGTAAAAATTCTTGATATTTTCGTTGTTTTTAGAACTATGGGGGAAGAGAAATGCTTTATTCTTACAAAGATATTTAGGCCTTTTAAATCTTGTACAGTTTTTATAACAGAAATAAAAGGTAAGGATGTTAATTTCTCTCTCAATGAACTCTTTTTATTGATTCTTAGGAATGGACAACCTCTACCTCTAATATTACAATTTCAACTTTGATTATCTGTAGGATAGGAAAACTGTGGACAAATACACCCAGTACTTCTTATATAACTGTATCTGTTCTGACGCAACCTAACCTAACACAGCCTAATCTGATACATGAGGACCAGAATACTCTCCAATATCTATGATGATAAAATCCGAGTGGATCTTTCTTGTTTGTCCGCCCCAGGTGGGGGCGGAGGAGGTAGGGGATTGGGAGGGTAGGGGAGATACGACAAATTAAACAAAAAAACTAGGTTATAAGAATATATCAGAAAAAGTTGAACTAAAGTCAGTCATCA
>JANJGK010000029.1:16630898-16635898 GCA_039081455.1 Macrobrachium rosenbergii
GAAAAAACAGGCCCCTTGATCCAAAATATACATAAAATTTGAAAAACATAAAATAAGTATTCCAGGTTTTCGATGTAGAATGCAGAATACTAGACAGAAGCTACAGTAGTTGCTGAAAAACGCAACTTGGATGTATTTGATTATTCAAGCAATTACAAGATTTTTTTTCTGTAGAAATTTTGCACTTCTAAACAGATAAATCTCACAAATATGAGTTATGTGAGAAATTCAACACCAGTGAAATAGCGCTTTCTTATAACATGAGATTTTAATACTTTTTCCACTTGCATAATAATCTTAACTAAAGAAAGACATACATTCTTAAGGTAACAGCTTTCGAGATGGGAACTTGTTAAGTTTTTTTTTTTTTTTTACAATGATGTAAAATTAGATTATACATGTTTTGTCCTTCTTTTTTAGCTTGTTTTGACTTCGACGTAATAAAATCCTGCATCATCCATTCAAAGTGGTACAAACCTAAACAATTTCCTTTTTATCCAGATTTCTCAAACATCGATGATCTGAGTTTTGAAATAATAAAATCCTATTTTTTTTTCTTTCTTTGATATATTCAGACTATTCTCCTTACACTCCTTTCGCAGAAACTACATAAAGGACGCCAGGCCTTACATGGAGGAGGGGTGCGACGAAAAATGCAAATACAACTTGCTCTGTCGTGTGCTGGTCTCTGACAACTCTGATCACTCCCACTGTGAGGGTCTCTGAGTATCTCACAACTGACAAATGCAAGATCATTGACTGTACCATTGTTAGACATAGGAATGAAAGTCCTTCATTGTTAATTAAAGTCCTATATTATTTATAAATGTGCTTCATTGTTTATAAATGTCCTTCATTTGCCATGAAAGTGCTTGCCAATGGTATGGGTTTGGATCCATTCCAGTTACCCCCAGCCAAGTAAAAATTGCGCCGAAGTTTCTTCGGCGCAATCGAGTTTTCTGTACAGCGTATAATGCTATATGAAACTCTCAGCCACGGCCCGGTGGTGGCCTGTGTTGTTGGCACCTATAACGGCGCAGACGCACGATCATGGCTAACTTTAACCTTAAATAAAATAAAAACTACTGAGGCTAGAGGGCTGCAATTTGGTATGTTTGGCGATTGGAGGGTGGATGATCAACATACCAATTTGCAGCCCTCTTACCTCGGTAATTTCTAAGATCTGAGGCAGATAGAAAAAGTGCGGACGGACAGACAAAGCTGGCACAATAGTTTTCTTTTACAGATCTACGGCATTGTCTTCTCAAGTATATGAAGAAGAGCATTTTCCTCATTTGAAAGCACCCCGTAGGGAGGTAGCGCCGTCGGTGCACCTCACGTGGTGCACTGCAGGCATTACCGACGGTTGTTTGCAGCGTCTCTTCTGTCCTTAGCTGCACCCACTTGTTAACCTTTTACTTTATCTCTGTTCCCACTTCCTTTCCTCCATCTTTCTGCCCACCTTAAACAACGAATGGCTGAAAGTGCCCCAGTGTTTGTCTAATCTTATAATTTTCCTAAACCAATCAGTTCTTTAAAAGCACAAAAAGTTTCTTCCTCGATACACTGGTTCCTGGAACACTGGTCAGAAGAACAAATCACAAATCCCAGTTTTGTCAGTTCAGGCACTGCCTTTCCTATTGCAATCATCATCTCTGAAATTCCAGGAAAGGAATTTCCTAATGAGAGATTAACCAGAACTCTTTTGAAATCCCTCTTGACTCCAAATTAATTATGTTCCCGGTCAATGAGCCTCTGTGTGCTACACTCCGTTGTATCTTGCCACCTCTGACATTCAACCAAGATTTCTTAGGCTAAAAGATGCGGTTAAAATACTTGTGATTTCAGAATCATAATTTTTTGCACAGAGGTATATAACAGCTTTTATATATGAGCCTTTCAGTCGAGAAACATGCCAAGCGCCACCCTGGGCCAAAGTATTTTTAATTTAATTTATTATATTTTAAAAATGGGACTTGGCATGTTTCTCGACTGAAAAGCTCATATATACATATATATAAACATATATAGTATACTGTATATATGTACGCATATATAAATATATAAATATATAAATATATATATATATATATATATATATATATATTTATATATATATATATATATATATATATATATATATATATATATATATATATATATATATATATCACATTACCACAGGTGAAAAATAAGAGACGGGGTGTAGGTCCTGACCGGTTTCGACTTTATTTTCAAGCCATTGACAAAGGACTGATCAGTCTCTTATTTTTCACTTTGGGTAATGTGTGATAAATGAATCGCGTACAAAAGTGATTATAATCATATATATATATATATATATATATATATATATATATATATATATATATATATATATATATATATATATATAGAGAGAGAGAGAGAGAGAGAGAGAGAGAGAGAGAGAGAGAGAGATAGAGAGAGAAATCACTTAAGCTATCAGTGTACTCGTTCTGTCAAATCATGCGTGCAGTTTGCACTTGATCCCACAGAACCTTGCAGAAACAGTCAGAGTCACTGTCCTCGAATGGAATTTGTCGCCATGATGAAAACTGCCGCTAATCCTTCCTTTTTGCCTCTGACCTTTTGTTTTGCAAAGATCTGTGGGAAAGTTTGGGGGGATTTGAATTGCTTCTCTGCTCCTTACATGTGGAGTCAGGTGTTATGAAAAGGCTGTTATTGTTATTTTCGCAGCCTGTTATATTACAGTTTAAAACTTATATTCACAAAATAATAATAATAATAATAATAATAATAATAATAATAATAATAATAATAATAATAATAATAAGTATTATTATTATTATTATTATTATTATTATTATTATTATTATTATTATTATTATTATTATTATTATTGTTGTACATTCCTACAGAAGCCAAAATAATTCCCTGAGAGTACAATTCCCACTGTGAAATAGACACAAACACAAGGAGGAGAAATTCCAACTCAGTAACAAGAGAAGAAGGAAAAAATATAAGAAAATTAAATCACAATAGGCAAAAATTAAATTACAACCAGAAATAACCAACAAAAAAAAAACATTAACGAAACATAAAAAATAAAAACAGCCTTCCGCCGACTTATACAATTACACAAAACGACAGCGAGAGCAATAATCACCTTAAGTGATAACTGTCGCTTGACCAGTATCAGATGGCATAAGAGAATTCACCTCTCGAGATAATAATCGGCGAATTATCTCCGGAGATAATTCGGCTGATTCCGAGGTGATTAGTTCATCGGCGGCTGATTACGTACGAAAAGTGTGTGGGGGGGGGGAGGTCCAAAATAAGCATAACATTATTCGATGATGACTACATTATATTTTGATGTTCTAGATTTTTAGTTTTCTGTCAAAAGAAAGCTATTGTGCCGGCTTTGTCTGTCCGTCCGCACTTTTTCTGTCCGCCCTCAGATCTTAAAAACCACTGAGACTAGAGGGCTGCAAATTGCTATGTTGATCAACCACCCCCCAATCATCAAACACACCAAACTGCAACCCTAGAGCCTTAGTAGCTTTTATTTTCTATAAGGTTAAAGTTAGCCATAATCGTGCGTCTGGAAACTATATAGGACAGGCCACCACCGGGCCGTGGTTAAAGTTTCATGGGCCGCGGCTCATACAGCATTATGTCGAGACCACCGAAAGACAGACCTATTTTCCGCGGCCTTGGTTATACGCCGTACAGATAACTCGATCGCGCCGAAGAAACTTCGGCGCATTTTTTACTTGTTTTTATGAGAGCTGATAAACAGAGTACATCAATTGTTAAAAGAAGTTTGATAAAGACTTTTTAAATGATATGAACATGATTGCAGAGTGTAACTATTGTTTTGCCTTGATGTGGACTGTATAATTATTAGGAACGTTAGGCGAAGAAGGTAATACTGTTAGGAAATTTGATAAAGCAAATTTTGATAAAGTAAATTTTGATAAAATTAAATTTGATATATTAAAATTTGATAAATTAAAATTTGATAAATTGAAATTTGATAAAGTAAAATTTGATAAATTGAAATTTGATCAAGTAAAATTTGATAAAGTAAAATGGCCGTTATGATTTGATAGAAAAGCCAAAGTGATGAAGAAAATATATGGAATCATCGAAATTTTATAAGAAAGTAAAATGGCGATGGAAATTTGATAAAGAAGTGAACGTGTTAACCCAAATTTGCAAAAGGTAAAATATAGTAAATATAAAAAAAAGTTAAGCAATAACTTGATGAAGAAAATTTACGTGATGGCGGACATTCGATAAACAGGTGATGTGATTATGAAAACAGATTTAAAAACAAGGATGAAAGTGAAACTTCTTTTTCTTATCTTAAAATGAATGTGAAAACTTGATCAAAATAAAGGCATATCTTTTTTAATATATATATATATATATATATATATATATATAAATATATATATATATATATATATATATATATATATATATATATATATATCTATATATATATATATATATATATATATATATATATATATATATATATATATATATATATATATATATATATATATATAAATATACATATATATATATATACAGTATATATATATACATACAATATATACATATATATATACTGTATATATATATATATATATATATATATATATATATATATATATATATATATATATATATATATATATATATATATATATATTTAAATATATATATGGGTGTGTGTGTGTGTGTGTGAGAGAGAGAGAGAGAGAGAGAGAGAGAATACTCTGTCGAAACAGAATTGCTAACGGGTTCAGTATCATATGGCAACTGTATTTTTGAATCCAAATTCTGAAAACAAGATTTACTGGAAAATAGAGAAAAAAGAGAGATACAAAATATTCTGGGAAAACAGAGGGGGGTGACAGAGTTCCAAAAACAAAATGAATGGTATTGCGTTGAAAACTTAGTTTAAGATTTGTTGCGACCAGATCTCAGCAATCTGTTATTGG
>JANJGK010000029.1:16638398-16690898 GCA_039081455.1 Macrobrachium rosenbergii
CACATATATATATATATATATATATATATATATATATATATATTATATATAGAGAGAGAGAGAGAGAGAGAGAGAGAGAGAGAGAGAGAGAGAGAGAGAGAGAGAGAGAGAGCAGAAAAAATGCACCTACTGAAGATGATCCGAGGCTACGCATTTCATTATCGTACCTCATCTTGTTTCTCAAATCCTCGGATGCCGACATGAACGCTAGGGAGGCGGAAACTTCATGCACATCATTAACTCTGATCCTTTCTGCTTTAACGCTTTTCGTTGACGAAATACCAATGATAGCAATGATAGTCTGAATGCGGTTTATTCTCATTTAAGAGTGACTGTGTCAGTCGCCAGTGCGTGATAAATTCCCTCAAAATCGAACACTGGAGCAGTGCGCCAACACTCACTTCCCATTCGAGGTCATTTGTTTACGCGTCAAGGGCGCTCCCTCGTTGCAGATACGGACTGTTCAGTACGGTTCAGATCGTGAAGTGTTCTGTTCTGGTCGGGTCTTCTCTGAGGCTGTGACAAAGGAGTAGTACTGTACCACAAGGTTAGTTGAAGTGCGGCGTTGTCTTTCGACCGTTAGTCCACACCTGCGCTTGTTTCTGATTGTCGTACGCGGACAAATCAAGACATTAGGCCTATGTTGAATAGTATTTGGATTAAGCGTACATAATACAAGGAGTTTTTAATTATACACACACGCACATACATACACACACACACGTGTGTATGTGTGTGTGTGTGTGTGTATACGAACGTACCAAGACTTTAGGCCTATGTGGAAATTGATTTGGATTAAGTGTACTTAATACGATGAGCTTTTAATTTTATATATATGTACAGTATATACATATACATACATGCATACATATATTATATATATATATATATATATATATATATATATATATATATATATATATATATATATATATATATATATATATATGAATGTCGTTCAATGTAATCTTACAGTGTTCTATGAAGTTAAAAAGGCCCATAAAATCGCTATATACACGACGAACACCATATATTTCCTGATCAATGATGAATGTGGGCAGTTGGTATATGACAACATAATTTCTGTACATGGCATATACAGGCGTGGCAATCCGATGGTAGACGTATCAGCAGAAACACTTGCTTGAGAATGGTGTCTATATATAATCAGGACCGCTAGACAGGTCGGTAAGGCATATATTGACGCTGGGCCAGGCAATGGCGTCTCACGGGCTCATCGCAGGCAGGACCCACTACTAGCTCGTCGATACAACCGAACATTTGACCATCCTTCGCCTTTGCACTAATAGCCTCAGTTTTGTACTGAATTTTCTTTTAATTGCAGTCTACAAGTAACCTAATTATTTATCAGTGTCAGTTATTTTGATAAAAAAAATATACAGCCTCGTATCTCACAATTGTGAGTTAATGTTTCTATCGATAGCGAAGGTAAGAACTCTATATTTCTATTTTAACGTAAACTGTAATGAAGATTACTCAGAATACCTCAAACATTCAATAAATGAGAAGAAATCTGTCCTCAAGTAGCCTATATATATATATATATATATATATATATATATATATAATAAATATATATATATATATATATATATGTGTATATCAACAGTAATTGTCCTTGGTTTACAACCTGTAAATTATGGGCCATGGCTCACTTCCACCGACCTGTCTTAGCCCTCAAATGTCCGAAAATCCCCAAGCTCTCTGAATATGGATATGTTCGTATATATATATATATAATATATATATATACTATATATATATTATATATATATATACATATGTATATATATAAAGACCTGGATAAATTGATTGATAGGACAGATTGCCATTTCAAGGACGCACACATGTGTAGATAGACAGGCGGATATATACGTGGCTTGTCAAAGCACAGGCTGCTTGAATTATTATCACGCAATCTGCAACTGTGGAAAATTTAATGGAGACTAATCAGTCTTAGGTTAAGTACTTTTCGAAGTTCTTCATTCTGTAACGCCTACGATTAAACAAACAAAAAATTGCTCTTACATTGTTTAACAGTCGATTCAAGTTTGTTTTGTTATCTTTTTAAACGTCTTTTGATTCGTCCTAGAGAGAAGCCATTTGCAATGACAAATTTGAAAGAGATTGACTCAACGGTTTTGCGGTAATTGGTGTTGAATATGCAAATTTGAAAGAGACTGACTCAACGGTTTTGCGGTAATTGGTTGTTGAATATATATAATATTATATATCTATATATATATATATATATATATATATATATATATATATATATATATATATTATACTATATAATATATATATATTCAACAACCAATTACCGCAAAACCGTTGAGTCAGTCTCTTTCAAATTTGTCATTGCATATATATATATATATATATATATATATATATATATATATATATATATATATGTATATATGTATATATATATAAGTATATATATATATATAGTATATATATATATATATATATATATATATGTATATATATATATATATATATAGATAGATAGATAGATAGATAGATAGATAGATAGACAGAGGTTAAATATAGTCCGCAGTAAGACTCACTTTCCAAAATCATCAAGCACTGCCAGTTTTTGGACGGGGGTCTATTGGTTCGTGAAAAACTGGTGGGTTCTTTCACTCACTCCTGTTTGCAGCAGTTAAAACGATCCTCATTCAATCTCCATATATCAGAAACCCGGCTTTTTGTTCTCTTTTCTTCTGAAAATACTTGAAAAAAATTGTAGGCGACTTCCTTTGCCTGTAGGATTAGGTTAGGGTCACTGAATGAGGTCAGAAGACTTCTTCACCAAACAGTAGGCCTACATTTGGCAACGCTCTCCAAAAACTATGCCACATTTGCGATACGTACAAGTTTTTTTTTTATATTCTGGTAATGGAAACGGAATGGAAAACTTTTTAGTTGAAAAATAAAAAAAAGTAAAAAATGCGCCGAAGTTTGAGTTTTCTGTACAGCGTATAATGCTGTATGAAACTCTCAGTCACGGCCCATGACTTTCAGCCGCGGCTCATGAAACGTTCAGGCAAGATGGTGGCATGTGTTGTTGGCACCTATAGCGGTGCCAGACGCACGATCATGGCTAACTTTAACCGTCAATAAAATAAAAACTACTGAGGCTAGAGGGCTGCAATTTGGTAGTTTTATAACTGGAGGGTGGATGATCGTACCAATTTGCAGCCCTCTAGCCTCGGTAGTTTTTAAGATCTGAGGGCGGATAAACGCCATCTCAATAGTTTTCTTTTACAGAAAACTAAAAATCTGGGGCAAACCTATGTAAGAATTCTTTAAAAATCCTTATTCAGTACAAGTTGTTATATACTATGAATTTCGTAGATTTGACATTACTGTATTAATCTAATTTAGCTCCGCCCTGCCTCGATTTTGGTTTTACTAAAACAGTCAGTCGGTCCGTCAGTATCTCTCTCCCGAGCATGGAGGGCGATGCTAGGACATCAGGTCACGAAATTAGGCCATGAAGTCTCTCTCTCTCTCTCTCTCTCTCTCTCTCTCTCTCTGAGTTAGGATCACGTTGGGACATTAGTTTATATATAATAGTCAGTCGGTCAGTCAACCTCTCTCTCTCTCTCTCTCTCTCTCTCTCTCTCTCTCTCTGTGCGTTAAGGATCACTTGGGGACTTTGGTTTACAATAGTCAGTCGCTCTCTCTCTCTCTCTCTCTCTCTCTCTCTCTCTCTCTCTCTCTCTCTCTCTCTCTCTCTCGCTGAGTTAGGATCACGTTGTGACTTTAGTTTATATATAATAGTCAGTCGGTCAGTCAACCTCTCTCTCTCTCTCTCCCTCTCTGTGCGTTAAGGATCACTTGGGGACTTTGGTTTCAATAGTCAGTCGCTCTCTCTCTCTCTCTCCCTCTCTGTGCGTTAAGGATCACTTGGGGACTTTGGTTTCAATAGTCAGTCGCTCTCTCTCTCTCTCTCTCTCTCTCTCTCTCTCTCTCTCTCTCTCTCTCTCTCTCTCTCTCTCTGAGTTAGGATCACGTTGTGACTTTAGTTTATATATAATAGTCAGTCAACCTCTCTCTCTCTCTCTCTCTCTCTCTCTCTCTCTCTCTCTCTCACACACACACACACACACACACACACACACACACACACACACACACACACGCACGCACATACGAAGTCAATAAAAGGTCAGTGAAAAAAATAACTGAGCCCTGAATAATTACCAAAGCTAAGTGAATTCACCACCAGAGAAGCGAGATCCTTCTGAAGGTGAAAATGGGTCACCATTTTCATCTTCACCAACCGCAGCAGGATTCGAGCCTGCCACCTTCCGGTTACGCGTCCAAAGCTTTGCCTGTTTGGTTACCACGTCTCGCTAAAATCATAAAAAAAATAGATCGTCATTTGTTATTCCCCAACGAATATTTGTAATATGTTGTTTTGGAAGCACCTTCTGGCTCACTATTCAACTCTCAAAGACTAAATTCCGTTTCCTGCACATACTTCAAAAGGCTTTCAGGCTAGACTGTAGCCTTCTGGGTATATTCGTGCGTCCAGTAATTCCAAGTTTAGAGCATGAGTACATTACTTATGGTCAGTCACGCTCCCTGACCGGGCCATTTTTGTAATTCATTAAAACGCAGTTATGAAAATTTTTCGGGGTTCAAAGCCCTCATAACAATGGCTCATTGATAGTCCTCTTGGTATGAGTAGGAATTTATAATCTGGACATCCAGCTCAAACAATAAATGGCTTGCGTAATACATGTGGCATCAGACATAATGAAACGGTGAAAACTGTAGATATAGAGAGATAGACAGACTGATAGATGGGTAGACTGATTGGCTGAAGAAGTGGTATCAATGTTACGATCAGACGTAATGAAAAGGTGAAAAGTGTAGTAATAGGTAGGTAGATAGGTAGATAAATAGATAGATAGATAGATAGATAGATTGAGGGAGTGGTAAAGATGTTATGATCAGACATAATGAAAAGGTGAAAAATGTAGTAATAGATAGATAAATGGATAGATAAATAGATAAACAGATTGAGAGATTGAAGGAGCGGTAAAAATGCTATCAAGTGAGAGGATCGAGCAGCACTTCAAAATGGTTCAGTCATGTGGGAATAATGGAAGATAACAGGCTGGTGGGAAGAGAAAAGGTGAAAGTGGCAATGTTTGTTGTGAGGTTTGATGCTCTGCTGACGAGTCATCTGAGTAAGTGGTGAAGGCTTGACAGCAAATTTGGTTCACAAATGATTCACAGGAAAGTGTGAATGTGATAGTGACCGTTTGTTTTTCTTCATCAGGAGCCAACCGTTATGAGAGGAAACGATTTAAGGATGAATATATATACATATATATACATATATATGTATATATATATGTATATATATATATATATATATATATATATATATATATATATATATATATATATATATATATATATATATATATATATATATATATATATATATACACACACACACATATATATATACTGCCTTTTATGTTAATTCTTGCACACTAGCAACAGTTCCCAGACTATGTAAGGTTGCACGGCAACAGAGAAACGTGACACAATAAACCGCACTTGAAGCGAGCGAATGGTTAAAAGGTCGACCGCCGAGTTACTCTCTTCTCTGATGCTGTCGATAATAATAATAATAATAATAATAATAATAATAATAATAATAATAATAATAATATTATTATTATTATTATTATTATTATTATTATTATTATTATTATTATTATTATTATTATTATTATTATTATAGCTGTTTCCACGGCATTTAATTTATATAGAGTCTTCTCTATTCGTCTTACAATCTTCTTTTCATGAGCAAGTAGCTGGTATGTCAAGTTACCAAAGGAAATATAAAGATTTCTGTTGTCTTAGGTTTATTTCCTCTAACTTGTTAACAGCGCACTGGAGGCCATCTATGAGAGTACACATGCGATGAATTGGGTGGGATACATGATGGTGCTATAAATACCCGTGCATCATATATTATTATTATTATTATTATTATTATTATTATTATTATTATTATTATTATTATTATTATAATAGTCAGCCCTTGGGGACATTACGACCCATGAACACAAGATGACTGTATCCACCTGCAAAGAAAGTTTGACTTTAATTGTTTAGATTAGATATTCAACTCTGTCGGCGAAGAGTTTACTTCTAATGACCTTATCGTCGAGATAACAGGATGGTGATAACTCTTATCATCCCGCCTGTTTGCAAATGAGTCAATTTATCAGCATCGTGGGTTAAATTTAAACACAAGAAGGTTAGACTTAAATCCAGGGAAGTTAGATTTAAATCCAAGGTGGTTAGATTTAAACACAAGGATTAAACCCTAGGTGGTTGGATTTAAACCGAAGGAGATTAGATTTAAACCTGAGGAGGTTGGATTTAAACCCAAGAAGGTTAGATTTAAACCCAAGGAGATTAGATTTAAACCCAAGGAGGTCAGATTTAAACCTAAGGAGGTTGGATTTAAACCCAAGGAGGATAGATTTAAACCCAAGGAGATAAGATTTAAACCAAAGGAGGTTAGATTTAAACGCAAGACGGTTAGGCTTAAACCCAAGAAGGGTAGATATAAACCCAAGTAGGTTAGATTAAAACCCAAAGAAGTTAGATTTAAACCCAAGGCAATTAGAGTTAAACCCAAGGAGGTTAAATTTAAACCTAAGACAGTTAGATTTAAATAAAAGGAGATTAGATTTAAACCCAAGGAAGTTAGATTTAAACACGAGGAGGATAGATTTAAACCCAAGGCAGTTAGAATTAAACCCAAGGAATTTAGATTTAAGTACAAGGAGGTTAGATTTAAAACCAAGGAGATTAGATTTAAACCCAAGGAGGTTAGATTTAAACACAGGGAGGTTAGATTTAAAGACAAGGAAGTAAGATTTAAAGAGACAGAGGTTAGATTTAAACACAAGGAAGTTAGATTTAAACCCGAAGAGGTTGGATTTAAACACAAGGAGGTTAGATTTAAACCCAATGAGGTTAGATTTAAACCAAAGTAGATTAGATTTAAACCCAAAGAGGTTAGATTTAAACACAAGGAGATTAGGTTTAAACCCAAAAAGGTTAGATTTAAACACAAGGAAGTTAGATTTAAACCCAAGGAGGTTAGATTTAAACACAAGGAGGTTAGATTTAAACCCAAGGAGGTTGGATTTATGGAATACCCTAACCATAAAAAAATCTTTCACCAATATGTGAGGCCAGGTCAATCAGCAAGCACTCCCAGGAAGATGGTCAAAAAAACCTTCGGAAAGCATTGGCTCTTGCGGGATTCAACGAACTCCTCATCGTTTATTGTTGTTTTCCTTCTTTCCTCTTGGTTTTTTCTTTAGGGAGGACCCAGAAACTCTTTCTGAATAGTGTACATTATTCATTTTCGGTTTTAAGGCCAATTATGATACATGCAACATAAAACATAGGCTTAAACATAGTGAAACACCATCAAATCCACGAAACCTCTTGATAGAGACTGATACTACACTACAAATAAGGGAAACAGCAGCCTTCCTTCAGGCAAATTCCACACACAACAATTATAATGTTAGCAGAAGCAACTGTTTGTCCTGAAAACATTTGTATCCTATATCAGTTTACAGTAAGTTCTACGTCGTCCAGGTGTTTGGTCAGTACAATAAATCACAGACACTTGTTCGACCTGCGTAAAAACAGACACTTGTTCGACTTGCGTAAAAACAAAGTTGCCATAAGGAGAAAGGGATATCGTCTCTTTCATTAGGAACCGATTAAAAAGTATTAGAAGTGTTTGGTGAAAATAAGTGCTTATTTACTGAGAATTCGTTGGGCGAGTCGGTAGAGTTGTGGCCTAGCACTCACTAGGCCCGAGTTCAAGTCTCCGGCCGGCCAATGAAGAGTTAGAGGATTTCATTTCTGGTGATAGAAATTCATTTCTCGCTATAATGTGGTTCGGATTCCACAATAAGCTGTAGGTCCCGTAACTAAGTAACCAATTGGTTCTTAGCCACGTAAAATAAGTCTAATCCTTCGGGCCAGCCCTAGGAGAGCTGTTAATCAGCTCAGTGGTCTGGTAAAACTAAGGTATACTTAACTTTTACTGAGAAAAGTTGTATGAAGATTAATGCCCATCTTACCCAGACAAACATTCACACACACACACACACACACACACACACACACACACACACACACGACATAAATCCCCTTTCTTTTGTGACGTAAGATTTCTACAAACCCTTCTTAGTTGACGATCAAATTTATTGAGACGCAAGAGGTCGTAAATGCATCAGTTAATTGTTACCGTGATTTTCTAAATCAGAGGTTAATTTTCAGCTTATTATCTCCACTCCTCTTTCCGCCCTACATGTCCAGACCATCTTCTATCTTCTAGCCAGACGAGATTCGAAAAATTAGAAAAGGAGGACGTGACAGACCCTTTTGCCTTTTGACAAAAAAAAGTTAAAAGAGCAAGGAAAATCAGAGTCAAGTATAGAATTCCAAAGTTTGTGAGTCTCACTTTTCTCATTCTGTAACTGCCCATAAACTCCCCTCTTCTCTTATCCTTGCGGTAATTATATCTTTTGGGTTTTCATTGTCTTTGTCGATGACAAGTGCAACCATATTCCCGTTTTCTTTCAATTCAAATATCAGCTTATCTGTCTGCATGAAAACGACCTAGACTCAAGATGCTCTCGATAAATCTTATCACAAACATAACGCGCTGCATCATTGCTGAAAGCTACAAAACTTATTGCAAACGGGCCAATTAATATGGCTTTAATGTGGCCGAATTTAGAGCAAGTATGTCTGCCCCTATCAGACCGTAGTAATCTTGTCAGTAGTGCCTTGACGACTGAGGGTATCATAGCAGCGACCGCACAAGGTGCAGTGGAACCGAATCCCCCTTAATTAATCCACCGGTTAATCCATGATTCCGCGATTATTTTAAGTTACCGCTGGGTGTGAGTAGAGATTAATGGCCCCTTCTACACTTGGGGTTGTTATGCAAATGCGGCCCTTACTTTGCCTTGTAATAAGGACTGTTGTCTTCGTGCCGGGTTAGGGATCTTCTTCATTTCGTGTTTGACGGAATGCCAAGATTAGTATTGTTGATTATTTGGAGCCATTCGTGATTATTAGCGGTAAACGCAAGGTTGTGTGTGTGTGTGTACACACACACACACACACACACACATATATATATATATATATATATATATATATATATATATATATATATATATATATATATATATATATATAAATTTATATACATATATATATACACACACACGCACACACAAATATGTATACATTTAATTAACCAAAAATGTGCACCTTACCGTTAATGTCATATGTACAATACCGTCATTTGTGACAACGCTATCAAAACCGCATCCATATAATATGAATTCCAGCCCGAAGTGTCACAGTCCAAATGATGTTTTTTTTCAAACGTGTAACAACAAATGAATTCGCATAAAAAACAGAAAGCAAGGGAGTTATGGCTGTGCTTAGTGCGTATGTTATGAAGTGTTTAAGTAGCTCGGCATCTGGTTCAAGGTCACGCGTCGGAGCGTCTGATAAATTGTGACTGACATTTATCCTGTGCGAATGAGTGACATAGGGATTAATAATAATAATAATAATAATAATAATAATAATAATAATAATAATAATAATAATGGTAATTATTATTATTATTATTATTATTATTATTATTATTATTATTATTATTATTATTATGCTATTAAAAATAATAGCAATAATATTCTTTTTTATCATCACCTCTCCCCTTGAACATCTTCATCCCATATCTTCCACTGCTGTTTCTCCTCTTTCCTCTCACCCCTCGTTCTTGTAACCATCACCATTTTTGCGCTGTTACCCCCTTCCCCTCCCCCCACCCTTCATTACCCTATGTCCTTAGCTTGATTCTTCTAATCCCAGGTTGTCAGATCTAATCATCGATTCCCTCCTTCTCCTTTACTTTCTCTTTCTCTCGCTTTTCTTAATTGTCATCCCCAACATTCTCTTTCGATCCTTACACTTTTCATTTTCCTCTATCCAGTTATTTATTTATTTATTTATTTATTTTTTGTTATGTTTAGTTTTCTGAAAAGAGAACTATTGTGCCGGCTTTGTCTGTCGGTCCGCACTTTTTTCTGTCCGCCCTTAGATCTTAAAAACTACTGAAGCTAGAGGGCTGTAAATTAGTGTGTTGATCATCCACCCTCCAATCACCAAACATACCAAATTGCATCCCTCTAGCCTCAGTCGCCTTTATTTTATTTATATAAGGTTAAAGTTAGCCATAATCGTGCTTGTGGCAACGGTATAGGATAGGCCACCACCGGCCTGTGGTTAAAGTTTCATGGGCAGCGGCTCATACAGCACTATACCGAGACCACCGAAAGATAGATCTATTTTCGGTGGGCTTGATTATACGCTGTACAGAAAACTCGATTGCGCCGAAGAAACTTCGGAGCATTTTTCACTTGTTTACTATTGCTTTGAGTGAGTTCATAATTGGTTCGATTCGCTCCCAGGGAACTCTGTAGGAGTGAAAGTGTGTTTGTGCTGATTTGTTTTTCACATAGGTCACGCTTTTTGAAGAGTCTTGACATTTCATTTTGGCTGGGACTGTGAGCTTTGTGAATGTAGTATTTTGGCGTCGGATTTACTCTGTGTTTATTTTATTATTGTTTAGGTAACAATTGCTCTAGATGTGTCTGTTTTTACCAATCTAGTATACACAGTGTATGTGCATATGTCTAAAGAAAGAACATATTTCTTTTTGTCAATATGTCTAAATCTGTTCCCTGAACATATTATGTTGAGATATAAAATATTTTATCTAGAGGATTTTATTATTAATGTCTTGCAGTTATATGAAACTTTCTAGGTTTGCGTTATATACACACACACATTTATATGCATACATACATACATAAACAGATATATATATATATATATATATATATATATATATATATATATATATATATATATATATATATATATATATATATATATATATATATATATATACGAGTATATATACAAAATCTACTAGTCTCCCATTTACGTTATATAAATATTTGTAACTTTCACACTGACCTCCTACCGTCTCGATTCTCTCACGCTCTTTAGATAGTTCCATCACTGCGAGCATTATTGAATCCGAATGAAGGAACCCCAACGCCTTTGGAGGGGGTTGTAACCCATTCACGCGAGGTTTTTGGGCGAGGTAACCTCACTCCAGCCTGACGTGAGTGGATTCGAATTCTACCAGGGGAGATGAGGTTTGGGTTCTATTCAGTTCAAGGCTCCCACTGATGGTCTCGTCTGAACAGTGTGAGGGAATCTTCAAGTGTAGAGGTCATTGTAGCTTTTACAAATATACGGATATCGAAACACACACACACACACACACACACGCGCGCGCACAGACATATGTATATATACACACACACAGACACACACACACACACACACACACATATATATATATATATATATATATATATATATATATATATATATATATATATATTTATTTATATACATGTATACATATATACATATACATATACATATACAGCATATTATATATAGATATATATATTTATATATATAGATATATATATACATATGTATATATAAACAAAGACGAATGTGCATGACAAATAAGTTAAGGCTCGGAATATTATTCATTACATATAGATTTATATTTTTATTCTCTCGTGTCAAAGAATTCATTCGGGGAATAACATCATAACAATCATTCCTACTTCATTCCGGATATAGAATCAAGCCGCGTTGGGGAAGTATTACTTCTTTCTTAAGTATCTTTGGCTCTCAGTAGTGATAAGGAAATTTGAAAAAGACCGAAAACAGAGGTAGATTTTTTGAAAATAAAGACTCACATTGATTGAGACAGAGTTCAGTCATGAAGCTTACGCTGGACATTAATAACAACAACAAAAATAAACTTTTATGACTGAAAAATGTGTGGCGAGCTTCCAACGAATTCCCCGTAGGGGGTTAGTGCCGTCAGTGCACCTCATGCGGTGCACTGTAGCCATTGCTTTAGGTTCTTTGCAGCGTGCCTTCGGCCCATAGCTGCAACTCCTTTCCTTCCTTTTACTGTGCCTCCTTTCATATTCTCTTTCTTCCATCTTACTTTCCATCCTTCCCTAACAATTGATTCACTGTGCAACTGCGAATTGCGTCGTCCCTGATGACGTCATACAATAACCAAACAGTCAACACACTCCGCCGTATATGGGCGTCATCCGAATTCTTTCGCTGATAACTCCCCCTCCCCTCCCATCCCCTCCCTTCCCCTCCCCCCTACCAAGCCTTTTATGGGGCCGATCCTCTTACTCACCTACTTTTGGGAATAGGATCCCCACGCTCCTGCAGGATACCGCTTACGCAAGTGGCTGATCCTTGCAACGCATAGCAGTGACCTCCTTTATCAGACGCGACCTCTAGGGAGCAGAGTCTCTCTCGTGCAGGTTTTATTCACTTTTCTGTTTCTTGTTACAAGGTGTGAGTTTATAGAGGAGCTCTTTTTTACCAACTTTTTTATGTGCAGCTTTTGTTAAGAGAGAATTTAGTTGTAAGGATACGGATTACAGGAAGGCGAACGTGTGATTGTATTTTCCCGTGTCATGAATACAGTTGTTTACTTATGTAAACAAGTTGTCCCTGTTATATATATACAAACGTACACAAATATGCACACATGCACACATATATTTATATATATATATATATATATATATATATATATATATATATATATATATATATATATATATAATATATATATATATATGTGTGTGTGTGTGTGTGTTTGTGTGTGTATAGGCATTATATACATATATGTTTATATGCGTATATGTATGTATGTATATATATATATATACGTACATACATACATGTGTGTATATATATATATATATATATATATATATATATATATATATATATATATATATGTGTGTGTGTGTGTGTGTGTATATACATTCACCAAGGATTAATCATTATTCTTTCACCGGCAGTGATAACTCAAACAGTCATTTATTCATCCATTCGTTCGTTCGTCCATTCATTCATTCATTCCTTCCTTCATTCATTCATTCATTCAATTACTCATTCATTCGCGTTCTTTATGGGTTCATGGAAAGACTAATTTGCTTTGTGAATGATAAAGTATTGATTGGTAATAACCAATATAACCCCAGCGAGACTTTACCATTATTCTTTCATCATCACAGATGCTCCAAACATCTGTTCATTAATACATTCAGTCATTCATTCATTCATTCCACCCTTCCCTCCTTCCTTCCTTCCTTCATTCATTCATTCATTCATTCATTCATTCATTCTACCCTTCCCTCCTTCCTTCCTTCCTTCCTTCCTTCCTTCATTCATTCATTCATTCATTCATTCATTCATTCATTCCACCCTTCCCTCCTTCCTTCCTTCCTTCCTTCCTTCCTTCCTTCATTCATTCATTCATTCTACCCTTCCCTCCCTCATTCATTCATTCATTCCACCTTCCCTCCTTCATTCAGTCATCCATTCACGTTCTTTAATTAAGGGTTCATGGTAAGAGTTATCCGCTGCGTGAAAGACGAAGTACTGATTTGTAATAAGTGATGAAAACACAGACGTCAACTAAGCATTGTGAATCCCTCAGCTAATATGGGTCGCCCATTAAAAATTGGGGTAGAGGTTTTCGCGCAAGTTGTAATGGTCCACAGGTAGACCACTGGAACCAAAAGAGAGAAAGAGATAATCGAAGGAATAAAGTCATTTCTTTAAATTCTACTGGGAGCTGTGAGAAGATGAGGAATGAATACCATAAACACTTAACAGTTAATGGCTGCTATTCTCTACTGTTGGGGGCAGCTGAATGAAAGCTAAATGAAAGCTAAACGAAAGTTAAATGAAAGCCAAATGTATTCCACACGCCTGAAAAAGTGAATGAAAGCATTACAGTACTACTGTAGTGTAAGACTCTACGAAAGATACTGAGAACCCTTTAAGGAATAATTAATATGTGCACTGGAGGCTTTTCAGTCTCCAGAGGCTTCAGAGCCTCGTAATGAAGGAGCCCCACATGGTTGGGCTCTGAAAAGATGAAGCTGAAGGCTTCAGGATCCATAAGAGTTTAAGGATGAAGAAAAACTTAGACATGTTTTAACGTTCTGGGGAAGCAAGAACGAAGAAAGCTAATAATGCATGAACTAGGAGAAAGAACTCAATAGAAAGCGAGAAAGAAAAAGTACTGGCACTTAGTTGAGCCAAAAGCAGACACAAGGCCAGATAGGACTGCCCCGCAAAGGCAGGCTATCGGGCATATAGCCTATACTAATGGCTCTTAAGCCCTCCCCCCAACGACAAGGGGGCCAGTATTTGGGAGGGAAAAAAACTACTGTCCTTTCTAAAGCATGCAAAAATCCTTGAAATAAAAATTCTCTACTTGAAAACAAAACCATTTAATACTTACCACAGTTCCTTACCTTGTCCAATATGTAACAAAAGAGCGCTCTTCTTCTTCTTCTGCTTCTCAATTCTGGGCCGATGTTAAGGCCCTTCTAAACTCCTCCAAAGATGGCCGCAGCTGCTTGTCTGGCGACAGAGCCTTTCGGATCAGAGTTCTCAGTTGTCGATGGCTCTGGCATCCTGGCAATCGCCTAATTAGGCGTGCAAATGAGTAGATATCCGACTGAGGACTTGTTCGTCCACAGTCTCTGCTCAAGTGCGGGTCCTGGATGTGTTTCTGGAATTCTCGAACAGGCCTTCGGAACAAAGTGCTTCCGAATGGTAAGCAAAAGCCATAGTCGATAATGGTGGCCACAGGATCTTCAGGGCACGTAGTGTCATCGATCATGACGTTGGCTCCATGCAGGTCATTATGTCCGACTCCTGTCCGGTGAATGTCTTCCAGAATTTCGGCAATCTTAGTCAACACTAGGTGGACAAGGGGCACGTCTCCAGCGTACTTGCGTACAAATCGCTGGAGAGTAAGACTGCCATTGAAGGACGTCACAAAGGCCGCCTGCTCCTCCGTGCGAAGGAGTCCATACAGAACGGGGACTCCAGGTATCCCTTGCAATTTCTTCAGCGCCAGACTTTCTGCAAAGAAAGCCTTTCTTTCCTTCTTGCCATTTCCCTTCGCTATCTTCAAAACACCTTCTTGCCAATCACCATCTGCGTCTCGAACCTGGCATCTGTACACTTGACCATACGATCCTTCACCAAGGAGGCGGCCTTTCCTGACGTCCTTAGGCTTCAGCGTCCTAATAGACTTTGGTAGGTCACTCCTGATCTTGTTCGGGCGTGGTGTTGAGATTTCTTGGTCCCGGTCACGGGTGGTCTTCTTCTGGAACAGTATTGTTGTTCCCAAATAGTAGTCAGCAGGTACTACTTTTGTTGGAGCCTTGCTCCTTTGAACCTCTTTGCAAGAGGATTTTCCTCTCATTTTCTTTTCAGCCCTCTCAGGCTCCCACTCCTCTCCACGCTTCCGCTTTTCAGCTTTCTTGGACATCGTACATTTGCTTTGTTGAGGAAACTTTACTTCACTCTGGTATGTCTTGCGACTCACCTGCAAAGGTCACTGAAGGAGAAAACGAAATCCCAGCCTTATATAACTTCGTAGAAATTTTTCCAAAATTTCGAATTTTTACGATTTCATATTTATCCTCTGAAGCCTCTGGAGATTTTCCAGAAGCTCTAGAGGGTAAATGTGAAATCTTAAAATTTTAAGATTTCACATTTACCCTCTGAAGCCTCTGGAAAATCTCCAGAGGATAAATATGAAATCGTAAAAATTCGAAATTTTGGAAAAATTTCTACGAAGTTATATAAGGCTGGGATTTCGTTTTCTCCTTCAGTGACCTTTGCAGGTGAGTCGCAAGACATACCAGAGTGAAGTAAAGTTTCCTCAACAAAGCAAATGTACGATGTCCAAGAAAGCTGAAAAGCGGAAGCGTGGAGAGGAGTGGGAGCCTGAGAGGGCTGAAAAGAAAATGAGAGGAAAATCCTCTTGCAAAGAGGTTCAAAGGAGCAAGGCTCCAACAAAAGTAGTACCTGGTGACTACTATTTGGGAACAACAATACTGTTCCAGAAGAAGACCACCCGTGACCGGGACCAAGAAATCTCAACACCACGCCCGAACAAGATCAGGAGTGACCTACCAAAGTCTATTAGGACGCTGAAGCCTAAGGACGTCAGGAAAGGCCGCCTCCTTGGTGAAGGATCGTATGGTCAAGTGTACAGATGCCAGGTTCGAGACGCAGATGGTGATTGGCAAGAAGGTGTTTTGAAGATAGCGAAGGGAAATGGCAAGAAGGAAAGAAAGGCTTTCTTTGCAGAAAGTCTGGCGCTGAAGAAATTGCAAGGGATACCTGGAGTCCCCGTTCTGTATGGACTCCTTCGCACGGAGGAGCAGGCGGCCTTTGTGACGTCCTTCAATGGCAGTCTTACTCTCCAGCGATTTGTACGCAAGTACGCTGGAGACGTGCCCCTTGTCCACCTAGTGTTGACTAAGATTGCCGAAATTCTGGAAGACATTCACCGGACAGGAGTCGGACATAATGACCTGCATGGAGCCAACGTCATGATCGATGACACTACGTGCCCTGAAGATCCTGTGGCCACCATTATCGACTATGGCTTTTGCTTACCATTCGGAAGCACTTTGTTCCGAAGGCCTGTTCGAGAATTCCAGAAACACATCCAGGACCCGCACTTGAGCAGAGACTGTGGACGAACAAGTCCTCAGTCGGATATCTACTCATTTGCACGCCTAATTAGGCGAATGCCAGGATGCCAGAGCCATCGACAACTGAGAACTCTGATCCGAAAGGCTCTGTCGCCAGACAAGCAGCTGCGGCCATCTTTGGAGGAGTTTAGAAGGGCCTTAACATCGGCCCAGAATTGAGAAGCAGAAGAAGAAGAAGAGCGCTCTTTTGTTACATATTGGACAAGGTAAGGAACTGTGGTAAGTATTAAATGGTTTTGTTTTCAAGTAGAGAATTTTTATTTCAAGGATTTTTGCATGCTTTAGAAAGGACAGTAGTTTTTTTCCCTCCCAAATACTGGCCCCCTTGTCGTTGGGGGGAGGGCTTAAGAGCCATTAGTATAGGCTATATGCCCGATAGCCTGCCTTTGCGGGGCAGTCCTATCTGGCCTTGTGTCTGCTTTTGGCTCAACTAAGTGCCAGTACTTTTTCTTTCTCGCTTTCTATTGAGTTCTTTCTCCTAGTTCATGCATTATTAGCTTTCTTCGTTCTTGCTTCCCCAGAACGTTAAAACATGTCTAAGTTTTTCTTCATCCTTAAACTCTTATGGATCCTGAAGCCTTCAGCTTCATCTTTTCAGAGCCCAACCTTGTGGGGCTCCTTCATTACGAGGCTCTGAAGCCTCTGGAGACTGAAAAGCCTCCAGTGCACATATTAATTATTCCTTAAAGGGTTCTCAATATCTTTCGTAGAGTCTTACACTACAGTAGTACTGTAATGCGTTCATTCACTTTTTCAGGCGTGTGGAATACATTTGGCTTTCATTTAACTTTCGTTTAGCTTTCATTTAGCTTTCATTCAGCTGCCCCCAACAGTAGAGAATAGCAGCCATTAACTGTTAAGTGTTTATGGTATTCATTCCTCATCTTCTCACAGCTCCCAGTAGAATTTAAAGAAATGACTTTATTCCTTCGATTATCTCTTTCTCTCTTTTGGTTCCAGTGGTCTACCTGTGGACCATTACAACTTGCGCGAAAGCCTCTACCCCAATTTTTAATGGGCGACCCATATTAGCTGAGGGATTCACAATGCTTAGTTGACGTCTGTGTTTTCATCACTTATTACAAATCAGTACTTCGTCTTTCACGCAGCGGATAAGTCTTACCATGAACCCTTAATTAAAGAACGTGAATGGATGACTGAATGAAGGAGGGAAGGGTAGAATGAATGAATGAATGAATGAATGAATGAATGAATGAATGAGGGAGGGAAGGGTGGAATGAATGAATGAATGACTGAATTTATTAATGAACAGATGTTTGGAGCATCTGTGATGATGAAAGAATAATGCTAAAGTCTCGCTGGGGTTATATTGCTTATTACCAATCAATACTTTATCATTCACAAAGCAAATTGGTCTTACCATGAACCCTTAAAGAACGCGAATGAATGAGTAATTGAATGAATGAATGAAGGAAGGAAGGAAGGAATGAATGAATGGACGAACGAACCAATGGATGAATAAATGACTGTTTGAGTTATCACTGCCGATGAAAGAATAATGATTAATCCTTTGTGAATGTATATATATACATATATATATATATACATGTATGTATGTACGTATATATATACATACATACATATACGCATATATACATATATGTATATAATGCCTATACACACACACACACACACACACACACACACACACACACATATATATATATATATATATATATATATATATATATATATATATATATATATATATATATATATATATATATATATATATGTGTGCGTGTGTGCATATTTGTGTACGTTTGTATATATATAACAGGGACAACTTGTTTACATAAGTAAACAACTGTATTCATGACACGGGAAAATACAACCACACGTTCGCCTTCCTGTAATCCGTATCCTTACAACTAAATTCTCTCTTAACAAAAGCTGCACATAAAAAAAGTTGGCAAAAAAGAGCTCCTCTATAAACTCACACCTTGTAACAAGAAACAGAAAAGTGAATAAAACCTGCACGAGAGAGACTCAGCTCCCTAGAGGTCGCGTCTGATAAAGGAGGTCGCTGCTATGCGTTGCAAGGATCAGCCACTTGCGTAAGCGGTATCCTGCAGGAGCGTGGGGATCCTATTCCCAAAAGTAGGTGAGTAAGAGGATCGGCCCCATAAAAGGCTTGGGAGGGGGGAGGGGAGGGGAGGGGAGGGGAGGGGAGGGGGAGTTATCAGCGAAAGAATTCGGATGACGCCCGTATACGGCGGAGTGTGTTGACTGTTTGGTTATTGTATGACGTCATCAGGGACGACGCATTTCGCTGGAAGGTTGGACTGGATATAGAAATTAGGCCAAAGGCCAAGCACTGGGACCTATGAGGTTATTCAGCGCTGAAAAGGAAATTAACAGTAAGAGGTTTGCAAGGTGCAACAGGAGGAAAACTTCGCAGTTGCACTATGAATCAATTGTTAGGGGAGGATGGAAAGTTAGATGGAAGAAAGAGAATATGAAAGGAGGCACAGTAAAAGGAAGGAAAGGGGTTGCAGCTATGGGCCGAAGGCATGCTGCAAACAACCTAAAGCAATGGCTACAGTGCACCGCATGAGGTGCACTGACGGCACTAACCCCCTACGGGGAATTCGTTGGAAGGTCGCCACACATTTTTCAGTCATGAAAGTTTATTTTTGTTGTTATTAATGTCCAGCGTAAGCTTCATGACTGAACTCTGTCTCAATCAATGTGAGTCTTTATTTTCAAAAAATCTACCTCTGTTTTCGGTCTTCTTCAAGTTTCCTTATCATTAATGAGAGCCAAAGATACTTAAGAAAGAAGTAATACTTCCCCAACGCGTCTTGATTCTATATCCGGAATGAAGTAGGAATGATTGTTATGATGTTATTCCCTGAATGAATTCTTTGACACAAGAGAATAAAAATATAAATCTATACGTAATGAATAATATTCCGAGCCTTAACTTATTTGTCATGCATATTCGTCTTTGTTTATATATATATATGTATATATATATATATATATATATATATATATATGTATATTTACATATATATATATATATATATATATATATATATATATATATATATATATATATATATATATATGTAACATGCTGTATATGTATATATGTATACATGCATATATGAATATATATATATATATATATGAGTGTGTGTATACATATGTCTGTGCGTGTGTGTGTGTTTCGATATCAGTATATTTGTAAAAGCTACAATGACCTCTACGCTTGAACATTCCCTCACACTGTTCAGACGAGACCATCAGTGGGAGCCTTGAACTGAATAGGAGAACCCAAACCTCATCTCCCCTGGTAGAATTCGAATCCACCCACGTCAGGCTGGAGTGAGGTTACCTCGCCCAAAAACCTCGCGTGAATGGGTTACAACCCCCTCCAAAGGCGTTGGGGTTCCTTCATTCGGATTCAGTGCTCGCAGTTATGGAGCTATCTAAAGAGAGTGAGAGAATCGAGACGGTAGGAGGTCAGTGTGAAAATTACAAATATTTATATAACGTAAATGAGAGACTAGTAGATTATATATATATATATATATATATATATATATATATATATATATATATATATATATATATATATATATATAGATATATATATATATATATATATATATATATATATATAGATATATATATATATATATATATATATATATATAATATATATATATATACATACAGTATATATATATATATGTATATGTGTGTATATATATACATATCTGTTTATGTATGTATGTATATAAATGTGTGTGTGTGTATATAACGCAAACCTAGAAAGTTTCATATATCTGCAAGACATCAGTATTTAAACCCTCAAGATTAGATATATTATATCTCAACATATGTTCAGGGAACAGATTTAGACATATGGACAAAAAGAAGTATGTTCTTTCTTTTTACATAGGTACATATATATACATACATACATATAAAGCTAGACTGGTAAAAACAGACACATCTAGAGCAATTGTTACCTAAACAATAATAAAATAAACACAGAGTAAATCCGACGTCAAAATACTACATTCACAAAGCTCACAGTCCCAGCCAAAATGAAATGTCAAGACTCTTCAAAAAGCGTGACCTATGTGAAAAACAAATCCGCATAAACACACTTTCACTCCTACAGAGTTCCCTGGGAGCGAATCGAACCAAGTATGAACTCACCCAAAACAATAGTAAACAAGTAAAAAATGCGCCGAAGTTTCTTCGGCGCGGTCGAGTTTTCTGTACAGCGTTTAATCAAGGCCACCGAAAATAGATCTACCTTTCGGTGGTCTCAGTATAATGCTGTATGAGCTGCTGCCCATGAAACTTTAACCACGGCTAGGTGGTGGCCTACCCTATACCGTTGCCACATGCATGATTATGGCTAACTTTAACCTTATATAAATAAAATAAAGGCGACTGAGGCTAGCTGGCTGCAATTTGGTATGTTTGGTGATTGGAGGTTGGATGATCACCAGCCCTCTAGCTTCAGTAGTTTTTAAGATCTAAGGGCGGACAGAAAAAGATGCGGACAGAAAAAAAGTGCGGACAGAAAAAAAGTGCGGACAGAAAAAAAAGTGCGGACAGAAAAAAGTGCGGACAAAAAAAAGTGCGGACCGACAGACAAAGCGGGCACAATAGTTCTCTTTTCAGAAAACTAAACATAACAAAAAAAAAAATAATAATAAATAAATAACTGGATAGAGGAAAATGAAACGTGTAAGGATCGGAAGAGAGTGTGGGGGATGACAATTAAGAAAAGCGATAGAAAGAGAGGGTAAGGGAGAAGGAGGATTAGAAGAATCACGCTAAGGACATAGGGTAATGAAGGGTGGGGGGAGGGGAAGGGGGTAGCAGAGCAAGAATGGTGATGGTTACAAGAACGAGGGGTGAGAGGAAAGAGGAGAAAAAGCAGTGGAAGATATGGGATGAAGATGTTCACGGGGAGAGGTGATGATAAAAAAGAATATTATTGCTATTATTTTTAATAGCATGATAATAATAATAATAATAATAATAATAATAATAATAATAATAATAATAATAATAATAAGAAGAAGAAGAAGAAGAAGAAGAAGAAGAAGAAGAAGAAGAAGAAGAAGAATTAGCATTATTATTATTATTATTATTATTATTATTATTATTATTATTATTATTATTATTATTATTATATTATTGTTCTTGTTGTTGAATAAAATGGCTGCATTTTGCGAATTGATTTTATACGGAGTTTACTCAATTCTTCTAATAATTCGCTTTTCCTGCACAACAATATTAGTCAATAATTGTCCTATGTTCGTATTTCGATGGATGAAACAGCGTATAACTTACAGAAGAGTCTTAATTTTAAAGCATTACAGCAGGTTACTAAAAACTGGGTTGTAAATCCGTAGATTTTCCTGCTGGAATTTTCGGTGCCATCAGGAAAATCTACGGTGTTACATCCCAGGTTTCAGTAACCTGCTGTAATGCTTTAAAATGAAGAATTTCTTCTGTAAGATATACGCTGTTTCATCCATCGAAATATGAAGATTGGACAATTATTGACTAATATTAATGTGCAGGAAAAGCGAATTATTAGAAGAATTGAGAAAACTCAGTATAAAATCAATTCGCAAAATGCAGCCATTTTATTCAACAAAACTTGCCTGAAAGAGGGTCTTCTTCCTTCGCATATTATTATTATTATTATTATTATTATTATTATTATTATTATTATTATTATTATTATTATTATTATTATTATTATTAATCCCTATGTCACTCATTCGCACAGGATAAATGTTAGTCAATTTTTTAAACACTTCATAGCATTCGCACTAAGCACAGCCATAACTCCCTTGGTTTCTGTTTTTTATGCGAATTTATTTGTTGTTACACGTTTGAAAACAACCATCATTTGGACTGTGACACCGAGGGCTGGAATTCATATTAGTGGATGCGGTTTTGATAACGTTGTCACAAATGACGGTATTGTACATATGACACTAACGGTAAGGTGTACATTTGTGGTTAATTACAAAGCATGCTTATTTAGACACGCGGACATACATACATACATACATACATACATACATACATACATACATACATATATATACACACAAACACACACACACACACACACACACACACACACACACACACACACATATATATATATATATATATATATATATATATATATATATATATATATATATGCATACACACACATACTCAACTTTGCGTTTACCGCTAATCAACACGAATGGCTCCAAATAATTTAACAACACTAATCTTGGCATTCCGTCAAACACGAAATGAAGAAGCTCTCTAAATCCGGCACGAAACGGACTTATGTTTATGACCGAATGAATAGTCATAGCGGCAATGACAACAGTCTTTGTTGCAGGGCAAAGTAAGGGCCGCATTTGCATGACAACTGCAGGTGTAGAAGGGGCCATTAAAGTTCGGAGACCGACTCTGTTCGGGCGGGAAAATTCATTTCTTTCTGCAGAGAAAAAAATATTTGTTTGAGGTTGAGAATGACGTTTGAAAATGGCTTGTTGCCGATGCGCTTTGCTCATTTGAATATACAATATCCTTTGGGAAATGTAATGCCGCTCGTTTTCTTAATTCAACAGAAAACGCGAAGGCTATTTTTCTTTATCGGGTCGTCTCAATATTCATCAACTCTCAAGAGAGAATATTGCTTTTCCTTATTTCAAATTCACCTCATTTTTTTTCCTGGCTAAGTATAGTTGATCACGTAAAAGTCATTTGTTTCTTTATGGTTCAATTCAGTCCATACAGTATTTTTACGACAGTGTATTATACACAAACTTAGGAATTTTCAAAATACTCGCACAGAAAATAGAAATTAATTAATATATGTGGCTGTTCTCAAAAGATTAAACCTTCTGCAAGTGAGGAAATTAGCTCATTGTAATTATTATAATATTTGGTTTTATTAAAAACATCAACAAATTAACAGTCGGAAACATTTAATATTTACGGCTGTTCTCGAAACTGTCTGCGAAAACAGGAAGCGGGGAAATTAGCTCACTGTAATTATGATAATGTTCGGTATTATTCAACAATAACATTGGCAAACATTCATACTAAACGAGCAATATGCCACAAAATCAAAATCAAAATTAACAAATGAATAATAATAATAATAATAATAATAATAATAATAATAATAACATAAAAAGCGAAAAATGTGAACAAATATAACAAATGAATAATAACAAAAACATATAACACAAATAAACGCGAACTAACTCAAAACCAAACACAAAATCACAACGCGGCCTTTGAGGAAATGCAGTGAGGAGAACAGCATTTCAAACGCATTTGTTCTCGCGATTCGAGCATTCCTAATTATGATAATTAACATGATTTCCCGGCCGCCGCTCCTGGCAGTGTCTGGATTTACGCGCGTGACCCCCGTCCGCGCATGCGCTGAATAGTCACTTCCACTCACTCTCATTCGACAGATTTTTCTGTATCGTTCGGGTGGATCTCTACGCTCAGGCTCGCAGACGGTTTCCTTTCACCACGCGCCTCTCTCATAATGAAATTGGGTTGGATTTTCAGTGCTTAATATGATATTTATGTTCATGACTAAATTATCTATTATTAATAGATAGCTCCACCAATTTAGCATAACAATTCAATGCCTATTTACATCAAGGTTTCATGGACTGTGATTTGTTTTCGAATTTTCGACATTCTTTATTCATTTGCCCCATGGGAAGATCTTACGCTGACTCCGTTGTATATATATATATATATATATATATATATATATATATATATATATATATATATATATATATATATATGTATAATATATGTGTGTGTGTGTGTGTAGATTTTGAACTTCAAAACATTCGTAGAATAATAATAATAACGATCTTAACATCATAGCTAAGGAAAAACTGTTATATTTTGGGCATTGACCAACACTTGACAAGTGACCTCCATATAATCATGTTTTAATACAAAGCTAAACTTATTCCAGTAGCAATGCTTGACTCTCTTTCTGCCTCTCATGTAAACAGCTACCTTTATTTTTACAATACTGACTAATAGACATTTATACATAGCTAATGGTGTGAAATTCCTGGAATCATGGGAGTACACGAATCTATATTCAGCCTAAAGGTATGGGTATGAGGATTTAAGTGTCGTTACTAACTATTTATAAATTCAGCAACGGGCAGCAGAAAGGGTTTTGTCTACATCGAGCAAAACCAAAATGAAATGAGCTCTCTGGTGGGGCTGTTTGGGTCCTCTCCACGTGTGTTTAATCTCCGCATATCTGCCAAATCTATAACAACAACAGAGAGATGAAACCATTTCTCCCATTACAGAGATCAAATGTCATCTTTTTCGTTACGCAGAATTCTAAGCCAAGTACACAGGTTCACGACTGATAAAGTTTTTTTATGTAATAACAAGAAACGGAATCAGATTTTCTATCAACATGGCATCTCATTTTGGTGCTGTTGCCAATAATATTTCAAACAGCTCCACGTGCGATGAAATCCACGGATAAGCAGCTTAAGGCTGCCTCCATTGGGCACTTTCGCTGGTCACGGTATGTTTGGAGGTATTTCCCCTTTCTACAATTATCTTTATTTCTTAATATCACAAAAAATTTAAATATACCTTAGTTTAACCAGACCACTGAGCTGATTAACAGCTCTCCTAGGGCTGGCCCGAAGGATTAGATTTATTTTACGTGGCTAAGAACCAACTGGTTACCTAGCAATGGAACCTACAGCTTATTGTGGAATCCGAACCACATTATGACGAGAAATGAATGTCTCTCACCAGAAACAAATTCCTTTAATTCTTCATTGGCCGGTCAGGGAGTCGAACGCTGAGCCAACAGCGCACTAGCCGAGAGCTCTACCCACCCCTCCAATGAAGAACTTAATATCACAGATAAAGAATTAATTTGTAAGCAAGGAAATATGAAATAAAGCATAACATAGAGTAAGTTGGGCGAGTGAGAAAATAAACAATCATATGCAAACAGATAATAATGATAAATGTACATCTACAAGTAATGACAAAATAGTTAAGATTAAGGTGGCCTTGTGCCAGCACGGGATCTTAGTGAGAGCGCCAATTCTCATACAAACAGCTTACCCCTGCAGTTACTTAGAAGTAAATACTGCATGATGTTTCTTGTCTAGACGAAAATGTTAAATATTTATAAATGGGCTATGCATACATCAGTAAACCTCTGTAAAAAATAAGAAAAATATGTTGTTGTTCATAGGTTGTGGAGAAGAAATGGATTGAAGACAAATCCCAAGCAGGGCGGAAAAGGAAGGAGATTAAAATGCCTGGTAATAAAAAACAGCCCTTATAATCTTATAATTATATCCACAGGGTTTGTCTCAAAGACATTCAAAGGTCTGTCAAGTTGTTTTGTAAAATTGGCAGCAGGGCAGATCTTTAAACGCCACGCCAGAGAGGGCTTGCATACGTGATATGTAGTCAGCTTTATCTAAAATTACAATACTATTCGATTTATCAGCTTTTGTGATGTGGATTGTATTGTCTTTTTTAAGACCGGTCAGGCTTTTCTTATAGCGAGCAGGGAAATTACTTTCACGCCTAACATTCGCAGCTCCATAAGCAATACCTTTAATTATGTCAACATGATTTTTAGGAAGATCACAGTATTTTTCAAATATACATAGGGACGACGCAATCGTTAAAGCAGTGGGTCTGTTAGATACAAAGAAGGATAAACCATATCCGAGTGCATTCACAACATTTTGACTTACTTTTTACTTGATAAATTTATAACACAATCATTACGTGCACTATTAGTCCAGTCACTGCTATCAATAAGATTTTTAGTTTTCTGTCGAGTTTCCTTGTTAGGGCATCTGTAGTCCTAAGAAGTTTTCCATAAATTTCTTGTCGCAGCGAGTCCTTCCAATTATCCGGGATAGAATGATTGAATGAAATTCTGGCTTTTTCTAATTCCTTAAATTTTTCTTTCTCCTCTTGCTTTGCGGCTGCTATGTGGCGTTTTAACATCATGGCACTGAATTCATTGAATGCGTGATGGTCATGAATTACCTCTACCTGTAAGTCATATTATTTCACTCACTAGGTTGTGCATTAGTGATTGTAAGTTAATATTCAATGGTGAATTTTACTGACAAATATTTGGCATGGCAATGGGCAACCCTTTATCCCTACTCCCTTCAGACTTTTAGATGGAATTCTTTGAAGAACGATATTTACCTAATATCAATTATACTCCTTTAAAGTATAGACATGTTGACGATATTTTAGCTGTTTTGCCAGCTGGTATTGATGTAAATGATTTACTCTCTAATTTGAATAACCAGGTACCATCCATTAAGTTTACTTTAGAATTAGAAAAAGGCAATTTCCTCCCTTTCTAAGATGTTTTAATACATAGAGAATCATTTCAATGCAAATTCAGTGTTTAGAGGAAACCAACCAACAACTTAACTTATGTCCATTTTTGTTCAGGCCATCATCTTAACATCAAAATATCAATTTTTCTTTTATGCTTTTACGAGCTCTGCGCATTGCCAGTCCTCAGTATTTGGATCAAGAAATTGAATACATAGGAAAAATAGGGACAGATTTATGTTATTCTTCACACGTACTAGATATTTGTTATAATAAAGCCCACAAAAAGTTTTATAGTGAAAGTAACATGGAGAAAGAAACCCCTAAGAACATTCTTAGCTTGCCTTATTTTAGTGGTTTTGAAATCATAAAATTATTGTTAAAATCTTTCAGTGTCAACCTCGTTTTTTCCTGTAATAACACACTAAAAGGAATGTTAATAAAAAATAGCCATAAAGAAAACAACAATTTAAGATATAAAATTCCATGTTTGGACTGCCATTTATATGAGCTTTCTTTGTAAACTTACTTTTATATTTCTTTTATATTGAATTAAAAATACATATAATGTGTGTGTGTGTGTTTGCATCAGACCCAATTACCTAGTTGTGTTTGTTTAAAAAGGACACTCAACGATCTTTTTTTTTTTTTTTAAATTTCACTTATTCCACGTGGGACGATGACGAACCTAGCTAGCCACCAGTGGTGCCAACGGTGGCTATAAACTGAACACCCGTAATGGGCCTGATGGTCGCTCCTGTTAATTGTTTTATTATTTTAATTTTATTTTAACTGTAACTTCATTCATATTCCCTTGCTTCCATCTTACTTTCCACCCTCTCCTAACAGTTGATTCATAGTGCAACTGCGAGGTTTTCTTCCTGTTACACCGTTTAAACCTTTTTACTTCCAATTTCCGTTTCAGCACTGAATGACCTCATAGGGCCCAGTGCTTGGCCTTTGGACTAAATTCTATATTTTGTTCTGTTCTATTCTATTCGAGCCTGAAGGGGGCAAAGGTTTCGAACTGATTCTTCCCTGGGTCTCTCGCTTTTACAGATGGTCCTTTAACCCGGCAGAATTTCGATCTGTTTAACAAAGTTTCCTAAATTTATGTTCACTGATGTAGTGCCGAGTTATGAGTTACGTAAACATGCACGGACGTCAGATTGAATATGTAGATAGGCAGACCACCGATTGAGTTAAAGCAACGACCTTGGAATACTTGGTTGGCGAAAAGGATTGCTAGAGATAATGTTTCTGATTTACTCAGCAAAAACTTTTGATATAATAATAATAATAATAATAATAATAATAATAATAATAATAATAATAATAATAATAATAATAATAGTAATTATTATTATTATTATTATTATTATTATTTTTATTATTATTATTATTATTATTATTATTATTATTATTGTGGCCCCTGCCTGCCAGCATACAGTGTACAATTGTTCGTATCTTCTCTTTACTGCATGTGTGTATCACGCAAAAACAGACTGAATGAATGAATGAATGAATAACTCCATCAAGCATTACTGCGCATGCTGTTCGCGCAACACGGTATCTTCCGCGATGTCCTCTTCCAGGCCAACAAGCCTGCATTCACCCTGTGGCCTTCGGCCGACCTTCTGGGACAAGACTGCGTTGACTGCACTTGGTTTTTGCAGAGGAATTAACGAGATACAAGAGCTTTCCACCAAGATGCTTTACTTGGCAGTGGACGTTCGTACCCGTCACTGTAGGCCAGCTAAGCCCCTAAATAAGAAAGCACCAACAATGTACGGGCACTGGGTCATCTGGGACTTAGAAAGTCGGGTCCTTTCATCCGTATAGGTTTCTGTTAGTCGTGATCTAGTTACTGTGTTTATGAACGCTATTTTCTGAAGTGTTTACTCTTTATCTATAGATATTTGCTGTATGAAACTGATATTCATATATAGTTTATCCTCTGAGCTAAGAAATTACTTCTGAGTGGAAGGTCTGGTCACCGGAATGAACGTTTTGCAAGGCAAATAGAGCAGGAAATATTAGCAAAAGTCAGTGCCCTCGAAGCTGGCAAATTCCTATTTGACCTTTAACCTCTAATGACCGCCTCGACCTTGACCTCAGTCTACAGAAAAGTTAAAATAACATATTCGCTGAAAGACAGGTTTTCCTTTCCGACAGAATCTGGGAAATGAGCACAGCCGATGGTTTGGATGACTTTCTCACCAAAGTAGGAACTGGAAAATGGAGCTCTCTCTTCTTCGCTACTTCTGCCTTAGGTAAGTGAAGCTGCAAGGTCCAAGTTTCTCTCCTCCGCAGTGAGAGAGAGAGAGAGAGAGAGAGAGAGAGAGAGAGAGAGAGAGAGAGAGAGAGAGAGAGAGAGAGAGAGAGATGTTCCTTCTCTGCTATTAATAAAATATACTGTCCATCATAAAACCATTTCATAACAAGACTTGGCAAATTCCTCCGTTTTAATGCCTCATTTTAAAGTAATTAATATTCTACTTTTCTTTCTGCCACTTACCTACTACTTACTGTTCTACTTGTCTTTTTACCACTTACCTTTATCTATAATAATAAAATCTGAGTGGATCTTTCTTGTTTATCCACCCCACGTGGGGGTGATTAGGTAGGGGATCAGGAGGGTAGGGGAGACATGACACAACCACCCTCCCCCTGAAAACCTGTTTGTCCGCCCTGGGGAGTAGGTAGGGGATCGGGGGTGGGGTAGGGGAGACATAACACATCCACCCTCCTTCTGAAAACCTGTTTGTCCGCCCCAGGTGGCGGTGGGGTAGGTATGAGATCGGGAGGGTAGGGGAGGCTTGACACATCCACCCTCCTTCTGCAAACCTGTTTGTCCACCCTGGGGGTTAGGGAGGACAAGCCATGAAGCACGTACATAATATTTGTATCATACACTATATACAGTACAATACTAATCAGTGACACAAGTTGCCTTGGGTTTTAAGCAATTTCCCCAGCTACGCCATTTCATCCTTGAAGCTGAACACCCATTTCTCTGTCCCTTATCCTCTTCGATCCTGGGCAAGAAATCCAAACTCCTAACAACTCTGCATTTATAATCCTACATTCCAAAGTTTCGCTCCTCGTAAGCATCCTGATTCACTCCTCTTTCTTATCAGTTCCCGGACTCCTCCCGATCTTCCTGATTGGCAGCGAGTTCCTGAACGCCGTGACGCCATATTCCTGTGACACTGCGGACAGCAACTGGACCAGGCCATTGAATGGGTTAGTTAGCCTAGTTTTAACTAGCTTTTCGTACGATTATCCAGCATTTGCCAAAGGTTTGCTCCTCCCACATGGATGTTTACGTGTTTTCAACCTGTTTGTGACATGAACCCAACATGCCATAAATAAATATCGGCAACTTATCACATACATCACAAACAAGCTGAATACACGTCAATGACATACTGACAGTTTTAACTAGCATTTCGTATGATCATCCAGCATTTGCCAAAGGTTTGCTCCTTACTTATGGATGTTGACGTGTTGTCAACCTGTTTGTGACATGTATGTGATAAATTGCCGACACGCTTTGTTTTAATGTGGACTCACCATTACTAAGGCATTCATGGGATGTCACTGCTTTCATGAAAGTTTACTAATGATGTCACAACATGAAAAACGCGCTTTTCCATTTGATTTTTAACAGTAAATTATCCATAAATGATTAACCCTTTTGGGTCAATGGCAAATCCAATTTAAGTCATAACCAGTACACCTGCGTTAATCACTGACCACGATTGATGGATACAATGATTTTCGTTGATGCTAATACTTATGTTATGTGGCCAATTCTGGCGTTATTTTGAAACTCAGACCCTGTAGTTTATTATGGGCTATTAAAAATATAATAAATATCAAAACTATGACTGAAAATTAAATGTTAACGAACGAAAAGTCTGTATTCATCCAATAAGAAAAAATAACGTAAATTCGTTGATATAGATATTTCAGTTTATTAATACCAAGGGAACTTCTTGCTAATGATATGTGTTATTGGTATAAATTACATTTCATATGTTATGCAACACTGGTAAATAGGCTATTTATTATATCTGGCGTGGTAATAAGTGATCAGCAATATGCTTGTTTAAATGATCTGCCGTGACTTATTCGAGAGGTTATGTCTCATCAGTGTATAGACCAAAGGGTTAATCGGTCAAGTTTTTGTTTCATCAATGTATAAACCAAAGGGTTAATCTGTCAATTTTTTATGTCTGATCAGTGTATAAACCAAAGGGTTAATCGGCCAATTTTCTATTTAATTAATGTATAAACCAAAGGGTTAATCTGTAAATTTTTTGTCTCATCAGTGTATAAACCAAAGGGTTAATCGGCCAGTTTTTTATGTCTCATCAGTGTGTAAACCAAAGGGTTAATCAGCCAGTTTTTTATGTCTCATCAATGTATAAACCAAAGGATTAATCGGTCAATTTTTTATGTCTCATTAGTGTATAAACCAAAGGGCTAATCGGTCAGCTTTTTATGTCTCGTCAATGTATAAACCAAAGGGTTAATCTGTCAGTTTTTTATGTCTCGTCAATGTATAAACCAAAGGATTAATCGGTCAATTTTTTATGTCTCATTAGTGTATAAACCAGAGGGCTCATCGGTTAGCTTTTTATGTCTCGTCAATGTATAAACCAAAGGGTTAATCTGTCAGTTTTTTATGTCTCGTCAATGTATAAACCAAAGGGTTCACTGGTCAATTTCTTATGTCTCTTCAATGTATAAACCAAAGATATAATCTGCCAATTTGTTAATTTGTGACATGAGCAGTAAGCTCTCTTAGAGGCATGTTTGTGCTTATCATTTGTACCATCTGTTGCACATAATTCAAATTCCTCATATCTTCGGGGTCCGTTAGCCTTCAGTTCTCGAAATGTTCTCCCCAAGCTCCCAGTGTGAGATGATAAAGGAAGATTCCACCGGCCACGAGCAGATTGTGCCCTGTGAGAAGTGGATTTATGATACGTCCGTATTTCACTCTACGATTACAATGGAGGTCAGTTGTTCTCAACTGATTTTCTTATAATCATTTAGTGTTTTTTTTTCTTTTTTAGTTTCATGTGTTGTTGATTTTCCAGTCCAGTATTAGTTTGCATTTTATAAATGTATTCTTTATGATGAAACTTGACGTGATTGATCATTACTTAACGGGTTTTTCAAGTTTTTGTTGACTGTTGCGTCAAATAACCCTTACTGACATGTTTAAATTTTCTAAAGATTTATATACATGTATGCTACATCAAGTCCAAGACTATGTAAAAGTGTAGGTGACAAAATAGTTGATGAAATTGTCAAATATTAGAAATCAATTTCAAGACTTACTCAACAGTTTGGGTGAAATAGTTCATGGAAAATATGAATTGCAAATTGTCAACTAATGTTACCTAGCACAGGCAGAAAATTGAAGTTCACTAAAGCGCTTAATGATAGATTACCTTCTGAATGAATTTATGCAATGGGTGTAATATCCCTTTTCCAGTGGAACCTGGTATGCGAGAGAGCTCAGCTCTCTCCACTCTTCCAGACCATCTACACTGCTGGATGTTTCCTGGGGGCCATCCTGGGGGCGCTAACGGCGGACAGGTTAGTCCCGTAACCTATTTCAATGATAAGATTCCTACGAACATTTCAACATTTCAACATTTCCTTGTATCTTTGTGAACGTGCGTCTGAGTTCCTTTCTGTATAAATATTTTATTTCGATTTTTCTAGAGCTGGTAGAATATGTACTTACTGGAAAAGCCAGCAATATGAGAAAAGTAGGTTGAGCGACTAAAATTTGTCATTGAAAGTTTTGAAGTTTGATGGCAAGATGTTCTAGAGGCTGGTGAAAGACAGAAAGTTAACAGGAAAATAGAACTTATAAATAGGCTCAATGGAACCAATCTATAAGTTTTATTTTATTTATTGGTTTATCCAACTTGTATCACAACAATTTAGGTCGACAATGCTGGTGGGTTATAAGAATAAATACATAATAAGAGTAAAACGAGCTTCTATCAGAAAAAAAACAACTTTTAAAAGATACGCATGAATAACACCCGAAAAAGCAAGAGTGGCCTGTTGTTCGAATGAAATGTTACAATAATAGAAAGCCTCCCAAATATTAATGAAAGTCTTGTGAACTTCGTACAACAGAACATATTGCTGGTTTGTGATAGTTCAAGTGCAACATCATATCTCCAAAAACCTGGTTAAACGTTTTCAGTTTTCCAGTACCACTAATATCGAAATACCCATTCTCTAATTTTCTTCTGCAGATATGGTCGGAGATGGTCCATAAAAACTGGTGCTCTGTTGACAACAGGTTTCACTGTACTCCTGGTGTTTTCACGATGGTTCTGGCTTGTGATGCTGACTAGGTTTCTCTTGGGAGTTTTTAACACCATCATGATCTACCCTGCTTTCATCATTTGTAAGCAATTCTTTCATTCTTCTGCCGCTTCTCATATAAATGAAAATCCAACTTAGGCGCTCTTTCATGAATGCTAACTATAGCAACGGTAATTCTGCTTTACAGCAATGGAAATATGCAACCCGAGTCTGCGCACGACAGTAGGCATTTTTCTTGCCTTGCCTTATGCCTTGATGATGATAGGTCTAGCTGGGTTAGCTTACTGGATCAGGGACTGGCGTATTCTCCAAGCAGCAGCCTCTTGGCCTTGTCTAGTGCTTCTAGTGCTTATGTTGTGAGTAAACAGTTGAGTTTTTTTTAGTCTGCCCTAGTTATGTCCCTGACAGATGATACTTCTGTAGGGACCACAAGACTGAATCTTTTATGTGGCCTTTACTCATCATGCCTTGTCGAGAATGCTAGTGTAGTGAATAAAGGGGTGAGTTTTTTGACCTGTATCGTTCATTTCATGTATCGATCAAAACTTCACTTGATGCTTCAACTTGATAACTTTTGGACACATGTCTCAGAGAACGCTTTTCTTTCGTTGAAGTTTAGTGTTAATCTAGATTTTATTTCACTACTACTGTAATTTCAAGAGTTAAGAACCGTCTCTATTCGTATGTAACACTGACATACAAAACTCCACAGTAACAAAAGGGTTTATAACTGTGTATTACTCCAGAATTATAGTCTGAAAATGAATGAATTATGTCTCCCAGCTTAATAGACGAATCTCCACGCTGGCTCATTGTGAAAGGACGGTTGGAAGAAGCCATCAAAGTTCTCCAGAGAGCTGTGAAACTCAATCGGCCGAATCTCTCTCAAGAACTGGATGTCAGTGTCTTAGTTCACTCTGTGTATCAGGTAGGATGATTCTCATTTGTTTTGATGCTGCATTTATTTACATTCTTGAATTTACATTCGGGCATCTTTATGTACACAATCAATGCATGCTGGATGTTTATGGAAATACTAACATGTGCCGTATTTAAGTACTCGATAGATATACTGAACTGTATATCTATCTTCACAGGACAAGAATTCTTAGGGTGCACAGCCATTAGCAGATCGGAGTGATTAAAGTAGTTTTTTTAAATAATAATTACTCAGCCTCATCTGTGGTGGACCAAGTTGGCATCTTTGGGTCAGGCTCGTGTTCCATTCTACCACTACTAACAGACGATGGTAGATTGGTTACTGGCCATAGGGAAAAGGCTGAAAAATGTGCATTTCGCTCAAGGGATGTTGAGAAAAATCTGGATAATCTTGATAGCTGGGGCGGAGAACATCCTGATGTTTTATAAAAAAAGTTTCTAGCACTGTCTCCCAAAATTACAAGATTTCATAGATTTTTATGTCGACATAGTATCTTTGTGGATGAGCACAAGCTTAGTAATACAGTGCCTGTTCCAAAGAGTGCATATCTGCAGACTGCAGTAACTGCAGGTCAATCTCCATTCTCCATGTGCTCTCCAAAGTTGTTGAAAAACTTATTTTTATGCCACTGTGGAATCTAAAGGATTGTTAGCTTATGGTCAGTATGCATACAGGAAGCAGATGGGTACCTGCGATGCTCTTTTCGGCTTGACGTGCCATTTGCAAGATAACCTTGATAAGCGTTTTGAGTGCAAAGTAATTCAAATAGATTTTAGTGCTGCTTTCGATTTAGTAAATCACAAGGCACTTATTTATAAACTTCAGAATCTTGGAGTGGGTGGATATGCTTTAGGATTACTTCAAGAGTTCCTTACAAGTAGGCAGCAGCTAGTTGCTGTGGACGGGATCTTTAGTGAACCAAGACCTTTTGTGTCTGGAGTGCTACAGGGCAGTGTTCTTGGTCCACTGTTACTTTTATTGTATACAGGTGATATGGTTGTTGGCCTGCAAAACAAGATTGTTCAGTATGCCGATGATGCAACACTTGTGGATGTGGTAATGTTTCCACTTATAAGAAATGAAGCTGCCCTCAGCTTCATTCGGGACATAGACCGGATCAGGGAATGGTGTAGTCGGTGGGGTATGAGGCTGTACTCCAGTAAAACGAAAACACCATTGATTAGCAGATCTCGTACAGATTTCCTACCCCATCCTCCCCTTCAGGTGGATGGAACTTTGCTGATTGAGTCTGGAGCTATTCTAGGTGTAACTTTTGACTCACATCTAACTTTTGAGAGACATGTAATGAAAGTTTCAGCAAGTGCCACACGAAAGTTAGGTAAGGCCTCATATATTCATAAAAGTGATAAAATCAACGCAACCTATTTTAGGTCATTTGTCCTACCTTTACTGGAATACTGTTCTCCGGTGTGAATGTCTGCCTCTGCCAGAGATTTATCTCTTTTAGATAGAGTGGTTTGTGATGGTAGGTTTCTGCTTCCTGATGGTAGCAGGTATGACTTGGTCCTTCGACGGATGGTCTTTTGTTTGTCACTTTTTCCTAAGTTGTATTTCAGCAGAGATCTTTCACATTCACAATTGGTCCCTGATCCCTTTCATCTGCCGAGAGCAACCAGATTCACTGAACAGCAGCACCAATATGCAGTAAAAGTGCCTCGCTTTCGAACTTCTCAGTTCCAGAGGGCCTTTATTCTCCAACCGTTGGGCTTTGAAACAGCCTCCCAGAGGATGTCGTGCAGTTGGAACTTCAGAAGTTCAAGCGAAACTGCAATGCATTACTACCCTAAACCCTAATACTATTCTTCTTGCATTTTTATACATTTTTATCTAATTATATATTTATTATTGTTTTTTCGTTTTTTTAATAAGTTGGATCTCTTTCTGTATTTCCCTTTACTTCCTCTTCCTAATGAACACCATATTATTTGGAAGCTTGAATTTCTATACTTCCTCTTCCTAATGAACACCATATTATTTGGAAGCTTGAATTTCAAGTCAATGAACCCTGTGGGCTTGCTCCATATGAATAGGTTTCATCTACTGATTAATAACAATAATAATACAATGTAGCTTCATTTAGCACTCAAATGCTGTAGTGGACAACTTCCAGTATATTTTGTAATCCTTCCTAATGGCCTTGTCCTTGCTAATGCTGCTTTTAAGAAATTTTTTCAAGAACAGCTCAGACTTTCACCATCATCTACGTGTCTGTTGCAATGTCACAGTTTCAAAAAATGATTGATATTTGTAAAAGTCATCCAGATATTTCTGGATGGCTTTTACGGTAGACAATGATGTTCTTTTTCTGAATTGAACTTTATCTCTTAATTATCTCTACACCTTCCTAAGTACATGTAAGTGCACACACGTATTTCCCTTTAACTTTATGAATTATTTTCCCACTTACATCATGACTGATTATCTACTAACTTTCCATGTCACCGCTAACTCTTATTTGTGATTCCATTTACCAAACCACAGAATCTGAATAAGTCACAGACGCAGAAGACGAAGGATGAACACAATGGAAGCGTGCCACCACTCCACTTAAACTCAGGCAAGACCCAAGCAAATGGAGGCAATGAACTGAGCTGTAGCAGGTCTTTCAATGCCCTAGGCCTAGATGACGGAGTTGGTTCTTGGTGGGCGGGACCTGTGGCTCTCCTGAGAACGAAAATCATCAGGAAAGTGACACTGGTACTGGTTGTTGTGTGGCTTCTGCAAGGAGTCGTGTACCTGGGATTGCCACTGAGTTCGAGTTCATTCAGGTAAGGAAAACGCAACCGGTTTTCTCAAAAAAATGACTTGATAGGTCATTCTTGTGATTATATATTTTCCCGATAATGTTTCGTGGTCGGGCAGTCGTCTCAGGAAATCCTTTTCTTACGACCGCAGTTCTCCTTTCCTCTACATGGCCCTGCTGGGAGCCTTCGAGGTACCTGCTTACAGCCTGACAGCTCCGATTACGAAGCGTCTGGGAAGAAAGTCAGTCGTGACCACTTGTCTCATCGGATGTGGCGCGCTTCTTCTGTCGGTTACAGGGCTTTTGCTCGCTGACATGAACAACGGTGAGTTAACTATCTCCCTTTTAACATTGCAAAGATTTTTGAAAGTATAATTCTGTGAGGATACATTATATGATTCTAAGATTGTCCTCTTTGTAAGAATACTTTTAGACGTTGCAAAATGAAATAGATTTTTTTTTAACCGAAAGCTTGTTAGCTGACAACTGTTTTTACAGTAAGGTAGATCTGCTGTTTCTTATAATATTCATAATTAGCTTTTAACCTGTGAATATGTTAATTATTTAATGGAGCATACATGACAAATCATTACATTTCTGTAGGCAATTAACCTTTAACTATCAGTCTTAATTTTTGCTTCATAGATGAATGATAATTACGCAAAAACACATGTACTTATACACACAAACGTGTGTGCATGCTGAAATGGGTACCTGCGTCTGCTGGGTCCAATAAATAGGGCGTGGGACTGGAAATCGCATTCTTAAATATTTCCTGAGATCTGAAGGCGCATATATATATATATATATATATATATATATATATATATATATATATATATATATATATAGTATGCTTCAGTCATGTGTATATGTATATATATATATATATATATATATATATATATATATATATATATATATATATAGTATGCTTCAGTCATGTGTATATGTATATATATATATATATATATATATATATATATATATATATATATATATATACATACACATGCGCTCTGAAGCATGTCATCATATATTGTAATTACCACAATTACCTTTGAACTTCCCTGCTTCTTCATTCATTGTGTTTGGGATTTCAAGACATTCGGTAGAAAAACAAATTAAATAAATACCAGGAAACAGAGAAGTCAAGAGATCATTACCATACGTAGAAATTTGTGTGTGTAAACAATAAACACTACATAAACCTTAACGAAACATGCTTGTAAACAAGCATTCACAAATGACGTGTTTACTTGCAAGCATTTTTAAGTCTCACGCGTGCATGTTGTTGTTCGAAATTAAGCAGGCCTTGTGCTAGCACGGTCTCTTGCTCGTAGAATGCGTGCATACAGATAATTGCCCTTAATTTCTTCCAGAATGGCTGCACTTGGTAATCATCATGATCAGTTACCTGCTGGTTTGTACTGCTTACCAGGTAAGGGTTTCTGTCTTCTTCACGGGTACATTTTTTTGTAATGTTTCCTGCGGAAAAATATAGCACAGTTCTCCATGAGGAAAATGCATGAATATATTTTCCATTTTATTCAGTAGATGGAACCTATTCATACGGAACAGGGCCGCGGGGCCATTGACTTGAAATTCAAGCTTCCAAAGAATGTTGGTTTCAGCCTCCCACCTCAGACCCCACACCGCGGCTGTAACTGATCATGATACAGAGCCAGTGATTTTTCATTGCCCTGGGGGAGACGCGAACTCACGACATCTGAGTGGTAACCACGACACTAACCACTATACCAGTGACCAGTATATAGTATGAGGGAATACGTTTATTTCTTATAAAATAGAGAAAATGGGACTAAATGTGAAAAATTTATGAAATTCATTTCTAACTTGAATTTTATGAAGTTTTCTTGCAGACCAAATTTGTAATAAATTTCTGTGCGAAGAAATGAATTTTACCCTGTACAAAAAATAATTGAATGTCTCGTGCTTATCAGAATATCGTATATTGAAATGGTGTAGCATAAATCTTATTCAATAAAAAGATTTTACGTTTTTTCTGATTATAAAGGTATACTTTAAAAGTCTAATTTTTTTCCCGTAAAGCTTTTAAGCAAACGTTCTGTTTCGAAATTAAACTTCATATTTCTTTAGGTAAACTTCTAAGTGTTTTTTAGGAACTTTCTCAATTTTCCTTGAAGTATAAAATGTTACTTTCCTGCCATCTGATTCCTAAAATTCTTCTTTAACGTTTCAGTTCAAACCATCAAAGAATTTTTCAACCTAACTTTATTGTTTCATATCGGTACAGCAATATAGGATTAGGCAATACTATTGTATCGTGTAGGATTATGAAATACTGTTGCATTGTATAGGATTATGCAATACTGTTGTATGATCTTATATCTCCTATCTTTAAAGGTAAACGTCCTTTTTTTATATAAAAACTTCCTGTTTAAGTAAATCTCTAATCTTAGGCAAACTTCCATTGTTGTAGGTAACCTTCCTTGTTTGTTATTGGTGCACTTCCCTTCTGTATTTAGTAACCCTTCATTTTTTAGGTGAATTAATTTTCACGTAATCATCCAGTTTTTCAAGACAAACTTCCAATTTTTCAGGAATATTTTACCTTATTATCTTTTATTTTTATGTTTTTAAGTTCTTCATTGGCAAGGTGGGTAGAGCTCTCGGCTAGCACTCTGTTGGCCCAGCGTTCGACTCTCCGACCGGCCAATGAAGAAATAGAGGAATTTATTTCTGGTGATGGAAATTCATTTCTCGTCATAATGTGGTTCGGATTCCACTGTAGGTCCCGTTGCTTAGTAACCAGTTGGTTCTTAGCCACGTAAAATAAATCTAATCAATCGGGCCAGCCCTCTCTAGGAGAGCTGTTAATCAGCTCAGTGGTCTGGCTGAACTAAGGTATACTTAACTTATTTATTAATTTTTTAGGTAAACTTCCTTTACGCACCCGAATTATTCCCGACGACCCTGCGGCCGTGGGGAACTGCTGCCTGCACTTTGTCTGCTTACGTGGGTTTCAGCATCCCGCCCTTCATTACGGATTTTACGGTAAGCTATCCTTACTCCAGGGACACTAGACAGGTCGCCAGACAAGGGATTAATGAGGAATCACTCTGGTCGACCGCGCAAAATGGGTGGTGGCCCATGATTTCCAGGTTGCAAACCAAGGACCGCTAAATATTTAGTACTGTTGTAAATATATATAGGTTACTAGAGGAGTGATTTCATTTCATTTATTGAATGTCTGGGGTATTCTGAGTTACCTTCATTACAGTTTGCAGTAAGAATTTTTTAAAAATAATAAAAATATAGAGTTCTTACCCTCGCTATCATAGAAAAACTAACTTAGGTTATTGGTATACTAGCAATAGAATAGAATTAATACAAAACTGAAACTATTAGTACAATACAAAGACGAAGAATGATGGTCGAACGGTCTGTTGTACAGACGAGCCACTTGGGGGTCCTACATGCGATGAGGCCGTGTGACGTCATTGTCTGGCCGACCTGTCATATAGTAAAACAAAAATGACGACGAACATGGAGTACATTTTCGGCAGTACTGCTTTTCCCAGATTTGATTCATAAACCCTTGGCCTATAAAAAGTCTAGTTATGAAAGCTTGAGACTCGTAGTCATTTTGGTTTTACTGTAGTGGGTCCTGCCCTACTCACACGCTGGAAAGTCACTGTCTTCTTCTTTGTTTTCGGGACTTGACGCCATACCTCTGTTGCTATCCCTTTGCGGCAGAGCCCTCTATATTCATGAATGTATATCCTACCTGCGTTCATAACGATTCTTTAATGTTTCACCTTATTTGCATGACGTATCCTTTTGTTTCTTTATTCAGATAATATTTTTCAAAGTTGTTTATGTATCAGGTACTTATGTCACAACTCCCGCAGGGAAGGGAATACGCTTGGGTAACCCCAGCTGCATTCGGTTGCTGCGCCGTCGTTGCTGGATTGCTGCTGTTCCTCTTGCCGGAGACGAACGGCCGAAGCCTCCCCGAAACAGTGGCAGACTTGACGAAACGCTTGGAGGAAGAGAAGACCTCGAGGTCGAACGTCCTGAAGACACAATCCAACGGCCATCTCACCTACGGGAGTGTCGATAACACCTTCAGCGAGCCGGGCATCAGTACCATTTCGGGTACTTACCAAAATGGGGGCTTTTCATGAATCTCGTTTTCTATGAGTCAGATGGATTGAAGCGTAACTAATATATTTCATTGTTGTTGTTGCTGCTGTGCAATTCGGTCAGTATATAATGACCAGTTCAGAGCTTCACAATTACTGCTCATTCATCACATCTGGTATCAATACTGTTATGTAGTTTGCATCACTGTCATCCTCATCATCTTCATCATTATCATGAGGAATTAGTTATCAAAAGCATTTTCCATCCCATGCATTTTTGTTACGTATAGGCCTATTAGTCTACTTTTGTACTGCTTAACCCTAAGGTTGCCCTTGGCTTGTGCTGGGCATTTGATTCAGCACTGGATGCCAAACAACGGAATCAATAAGTCATTGAAGAGTTTGATTTCATTTATACGAAAACACCGGTTTCATTTTCTTATCCTTTGCGCTTCGATCTTATATCATTTAGTTATAGAGACAGAAGCTCCGTTTTACCTTCTCATAATCCAACCAGGAAGCTGGCTTTATTCTCTCTTAGTTGTGCTAATGTAACCTTAATAAAGAAGGTGTAAGTTGAACTATCAAGCCCGGTTAATCTGAGCTAAACACCCCTGCTCAGAGATGGACTATGGTAATCTAAGCTATTATGATGTACAGTACTCTATAAAAGTGTGGCCATTCCATCAAAAGAGGGTAACATAAAAAGAAATGATGGAGGAAGATCTACGGGGAATAAATTCGTAGCTTAGACTTGTCCGATTAAGCCATCGTCATTACGTAGACTTTACGGGCAAGCCATCATAACAGCGAAAACGACCCTGGGTGGGATAATCCTTAGACAGTCATTCTGATCTTAGAGGATCTTGAGTATCTTCCGAAGCCTGACTCTGGGTCTTCTCATTCTGGGTATTTCATAGGCACAGGGGTTTGATTTATGAAATTTAGGCTGTCGAGACATGCACTGGGCCACTTTCGGCTATTCATCGCTTAAGAGAGTGAAAAGAGGGAGTTGGAGTTACTGGACAGCAAGGTAAGGAGCTCCAGAAAATAAAGGAGATGAAGTGTAAGGCGTTCTATTATCTAATGAGGAACACTGAGAAACACTACTCTCATGCTATTACTTTCTAAAGTGTTACTTTGCTTTACACCTTGTAAAAATATCATGCGCTGAAATAGCATCGTCCCCTACATTCTGTAACTGACATTCATTGATGATAAAACCATGGCAGCTCTCCAGCAAGTGTCTCAAGAACCTACCAAGGATAATGCAAAACAAGTCTCTAAAGTTGGAGTTGAGAGAAGACCTCACAGGTGCAATAAGTAATAGTTAGGGAAGCTGGACAGCACGATTAAAGAAATGAAATGGGAATGGAGGTAGAGTAAAGGACTAAAAGTGGTTGCAGCGAGGTAGCCGCAAGGATGCTACAAACACCTTTTAGCAATGCTCACAGTACCCCATGTAAGGTGCACTGATGGGATTAACCCCTTACAGAAATGAGTCAATGGTGACAAAGACCTGTATGGGCATGAATATTCACAGACTTATTGTTACAGATTAACAGAAAAAAATAGAGGAATAAAATTAATAGGCACACAATCTTTTTCACATAATAGATTTATTCTGGTTGAACCTAGGTAAGCTAAGATGAGATGAGTTGCATTAATCTAAGCAAAAATTCTACAGGTATACGGAAGCTACACATACCATTCACCAGACTGATGCAAATACAACAGGCACAGAAATATTTAAATGAATCCAATGCTCTAATAATGCTACAATCTCTGTTCACAGATCTCTGCAAAGACTGGTGACTGCAGGTTCAAATCTATTGACTTTGTCCATTAGGTAAGGGTTTTCAGCTAAAGATTTAAAGGGAGGAAGAAAGAAAGAAAAAGAAAGAAAGAAGGATATAAGGGTGACTTATACAATAAGTCTGTGTGGCTTCTATATTGCACGTTCATCCTTTGAGAGGACCGTCCATGGTAATAATTTTAGTACGTGTTGTATCTTATCTTGGAGTCAAAGAAATCCTGATAGAAGTCAGGGGTTGAATCTAAACATTCTCAGAGAGGCTCCTCAGGATTAAAAGAGACTCGTAAGATTAGTGGAAGACTCATTGAGGCTGAGATCAGGCCCCAGAAGAAGCTTTACGTTCTGTTAAATTGCTTTTGATTGGAGCAGAATCAGAATCTTAAAATTAATGACTAAAGTTGTAATTATTGCAGTTAGAACTGACAATAATAAAATTATGAAACAAATTGAACATCACTGGTAAGATAGTCACTCTTCAGAAGCACAAGGTTGTCGTTAGACTGAGTATATACTCGAGGCTAATCACAACATACGCATAAACTGAAAAAAACTGAACTGAAGAATTGATAAGTACAAGTGTCATTCATGATTATGCAGTCCACTTATACTGCCTAATTACCTTTAATCTGTTTTATTTCCTTAATTCTTGTAGCCATGTAGCTGATACAAGCACGACCTAGCTCATCTAGAGACGCTACAAATTTGGTGACAAGGTCGCTGTTTGAGATACACTTCTCGCATACATACTCTGAAGTAAGAGCAGCATTTGTTACGATGATTTCAAACAAATTCCCTGAGCTCTGCAGAACTGGCTGGCAACAAACAGCGACCTTCAATGACTTGGGATTCAGCACATAAATAGCATGAGTCTATTTGGGGATCGTGTTTGTTTACTCAGTCACGAGGCAGTACCCCAGTTAAAATATGCATTGCACCGAGCTTTCAACGAGTTGACTTTTTCTTTGTTCAAGGCTGCCAGTTTCTACCACTTCACTTTGTGTTCACGGTCATCATCTTCATCTTCATAAACGAATCTTTCTTTGCTTGTTTCCTGCCTTTTTGTTGGTCGGTTGACTTTCATTCAGTGAGTAGGTTTTTCGCAGGTGAATTTTAATATTATTGTCGATTCTATACAAATGTTGATCATCAGATTCTAGTTTTCAGTTTTGAAAGAACAATAAATAAAGATTTAAAGGTGTTTCTGAAATAAAGTAGACTTTATTTGCATACCTTATCATATCAACACATTTAAGACACACACACACAAACACACACACACACACACATATATATATATATACATATATATATATATATATATATATATATATATATATATATATATATATATATATATATATGTATATGTGTGTGTGTGTGTGTGTGTGTGTGTGTCTTAAATGTGTTGATATGAAAAGGTATGCAAATAAAGTCTACTATATTTCAGAAACACCTTTAAATCTTTATTTATTATTCTTTCAAAACTGAAAACTAGAATCTGATGATCAACATTTGTATAGAATCGATGATAATATTAAAATTCATTTGATAAAAACCTACTCTTCGAATGAAAAAATCAACTGACCAACAAAAAGACAGCAAACAAGCAAAGAAAGTTTGTTTGGAATCTCTCTCTCTCTCTCTCTCTCTCTCTCTCTCTCTCTCTCTCTCTCTCTCTCTCTCTCTCTCTCTCTCTCTCTCTCTCTCTCTCTCTCTCTCTCTATAGATATATATATATATATATATATATATATATATATATATATATATATATATATATATATATATATATATATATATGTTGGCCTAATCATTAGGTGCACAACTGGCGTCTTCACCCTTTTTGCCCAAGCATCCGGTGTATAGTTGCCAACTCCAGCTTTTTTCCCAAGCATCTGGTTCGTAGCTGGCGCCGCTATCCTTTCTTCCCAGACAACCAATGCAACTGAACAAATTCTTCCACTTTCTGCGTCATGACGATCCCTTCATGGTAAGTGGAAACTTTCTTCCTGGACGACTCGGAGCCATCTGTGCAAAAGCCGGGTCAATTCGTCCCTAGCTTAGCAAACTAGCGTAAGCCATTTTTTCCTCATTCTAAGAAAATAGACTTCAAAGATTTTTATATCATTCAGAGCTTCTAATTAGCTCATCTTTTGGGGAGATTTTGTTCGAAAATCTGACAAAGAAGACAGCTGGAAATTTTGGTATGTTGAAGAGTATAAAAAACTGACACACATTGACTAGAAAAATAAAAAACTTAAAAACAAAAAGGGGATACGCCGGTTCGTCAGAACAGGGACGAATTATATAAAATTAAATTTCCCTTATAGTCACATTAATTATTATTAGCATTATCTAGAGTTTGTCGAAAAAACGAATTCTAGTTTTGAATGAGATGACACAACCCATGTCCTTTCCATTCGTGCGTTTGCATATTATTAGCAATAACAGTCGTTATAATGATAACGAATAAAGTCTCAGCAATAATAATAATAGCAAAGATACGAAAAATAAGAGAAAGAAGAGAAAAAGACGAATTACGAGAAGACGCCATAATACCAGATAATTGGAGAGCCGTACGAGGATCATTTTGGAACTCAGTCTTCTTCTTCTTCTTCTTTTAACGTGCTTTATTCTTCGTAAAGGCCTCGACCCCCCAGGCTGCGACTGAGCCTAAAAAGAAACGTCTGTCTCATGAAACCCTGAGAGGGTCATAGGTATTCACATTGCTCTTCTTAGCTGTAATTAGAGGAAGAAGGTCTTTTAAAGAATTCCCTCTCAGAGAAATGACTCTGATCTTCGTTAAAAAGAAAATACTGAAGGTCGGCTTACCAAACGTAATGATGGGGTAACAAAGGTCGTTGATATTATCATAGGAGAAAGAGATATGTCAAGATTAAGGGCAGATTATTGATAAAGAGATCGAAGCATCATTACCCGATTAAGGAGGTCATTTAATGTTCACCAAATCGCCCACGAGGGGAGAGAGAGAGAGAGAGAGAGAGAGAGAGAGAGAGAGAGAGAGAGAGAGAGAGAGAGAGAGAGAGAGAGAGCGCCGGGGGATATGAGAAATAAAAACAGGAATAAATGGAAGAAAATAAACTAAAATAACAGCAATAGACCAATGACTACCCTTATCTAATTTCCAATAAAAGGACTGATTCTGTCAGCTATCCCTCCACAGGCAATATTTTAAGTAGGCCTATAGCTTACCAGATCGGAAGCGCAATTGTCATTTTCAGTCCAGATTATTCGCTTTTATTCTTTTCTTAAAGTTTATATAAGTCCATTCAGCCGTCAATCCCAGCGGCCTTAGTGTAATGAAATTTTATTATTTTTCCCGTTCTGTTTTCTGTTCTTCATGTTTATTTTTTTATATGTATAATTTAGGCTTTACGCCTTTATTCTTTATAAACACTTCATAGGTAACGAAGCCAATGAGCTCTAAAGCTAAAGTCTGAATATTATCAAGTCTTTTCAGAACTTCGTTTTGAGGAGTAAGGAGAAAGATGGGATTTAAAGGTCTTTTTCTTTTATAGTAACTCTTACCTTTCATTCTTTTCAGGACATAAATGTGCTCTTAGCTCATTTTAAATCTAACATCGATTTTTTTTTTTTTTTAACTTTGTATCAATCATGGCATAGATGAATATATTTTTAAAGCTTATTTTTTATTCCAAAATTTATTTCAGCCATTGCGAAGATAAGTATATTTCAAAGCTTATTTCTGTTCCAAACAATATTTAACATCTCTCTCATAAGCTGAAATTCAGGTTAAGGAAACAAGGTTGCATTTAACATGAATAATTTATTCATCGTCTTTACATGGCCTCAATGTCTTACTACAGTACAGCATACAATTATTTACAGCATAACCTGCAGAGGATTTTAACAGGGTTTTTAAACCTCGCTTTTATCAAACAACTTCCATCTTTCGGCCCCCGAGCGCAAATTCCTGAATGTACGCTAGTATTGAACCAACCCCGGTTTTTTTTTGCCGTGCTCCTAGGTTAGATTAGGATAGGTTAGGTGTGGGAAACATAATGAGATTATTTTAAAGAAAATTCTATGGTTAGTTTTTAAGGTATGGCATCCCGCTTTTTTCAGGGAAAGGTTCCGTATTCGGTTACATCTCGGAAAAATGCTCCCTGGGCTGGTGAAAGGTCATTAGGCGAAGGAAGAATCAACTTTTTCTACGGAAGATTAACAGTTTCTTTATATTTCATTTAAATTCGTCTATCATTCGTTCCTTTGTAAAAGTGGCGAACTATAAAAAAATTGTAAATATTTCTTAGGTCATTGAAAGTTTTAGAATTCTCTACTACTCCTGTTTAATCATGGTCTTTATGGTTGTGCCACCCCATTCTCCCATCCTTTTCATCTTCTTAGTCATCCTGTTTCATTTTGTCATTATTATTCTACAAAATTAAACTATTTATAGACACATATATAATTGCCATAAATCTATGAGAGCGCCGGCGCCATAAGGCCCTATTGTAATAAATCAAGACTCCAAGTTTATAGCTATCTGGAATTGCTTAAAAATTCTACATGAGATTTCAAAATCAAATTTAATAGATACAGCTAAGAAAACCAAAAATTTCACCTCTAAAGTCCCTGGAATCTATACATATTTTTGTTTTGCATTTCTAAATATATATATAAAAAAGGGGGCAAGCCTAAAGTCAAGATCAGCACATAGATTTATCAAATATTTATTGAATCATGGAAAACAATGAAAAAAAGTAGCAGTTTATCTGCTTACAGAGGCAGAGACTGTAAACAAAAATAGGTAAATAAATAAATAAATAAATAAATAAATAAATAAATAAATAAATAAATAAATAAATAAATAAATAAATAAATAAATAAATAAAGGGAGGAATGTAAATAAACAAAAACATGTCTTATGGGATACGGACCCATAGAATTTTGAGAAAATCGTAAATCTCTGCTTCTACAAGCAGATAAACTGCTCACTTTTTTCAGATTTATCAAAAGGCGGCTGCTGATGAGCAAGTGCCCATGCCAGGTTCCTGCCTGGTTCCTGGTTTCAATATTCGTGTGAGGTGCAGACCTTTATTCCCTTTGTTTGTTACAATCTCTGCTTCTGTAAGTAGATAAATTGCTAATTGTTTGGCAGAGATATTTCTGTTTGTAGATCTGTCGAAAGAATAAACTGAAAATAGGGAAAAAAAACTTAAACAAACACAAACGAGGGAGCAGTGAATTTGGACCCCTAAACTGTATGATTATCAAAAAAGGTTACAAGTCCGAATGTTTTCCTTACTTCATTTACAACAGCATATGATATATAAAATAATAATAGTTTCACTGAATTTCTTAAAATGTATAGAATTGATTTAACCTTATACAATAATTTTTAAACTTTATTTTTCGTAAGGAATTACTCATTTACGAAGAAAATAACTATTATAATAGTTTCACCTTAAAATACGAGAATGTCTCATTTTCTATTATCTGACTGAAGGGGCACTAAAAGAAAATTAAACTGTTGAGTGGGTGACTAGCTTAAATCTGAAATATGATTTTCGTTCCCTTTCACTATTTTCTTTGACGCTCACTAGCGTCTGACAGGATCATGAAATAAGTCCAAAAATTTTCTACGAACTTATCGGAGAATTTTTAAACTATGATACTCTAAGGTATATTTAGGCTATTTTGGAATAAACTGGTCAAAAATAAGTAAAAATTTTTGTGAGGCCTTATGACAGTCGGTGCGGCCCATAAATATGACATTAGAGTAATATTCTTAGATTTAGACATAGATTAAAATGAACTGGCTGAATTTACGGTAAGATTTTACTTTAAACCATTACCGTATTTTGGACTTGAAAGTACCATTTCCCAATGTTTTAATGTGTGCTTTGATCGTTTCTCACGTTCATTTCATTAGCGAAAAACTTTGTTGCTCATTAGACTTTATTTATTTGATATTATATTTGATTAAATGATATGAGAGTTGAATTTACCTTTGAAGTATTATCCTCTGCCTGGCTGTTATTGCGCTTTGTGAAGCGTCATTGTTTTGAACTGAAGAGAGAACAAAGCTTAGTTGATATTAAAAGAACTCCCGGGCTCTGATTTCCTTAGCCTATTTTGTGGCCTATAATTATCTGTCTGTTTCGTAAGATGCTGTGAGTCGCAACATTTAATGGTGCCCAGACCCGAGAATAATGTGGACTTGTGTATAATCCTCTGAAAAATGTATTTGACAATTATAGGCCACAAAATAGGCTGGGAAAATCAGAGCCCAAGCGTCCTTTTAAACAAAACTTTCTTTTTCCTCTCGTCAATTCAAGACAATAACGCTTCACAGAGCTCAGTAACAGCTAGACCGAGGATATTGCTACAAAGGTAAACTGAACTCTCATGATATTTAATCAACCATTAAATAATCAAAGGCTAATAATCAACAAACCTAATCAAACACACTTAACCTAACCTAATCTAGGATACCAGGTCCTAACCTTAGTTGTAGGATATAAGGGTGGGTCCACTTTTTCATTTGCTAAAGAAAAGAATGTCAGAAACGCTCAAAGTAAACATTAAAACATATGACAAGGATATTTTCAAGTCCAATAATGGTTTAAAGTAAAATAATACCGAAATTAAAATTACAATTCAGTATCTAACCAAACAATATGATCTGCTTCCAAAAGCTTGAGGGCTATATGTTTTCATCCTATGACTTTGAAATGTCATTGTAATTTTTCTGGATATTTAAGACCAATATTTATGTCTTCCACTAACCCCTAGCCTAATTATTCCCAACATCTATTTTCGTAAATTTAAACAATGCGATAATTCAGCCTTATCACTAAACACTTAAAGGCACCAGGAAGAATGGGGTCTCTTAAAAGCACATGGCCCATGTAAAGTACCCCATTTTTATTAATATTATAAGCAAGGATAAACTTGTCACCTACAAGTCTGCAAGAGCAAATGGAAGAAGAAGACTGCTGAAAAGTTGAGAATTTTACGAATGCTGAATTAGACCTTTCATTCTTCCAAACACTGCATTAAACCATGTGACGATGACATTGAAAAAAAATAAATAGTATTCATTTACAGAGGAAGATAGTGGAATGTCATTTTTCGTTGATATTTTCAGTGATACAGTTTTCTGAAGTCGAGTTAAGGGAACCACCAATTACTTCAGAAAATTCATCAACTCTCAGTTTAGAAATTCGTCCTTGTCGTCCTTCTTAGTCTGCCTAACGATAACCTCGAAAGCCAGGATCAAGACAGACAGAAGATACCCGATGCCCAGTATGTAGAAAATGCCCTGCACGTGACTGAGATCCAGTGGCCTGACCATTGATAATACGATGGCTGTTTGAGCATTCTCTTTTCTATACCTACGGTGAACGTAATTGACGACTTCCTCCTTCCATTTGTGTAGCAAACCCGATTCGAATATTTTCATGAGAGTTTTTGACAGGTTGTCGGTGAGAGGGGAGTTCCTGGGCAAGGTCAGGGCCACATTATAGTTCATGAAACACTCTTCGACAATACGAATCGACGCTCGGCCGCCAGAAGTGTATCTTGCGTCCCTGTTCAGTTCGAGAAATTGTCTGTTCTGAATGAAAGCGAACTCACCTGCTTGGACCCTGTCGAGAATGGTGTGGTAGTCGGCATCCAGTTCCATCTTCGGCACGAGGTCCAGAACGGCTTTGTCGGTTGACATCTGGAAGAGGCTTTTCCAGATGGAATTTCCACTGATTCTCAAACCACTGTCCACCAGCTGTTTCAGTGTGTCAATGGGAGGTTCTATCTGCGTCACAGATAAAAACGCCACAAGATTAGCCGAGTACGCAGTTGAAACAATCAGGGAAAATATCCAGAAAAAGCCAATGTAGAGGCGTGAGGGCAGGTATTTGGGCTCTTTGATGACACCTTTTGCAGTTATAGAACTGAGAATGTAGAGGTAATTGTAAGAGAGGCTCTTGAAAACAGGTGACTCTTCCTTCACGCCAAGTGTTGCTAAAGGATAAAGTAGAAGACCTCCTATTAGAATAGCGATACCAATAGAAATCCAAGTACTCCAAGCAAAGGGCAAAGTTGGAGACTGCCAGTTGGGCAAGGGCTTTGGTGACGGTGCCACAAAACACGCCGGCATGTAATTGTACGGGAACGAGTAGTCAATAAGGCCCCATCTGGGCCCATCGATGAATACATTGCACACTGCGATGTCAGAAGCCTCACTGAACACTTGTCCCATGAGGCCATCCCACGAACCATCCGGGTATCTGTTGCCCCATTTCTCATCTTCGCTGACCTCGAAGAAATCGACGGTGAAGTTTTTGGCCCTCGACAGCCCGTCGATGACCTGCATATCTACCCCGATCCTCCCAATGAAGTTGCCATTATCATCTTTAGCGTAGACAATAAAGGGTTCCAGTTCAAACGTAGCGACACGAACTTTGGCCCCCTGGAAATTGTCGAATTTCCTTGGAAAGACATTACCGCGAAGGAGCTTTCCGTGAAACCAAGTGTCCACCACCTCCAGCCCAATCACTTCAGTGTAGAGGATATGTGTCCATATCTTCACATTGTTTTGAGTGGGCTGCAAAATGGCGAGGTTTTCCGTCTTCCTAAAATTGAAGAGGTCGATCAGTTCCTTCGGTTTTGGTCCCTCAGGGTCGAGTGGGAGGACGACGTAGAAAGCCTTGTAGTTCCACAGAGATGGTGGCAGGTAATCTGGGCCATAGGGAACGCTTCTGAAGTGGTCTATGGAGGCGTGTTCGACCAAAGCTTTGCCTTCAGCTATCAAGAAGAAGTAGCCATCGCAGATGGATCGTGCCCAAGTGTTCTGTCGCAGGAGGACATCTTTTTCCAAGAAGTACATCTATGAAAAATGAAATATAAGAACTAAATTACTAACACGAGCAATGAAAGGGAAAGATTCAATAAAAATTTACTTTTTGCGTTTGGAATCTGAACGTAGCTGCGACTGAAATGTTTATTGTTTTTGTCTGTACATCCCTCTAATTTCTTTCCTAATATTTAAAAAGAAAAAGGTTGTATTTCTCTCGTAACAATTTGTTTTTTTAAACCCGACCTTACAATAATAACCAAAATCACGTCGGGCATAAGAAAGAACGTGGACTAACAACTAGTTAACCTACTCAAAAAGCAGCATATGTCTGAAAAAGGGTGTTATGACATAATAAAGTAGCCTCTGATAAATG
>JANJGK010000029.1:16693398-16793398 GCA_039081455.1 Macrobrachium rosenbergii
ATATATATATACACATATATTTAGGTAACTTTCTGGAAAATGCTTACATCTCTTTTCCCTGATTTTATAGACACAAATAGTGCACATTAATCTTATTCATCTCAGCGCAATAACAGAACCCTCAAACGCAAATTAAACAAAAGTGGCCAACGATATTGATGAGCGCCAGCTATTAAAAAAAAATATTAAGGAAACTGGCGTTATTTTGGCATTGCATATTGATAAATAAAAAAAAAAATATGATAAACCTCGAAATGAGTCAGTTCCAGAACGATCATTACAATTGGAACTTAAACAAAGTAGTCGTTATTTCTCTTCGAATTGAGTTAATATTGGCACATGTGACCAAAGCTCCTGCGTCGCCAGAATCGATCAGTCAGTCACGATCAGTCTATAAATGCCTTGATGATCATGCAGTTAAACATAACACTGGCGTCAGGAAAGTCAAGAGCTTGGAATGCATTCAGTTTTGCCCGTTTGGTTTCGTTGTTTATTTGCTTGACCGCTTCTTATTTCTGCTATCCGGTAATCTTTGTTTATATGTTATCTTATTGTTATCTTCGGCCCATTTTTTATCCTTTTGATATCTTTGCTATTTTGTTATCAACGTGTTAATCTCCTCCCTTCATCTTTCTCTTTTCACATCCGGGTATTCATGGAGCGATAGAATGGTGCTTTCGGTAAACGTCTCCCGGTATGCACTGATCTTCAACGTCTCAGGAAATATCGATAATTCTTCTTTTAAATTATAATTGGTAATTACAGGTATTACCTTATATGGGAGAAGATACACGTAAGAGAAATAGACAGAGAGAGATAGAAATTAATTTCTATTAAAATTTTTTGTGGTTGAAGGGATTAGACCCGACGGTGCTCATAAAATCACCACGGAAAGGGTTTGAAATAGCGATATGATCATTAAAATGTTGGAAAACATTTATGCATAACTTATATTTAAGTAAATAGTTGTAAAACGTACGGAAAGGATTAGAAGCACATGATTCAATAACATCATCATACAAGTGCTACGCAAAGTCGTAGAAGTAAATGTACTTAAATCAATCTCAAGTACTTAAATATAAATCAGGTCAAGTAACACAGTAATGAAAACGTAATTTTAAAATGTCCTTCACCTTAAAATGCTAACAAACGCTTAAACACAGATCCGGTTTATGGAAACTAAGAAAATATACCAAAGTAATATTCCTGATCTAGATGCGAGTAAGAGAAACATATTTAAAACTGAACTTAAGTCTTCTAAATATTTCTTGGGACCGTAAACTATTTTAGCGTTTCCTCTACCCTGGTAGCTATGATTCGGCTTCTTTTTTCGAACAGGAGTGTTCGCTACTGTTAGTTTTTGCAGTTTAAGGAACGAGACGTTGAATTTCCTGTTTTTTTTTTTTTTTTCTTTTTTTTTTTTTTACTATTTTGATAATTTTCTTGAAATCGTATGTTCTTTGCGCGTTGCTCGGATTGAGAATTTTGGTTTTATTCTTGACCAGAGAAGTAAATTGGTCAAAAACAATAATAATAAATTTTCTGAACAGGTAAATTTGTAACTGTTAAGTGAATTGTCAATCACGGTGAAAAGTCTATGAAGGGCAATGAATCAATAACTGAAAGTTTTCCCTAAATATTATTTGAAAAGTAGCAATGGAATATACTGCGTAAATAGCTGTAACTTTTACCTTGGTTTTAACAATATTACCTTAAAACATTTTCGCGGAGGTATTTTCTTTTGCAAGATAAATTTCAAAGCATTTTTTATTTTTCTGTTCACTAAATGACATAGATTATTTTCAAATGCATCTCATTATTTTTCCTTTATGCGTCCTTCTGACTTATGAAGGGAGAGTTACCCTAAGGATACAGTCTTGAGGTTTCTCAGCAAGTCCAAAGGGATGAGGTTGCTAGCCCCAGGCCCCTTTACTTAACGCTAGCCGAAGCCTGTACTCAGTGGTAAGACAGGAAGTGATCCTGGGACCAATTACACATGAGCCAAGTGCTGCGCCACTCAGCCACGACCCCCTACTTTATCTTGTTGCATCTTGATTAATTTTTATTTGTTTACTTATTTGCATTTTCTCAAGGGTATTACTTTGTCCCTCTTTCTAAAGCATTATACACACACACATACATATATATACATACATACATACATATATATATATATATATATATATATATATATATATATATATATATATAGATAGATAGATAGATAGATAGATAGATAGATAGATAGATAGATAGATAGATAGATTGATAGATAATTTCTTATCTTATCTTGTCTGTGCAATTATTCAACAATGATTCGCTTTTTAAGTAAATTGCATTGACGTTCCAGATAGAATTTTGGTCTCAAAATAAATCCTCGATTATTTCTTTCTGCGTAATGTCTTATTAATTACTTTTAGGAAATAATTACATTGCCTTTCCATCTAAAGCAAAATCCTTGCAAAATAATTTACTGATTACTTCAAATTTGGTGACGATTTCTTAATATTTTTAATAGATGATTATTTCTCTATTTATTGAACTATTTACCCATTTCTGAAAGAACTTAACTTTACACTTCATCTGGATTTTTTTTTTTACCAAAATAACTATCAGACTATTTAGTCTAATTATTATTGAAAGGAATTACCTTGACCCCCCAACTGGCAAGAGTGAGGCGCAGCTGAAGAGCCAGGTCAGAGGTCGAATCCTCGTAGAAGATGGTAAGGGAGCAGGACCGGAAGTAATTTTTGGCTATGGTGTGCAAGAGACCTCCCCTAGAGACCAGGGCCTGAAAGTGGTAGGAACTAAATAATAGATTCCTCTTTTTCAAACAAAAATATTATTATTATTATTATTATTATTATTATTATTATTATTATTATTATTATTATTATTATTATTATCATTCTCAATGTGGAAAAGTAACAGAGAACAAATCGAATGTATCATTAATTTGCTTTATATACACACACACACACACACACACACACACACACACACACATATATATATATATATATATATATATATATATATATATATATATATATATATATAAAGCAAATTAATGATACATTCGATTTGTTCTCTGTTACTGTTCCACACTGAGAATAATGATAATAATACTATGTATATATATATATATATATATATATATATATATATATATATATATATATATATATATATATATACTGTCTATATATACAGACAAAATGTGCCCATAATAAAGAAGATAAACAAAATTAGAAAGGACCAGGCAAATAGTGCCTCTGTGTACCCCTTAAGCAAGTTGGTTAATTGATTCCCGAGTCTTGTAATGTAAAAAAAAATGAGCTTGATTTAGGGCTATTTAAAAAAAAAAAGCAAAACAAGTTAGTTTCCATTCTTAGAATTATGAAGACAAAATCTAAGTTTCAGCGCGCAATTTGAGATGAAAAGCACAAGTAATATATGAAAACTTTTTGTAGACCAAAGTTCCTTTGATGGGATACATTAAGAAATATCAGAAATTATTGTTTATCTCTTTCAGTGCAAAGCTGTGGAATTCTCTTCCTTTTCCTGTTTTCCTTGACTTATAGCCTTTCTCCCTATAAGAGGCAGAAAGATCTTTTGTTTTCCTCGTAAATAAGCATCACCTATCATCATTCAGTTTGTTTTCTCGATTTCGTCGGATCTGAGCTAGAAAACGGCATTAGATTACCAGTTCCATTAGCATTTACTCAAATCAAATAAACAGATAAATCTACCTTGTTGACCTTGGAGTCTGCGCCTTCATCCTCGCTTTCCACCAACTTGGAGAAGAGATTCCTGGGTGAGTTTTGAAATCGGTATCCGAACCTCTCATCACTGATCACGATGCCGTTGGAAGGATGCTGGGAGTCGACCCACGCAATCCATCTGGGAAAAAGAACTAACAGAATGGCCAGCGAATCTCTGGCAAACAACATCTTCGTAGGTGAAGAATTCCGGTGACAGCAAGGCCCAGGACCGGGAGATAAAGAACTGCAGTGCTTCTGCAGCAGAAGGAGCTTTTGTTTTTAGCCAAAATCAGAAGCACTTCGCAGGGCGAGAGCAGCCAGGCTTCTGAGATCTCAGACAACTGCTTAAGTCTCCGTAGTCTCTCCCTCTCTCTCTATCATTGGTCGGCCACCGCAGAGCGGTTCTCGAAGCTTCCAAGAATCTGCTCGGCTGTCCATGCTCACGCCAGCAACTTGCTAGTGAAAGATTCTAACCATCCCAGTCATATTATGTCTAAATCAATCAGGAACAATTTCTCATTAGCGTATTAAAGGGCATCACACTGCTGTCGCTATCTGTGATTTTTCCGTTTTCAAAGAAAGTATGTACGAAACCTATTCATATTAACCTTAATGACGTCATGGAACTGAGCCACACATGCCACGCCCACCTACAAGATGAGATCTTAGTCTTAACCAATGAGATGCTTCCTTTATAAAGTCACTGTGGTTTATGCATAAGAGTTTAATGGGGCAATGTCTCGATTATCTGTAAATGTGCGGGATACAGGTAATAGAAATATAGATATGTCTTGTTTCTGTATAATGTTGCCTTGCAACTTTATTTATTAGCTTAAATAGTTCTCACCTATCCTTGCAGTTACTTGCTGGGAAAAACTCATAAGTGACTATATAGAATTACGTCTAAATATAATACTATGTATAATGTCTCAGAGTAGAAGCTAATGAAGGGCCTAAAATAGCTCTATACTTTGAGAGCCTGTATAGCAAACACCGCCCCCCCTGAAGCAGTGGACTAACAACCCTATAAAAAACAAGGGAAAAAAATAAGTTCTTATCTTTCACCGCCACAGTAACTACAGTTCAGAAAAAATAAATCTTAGTCATCTTTGCAGGATGACTAATTTCGTAACCTACCTAATTTTTTTTTTTTTAATATAACGTAGGGGACGATTTATTAAACTAACTCGAAAGGAAGTTTGGAATTTTGCAGGCCACCGATTCCGGCAGCCGAAAGAATTCTGAACATATCCCCTTTTGCAGGATGTGCCATCGTCCTGCTATTATTGCTTTGCAAAATTTTGATTACTGAAGCTTTAAGGAGCTTAATGAAAGGAGCTTGCCAAAAGAGAGCCCTTTATTTTCAAAAATAATACAAAAACACGCACACATCAGGGTCTACGAACTAAAGTTTCAGTGTAACCACTTGATAGATGAACTTGAAAAGCTATCAGAAAACAGATACAGAGAAACTAGAATCTGAATATAAGAGGTCACCAGCGCAACGCCAGAAGGTCACAATTAGCACATTTTTCTTTTTAATCGCAGCAGTAGAACTCGCCACTTCATCATGAAAACTCTCGCCATCTGCCAAAATTATTTTCATTTATCACGATGGGAGATTTTAGAAGCATTCTTTTCATTTCTGACACTCGGGGATCCTAAAATTGTTTTCATTTATCACGATGGGAGATTTTAGAAGCATTCTTTTCATTTCTGACACTCGGGGATCCTGAGATGGTACAGGATTCCTTCATTTCTGCTTTGAATTTCATTTGGTATCTGGAATTTCGATGATTTCAGTGAAAAAAAAAAAAAACATCCAAAAATACTTTGCGTGTGGCGACATGACCGTTCTGTTTACGTAGGTCAGATCAATGTGACTGAAATGTAAAACAAATAAAATGAGTAATACTGTCCCTTCCTCCTGAGTTGAGTCTCTTTACCTTCTTTTGTTTGTTTGTGTGTGTGTGTGTGTGAGAATTTGTGTGTGAGTGTGAGTGTGAGTGTGTTTGTGTGTGTCTCGGCTTGGGCTAGATAAGAACATTGAGTTTCCCCTCTCATTGATTATCATATAATAAAAAGAATGAAATAAACCTGCTTTAGCCTAAAGTAATGATCGTCTGGACTTTCGTTATCCGGGGTTTTAGGTCCAACATCACAGCGTAACAACTCCCCAAAAATCATAATAAACCAATTTGGGGAAGGTGATTATTAGTGAAAGCAACCTCAAAACTCTCTTAATACGTGTTGGGTGTCCTTGTCTATCAAATTAGCGAAGAGGGGACTAAATTTAAACAGATATAAAAGTGGTCACACGTACGCCAAACACTTTGTCAGTTCATGTCACTTGAGATGACGAGTCATATCTGTCTCTGGATGACATGATATATAACGGGGTCAGGTTAGGCGGACTTTTATGTTAATTATTCGTAATTCAGAAACTCTCTCTCTCTCTCTCTCTCTCTCTCTCTCTCTCTCTATTTACCAGTGCTTTAATAGATTGAAATTTTATAAATTATTATTATTATTATTATTATTATTATTATTATTATTATTATTATGAATACGGCAAAACTAATCCCCGTTTGACGACATATAGTCTCATATAAGAACATTTACAGAGAATCCATTCAAACAGTAATTACCATAACGTCTAAAATAACAACTGCAAGCAACTTAAAACACAAAGCAAAGAAAGCACATATCTTGAACCAACTGGATCCATAGCTGTCAGTCAAGTTAGACAAGAAACACCGAAGAATTTGTTTAAACTTCACCATTTTTCTGAGACTCTCTACTGTCAGGACTGGACGTGTGACCTTTCTCAGACCAGCTCCAAGAAAAAAAAAGCAAAATCTCTCTTGAATAATTGACTCTTCTTCTTGAAAGACCGATCCAAGACGCCAGGACAGAAAGTTTTCCAGCAACGACACACGACGTCTCTGATCTTTGCTGCGGTCACTCCCGACGCAAAATCTTGGTTCAAGTTGACAGCTTCGCATCGATTGCTTGGTGGCAAGAATGTCTCCTCTTTGGAATATTCATGCGCTAGAACGGCCATACATCTTCAGGTGTGTACGCTCGTGTAATTGCAAGTTCGCTTGTTGTTTATGTGACTGTATTTCTCTTTGTCCATTTTCTGAGAACAATCCGCTAAAAAGGAAAATATTTTTGCTTAATCGCTTTCTTCATCAGTGGATCGGGAAGCCAATTTCGCTACAATTTCCTGCATGCAGGGTTGAAGGCACAATCGAAGTGAAAGCAAGGGGAAAAAAATTCAGGGGATGGATAATAATAAAGGACGAAAAAATGCGTGAAATTCCTTTTGCAAAAACAGATGAATAAAACACTATAAAAATAACAGACAGCAACTCAAAAACGCAATGGTCTATCTATTGCCCTCTTGCATTGTGTTTATTGCATCAAAAGAACTTGAATCTTCACACATGACACGGACCTAATAGTTCCCTTTGATCGATTAAAAAACTATAAAGATAATAGACAGCAACTCGATGAGTACACTTTATCCTTCCTTTATTTCTATTTTATAGTTTGCCACGTCCTTTTTACTCAGACATTTGACAAGAATAAACGCACCTTTATCATCCTCCATTACCGTGGCGTAATGTAGGTAATGGATGCGACTGTCTTTTGTTTTGTTATCGAGTTCACATTCACTCAGCTGAGAATCTTGGCTTATGAGTATCGAATTCTTTGTTTGCCATTTGCCATCCTCTTAAGAATCCTTTATGGATGTGATATATAAATATATATATATATATATATATATATATATATATATATATATATATATATATACATACATATATATATTAGAATAGATTACATAATCGGTTTTTCCATCTACATAGAATTAAACGCCAGTAAATTCTATCACACAGGCATCAGGGTGTTCCATCTGCCTAATAACCTAATTATTATTATCATTTTATTAAAAATGGCATCTATGTTATCAGTATCAACGGAACCCACAGCAGCAGTAACAACAGTGACGGTGATAATAACACCGATGTCACTGATACGATTTCACAATAGAAAAATTATGAACAGCAGTGCTAGTAGCAACAATTATGATAGTAATCAATAATTATAACGTTGAAAATTACCGGCTATCCTTCATGTTGTAGTAAACATATATATATCAGTTGCATTGTTCTTAAACCAATATAGAATAACGATTACTGCTTGAGGCTGACTGGGTAGCGGGCGTTATTCTCGGAACTGTGGAACCGTTAATCATCGACATTGCCAAAGCCATCACGATTTAATGTGGCCTTTTCTACGGATTGCTTGTGTTTCCGATATCTGGCTAAGATAATGCTGGTGAAAATGTGATCTGTGAAGGCAATTTAGGAGCATAATTGACAAACAAACAAATGGTCTGAGTGCTGCAGGCACTGGCGTGTGTTTACAATAATTTGAAAGTCCTTGGTGTGTACGTTCTCAAATTATCAGGCAAATATCAAAGAGTTATTTCTGATTCACTGTCCAGCTGGCAGCAGCGGAATGTCCAGTTTGAAGTTGATAAAGTTGAAGATCCTAGGATTTTGTGAGTTTTCCGTCTCATCAGTTCTCTTCAATTCTTACGAAATCCTTCTGATCAAGAGACGTGTTAATCGCCTCTCTTTTTTTTTTTGTCATTTTCCCCTGGGATTAACAGGCATTTGGCCGCTCGCCCTGCTGCCCTCAACCCTAAAATAAATAAATCAGAAGTTATTGTATGCGTTGGTTCACAGGTTATCAAGCTGATGGTGATTTTCACCTACTTCCTTTATTCAGTGATAAAAATACTTCGTTAGGATGGATCTCAAATGATCGAGTTCCTGTCAATGGCGCTCACAAAAATGGTCTACAGTCCAGTAAGATACCGCTATATAGATTGTTTTACAAATTTAAGTATTAGTGAAGCTAAAACTACAGGCTATAAAGAGAATTTGATAAGACAAGGCACATACCACATTTATCTCCACAATTCCGATACCTTTGTTCCGCAAATGTCGGTTACCCATTACTATAATGCTGATAAGTGTTTGTCATTCTATGTGCAAAATTCATTTCTGGAAGTGGGCGTGGTTTAAGTGGATCATGTTCTGTGACGACCACCATGTTGATGTGCGTGAATTATATAGGGTCAATAAAAAAACGAAAAACCATTGGTGACGCCATTTAAAACACAATTGTACTTCGATCGAGATAGAGAGTGTCTTCCACAAGTGAATTTCTGGGCTGAAAATAGTCAGTTGGGCAATTCACAGCAATTTCGAGATCTGATTTGTTTTGGCTGACGAATGGGAGAGAGAAAGAGTGAGAGAGAGACAGGAAAAGAGAAAGAGTATGAAACAGTGTGGAGTAGTTTTGAGAACTCAGAAGCCTGGCCGCTCTCGCCCTGTGTGGTGCTTCTGATCTTGAGTAAAATCAAAGACCCCCATCTTTTCAGTTGAAGGTCTTACCATACCTTTATCGTCAGCTACCTGCGTGTACAGTCTGTGCAGCCTGTTCTGCTGTAGAAACTAATTTCACTTATCATTAAGAAGGATCATCAATCTTCCGGAAAGAAGGAAAAACTCAAGAGAATGAAATAGACCATGAAAGACGAAAGGAAACATTAGACTCATCCTTCCTCGACCAGCAGATTTTTTCATCCTCTCATCCCGTGCCAAGCTGTCTCAAGTTCCTCGTGTTTTCCAGCCTTCAAAGATGCCGTCCACCAAACGCTGGTGGGCCATTTGTTTAATTCTTTTCCTTAAAAGGATTAGCCAAGTTGATGGCCAGCGCCCTGCCGGTGTTATCGCAACGAGAGAGGGAAGTCTCAAGCTACCGTTCCACACCTCAGCCAAGAGTAATCAAGTCCGTTTTCTGCAGAGTGGTATTAAAGGAGCAGAAAGTAAAGCCAAAGGCGCTGAACCCTCGCCAGGCCAGGTAAATGAATTTTCACAGCCAGTCCCTTTCTTCGATGTTAATCTCCGATTTGTTTAATCAAACATTTTTTTTATTACTGTCTGGTTTAGTCATGCTAATGTTATTACATAGCCCGTCCCCTGGTCTCTGTTAAAAAACTAGCCTAGTCATGATAATGGCACCACTTAGTTCCTTCCCTGGTCTCTGTTGAAAAAAACTCTTCCGTTATTCTTGTTCGTAGAAAGCACATAGCGCCTACACTTTTGTGACTATAGCATGAAGTTATAATATTGCTTTACGTACCACATCAAAGTAATCGTAATTAATGATGCTTCATTATGCATTTGCGTTCCCTTTTTAATCTCTCTAATTACAGGAACAGAAACTGATCTACCAAATTTTGCGCTGATTTAGACTTCATCCTCACTTTCACGCGGTGGCGTAGCTGGCATTCCATCAGAGGGGGGCCTAGGTGGGGCCAAGATATTTTTTGGGGGGGCCAAAGAAAATTACACAAAACTGATGTACCAGTTCTGTAATTAGTAAAATATACCATTCTCGAATGTACAGCATATATCCATGTCATTGAAGGAAAATAATAGTATTATTAGTAATTAGTAAACCTGTATTTGAAATTATAGGGCTCAATTTTCAATTAATTTTCAACTCTTACTATATGCAAATGTATCAAATACTGTAAAGGTTAAAGTTTAGCTACAAAGGGAATTTAATTTTGGGGAGCCAATTTGGGGGGGCCAAGCATCTGACTGGTGGGGGGGGGGGCCGGGCCCTCGCCCCCGGCCCCCCAACAGCGACGCCACTGCTTTCACTTCCAAAGACATTCATTTATTTTTTTTTCTTTATTTTACTTCTCTTGAACCTTATGTATAAGCATTCTCTTGTCATATTTTGATTTAGATGAAGATTAATTTGCCTGTCATAATAGCGCGTTCCAAATTTTGATGCTTATTAACAAAAAAGCGGAAGTTATTCTCAGACATTTTGAGGAAGAATAAAAAAATAAATGAAGCAATTCTGCATAAAACGAATAATAATAATAATAATAATAATAATAATAATAATAATAATAATAATAATAATAATAATAATAATAATAATAACAAATATTATTATTATTATTATTATTATTATTATTATTATTATTATTATTATTATTATTATTATTCAAAACTTTAAAGAAATGAACTTGGAAGCTTGAATAAAGTTCATCTTCTGATTAATAATAATAATAATAATAATAATAATAATAATAATAATAATAATAATAATAATAATAATTTAAGAGAGAACTTTTACGTGATTTTTCCACTTTCAGACCCTGATCTCCACGAGAGGTCTCCTCTACACGATAGCCGAAAATTACTTCCGGTCCTGCTCCCTGACCATCTTCTACGAGAATTCGACCTCTGACCTTGCTCTTCAGCTGCGCCTCACTCTTGCCAGTTGGGGGGTCAAGGTAATTCCTTTCCAACATATCATAAATCCTTTCAAACATATGATAAAGAAGAGCAAATATAAAGATAATTTACAAATTATTTTATAGAGAAAATGTTCCAGGCGGAGTTTATGTAAAATCTTTTACGGATTAAATAAACAGCAAATAAACACGAAAATTTTCTGGGAATTATTTGTCAAAGAAAAAATTCGAGATGGGAGATGAGAGTAATTCATTAAGAAAATTGGTAAATATTTCAAAAAATAAACAAAATAATCTCAGATTAATCTTGAAATGCTTGTGCTCCAGACAGGGGCCAAGTTAATTTCGTCAAAGTTTTGATTATTATTATTATTATTATTATTATTATTATTATTATTATTATTATTATTATTATTATTATTATTATTATTCAGAAGATGAACCTTTTTCAAGCTAAGTTAATTTCTTCAAAGTTTTGATTAATCATTATTATTATTACATATATTATATATCATTATTATTTTATTTATTTATTTTTTTTTTTTGTCTATCACAGTCATCCTATTCGACTGGGCGGTTTTTATAGTGTGGGGTTGCGGGTTGCATCCTGCCTCCTTATCACTTTTCTCACTATGTGCGCTGTTTCTAGTAGCACACTTTTCTGCATGAGTCCTGGAGCCTCTTCGGCATCTAGTTTTTCCAGGTTCCTTTTCAGGGATCTTGGGATCGTGCCTAGTGTTCCTATGATTATGGGTACAATTTCCATTGGCATATTCCATATCCTTCTTATTTCGATTTTCAGGTCTTGATACTTACCAATTTTTTTTTCTCTCTCTCTCATCTACTCTGGTGTCCCACGGTATTGCGACATCAATGAGTAATACTTACTTGATTTTGTCAACCAACGTCATGTCTGGTCTGTCGGCACGCATCTGTTCTGATACCATAGTTCCAGAGAATCTTTGCCTGATCGTTTTCTATCACTCCCTCAGGTTGGTGTTCGTACCACTTATTACTGCAAGCTAGCTGATGTTTCTTGCACAGGCTCCAGTGGAGGGCTTTTGCTACTGAATCATGCCTCTTTTTGTACTGGTTCTGTGCAAGCCCCGGACATTCGCTTGCTATATGGTTTATGGTTTCGTCTTTCATATTGCACTTCCTGCGTATGGGTGAGATGTTATTTCCATCTATTGTTCTTTGGATATATCTGGTTCTCAGGGCCTGATCTTGTGCCGCTGTTAGCATTCCTTGTGTTTCCTTCTTGAGTTCGCCCCTCTGTAGCCGTTGCCATGTTTCATCGCTGGCCAGTTCTTTTGTCTGTCTCATGTATGTCCGTGCATTGGTTTGTTGTGCCATTCCTCGGTTCTGTTTTTCATTCTCCTGTCTGGGTCTTCGTCTACTTTTATCAGTCCTTCTTCCCATGCACTCCTTAGCCACTCGTCTTCACTGGTTTTCAGATATTGCCCCAGTGCTCTGCTCTCGATGTTGACGCAGTCCTCTATGCTTAGTAGCCCTCTCCCCACTTCCTTTCGTGTTATATATAGTCTGTTTGTATTTGCCCTTGGGTGTACTGCTTTGTGTATTGTCATGTGTTTTCCAGTTTTCTGGTCTATGCTGGGGAGTACTCCTGCCCTGTATCTGATTACTGGTACTGCCCATGTGTTTATGGCTTTCGTCATGTTTCCGGCATTGAATGTTTGACTTGACTTGAGTATCGCCTTAAGTCTCTGCATATATTCTTTCCTGATCGTGTCCATTTCTTGGTGTTTTATATCCTCTCTTTCTATTATTCCCAGGTATCTGTATCCTGTCTCATCTATGTGTTTGATGCTAATCCCGTCTGGTGGTTTTATCCCTTCTGTCCTTGTTACTTTGCCTTTTTGTATGTTGACCAAGGCGCATTTTTCTATTCCAGACTCCGTCCTGATGTTCCCAGAAACAAACCTTACAGTCTGGATTAGGTTATCTATTTCCTTGATGCTCTTACCATACAGCTTGATGTCGTCCATGAACATCAGATGGTTAATTCTGTTGCCTCCCTTCTTGAGTTGGTACCCAGCATCCATCTTCTGCAGTACTTATGTCATGGGAATCATGGCTACTACAAAGAGTAGTGGGGACAGTGAGTCACCTTGAAAGATACCTCTCCTCTCTGCTAGTCTTATCCCAGAGCTTGTAAATACTGTATTCCAGTTGCGCATTGTATTATTATTATTATTATTATTATTATTATTATTATTATTATTATTATTATTATTATTATTATTATTATTATTATTCACAAGATGAACCTTATTTAAGCTTCCGAAGAGTAGGGTGTTCATTTGCAAGATGTAACAGAAGACAATTGGAAAAACAGAGAGAAGAGATCAGTAACTAAAAAAAAAATTAATTAACAAATCGACGAATTCATAAAGTGAATTATTAAAATACAAGGAGAATTGCTTCAGGGTAGCAATGCATTGCATATTCGCTTGAACTTTTGAGGTTCCAGTTACACAGCATCCTCAGGGAGGCTGTTCCAATCCCAAGGTGTGAGGAACAAATGCCCTCTGGATGATTTGCTTAGAAATAAAAATGAGGAAGTGAAAGTTGAATGATAAGAAATTATAAATAATTTTGTAAGGGTGGCGGCATATCACTTCTGAGTGAATAGTTGTGATTGTTGGAAAATATTTGAAGAGGCTAAATATACAAAATGCATAAAGTGTTATTTGTTGTGATTGCAGCAACTGGAAATTCACAATTATTTTGATGGCAAATGGAAAAATTTTAAATATACATACATATATATACATTTATATATATAAACGTACAGTACATATGTATACATATATATACTTGTGTGTATATATATGTATATATGTCCATACATATATATAATACATATATATATAGATACATATATTTACCTACATATATATATATATATATATATGTATGTATATATACAGTTTATATATGTATATATATACATATGTATACATATATATATATATATTTGTGTGTATATATATATATATGTATATTTGTCCATACATATATATAATACATATATAGATACATATATTTACCTACATATATATATATATATATATATATATATATATATATATATATATATATATATATATATATATATGTGTGTATATATATACAGTTTATATATGTATATATATATATATATATATATATATATATGTTTATATATACGAATGTATGTAGAGTATGTAGGTTTATATAGACAGTACAAATCATATTCACCAGGTTCAATAAACCGTAGAAAATATTCAGATGTGGTTTAATGATAATTGTTTGAAAAGACAAACTGATCTAGAATGATCAAGGTGATTTTTCCATTTATCTTCATTCTTACGAAGAGTCACTTCACTGACAAAATTCCACGACAAGTGTTGCTTTTTGTTTTGATCTTCAATAATTTCAAAAAAGTTTTCTCGCATTTTTGACAAAGGATAAAAACAAAGAGGTAAAAAATATATCAAATTTGTTTTTTCCCAATCCAGAATATCGTGACGACAGTTCTAAATTTGTTCGTGTTCCAATTCCAAATATTGCCAAATAGGAAATTCTGACCAACCACAACTCCAACCAGACTCCAAGGTCCTTTGGAAATTTCAGTGAAGTTTCCGTGAAACTGCAACTCGAGGAAATAGGCTAGTGGAGTCGATCAGTCAGTCATAGACTGACTCATTGACGGAAAGACTGACGTTTTTTCATGACTGCAAAACCACCATACGGGACTTAAAGGCATTTCTCATCTTTGTCAAAACCTTTTCTTTGCAGTTTATGCCAATATACGACATATATATATATATATATATATATATATATATATATATATATATATATATATATATATATATATATATATATATATATATATACAGTATATATATATATATATATACATGTATATATAAGTATATACATGTGTATATATATTTGTAAAATTCCCAGTACCCACATCAATTACAGTTACTCATAAGGCGACTTCAAGTGCCAAAAAGATATCCCAACAATTCACCGTACCCATAACTAACTATATTGTCATTTTCTAATTTGAACAGATGTACGTTTTAGAGAAAGATGTCCTCCTGCAGAAGAACACCTGGGCACGATCCATTTGTGATGGCTACTTCTTCTTGATAACTAAAGGCAAAGCTTTGGTCGAACACGCCTCCATAGACCACTTCAGAAGTGTTCCCTATGGCCCAGATTACCTTCCGCCATCTTTGTGGAACTACAAGGCTTTCTACGTCATCCTCCCACTCGACCCTGAGGGACCAAAACCGAAGGAACTGATCGACCTCTTCAATTTTAGGAAGACGGAAAACCTCGCCATTTTACAGCGCAGTCAGGACAACGTGAAGATATGGACACACATCCTCTACACTAAAGCGATTGGGTTGGAGGTTGTGGACACTTGGTTTCACGGAAAGCTATACCGTGGTAATGTCTTTCCAAGGAAATTCGACAATTTCTATGGGGCCAAAGTTCGTGTCGCTACGTTTGAACTGGAACCCTTTATCGTCTATGCTAAAGATGACAGCGGCAACTTTGTCGGGAGGATCGGGGTAGATATGCAGGTCATCGACGGGCTGTCGAGGGCCAAAAACTTCACCGTCGATTTCTTCGAGGTCAGTGACGACGAAAAATGGGGGAGCAAATACCCGGATGGTTCGTGGGATGGCCTCATGGGACAAGTATTCAGTGAGGCTTCTGACATCGCTGTGTGCAATGTATTCATTGATGGGCCCAGATGGGGCCTTATTGACTACTCGTTCCCGTACAATTACATGCCGGCGTGTTTTGTAGCACCGTCACCAAAGCCCTTGCCCAACTGGCAGTCCCTAATCCTACCTTTTTCTTGGATTACTTGGATCTCCATAGGCCTATCTGCTTTAATATGTGGTTTCCTGCTTTATCCTTTTTCAAGACTTGGCATCAATGCAGAGTCAATAGAATTCAAGAGCTTCTCTTTCAATTATCTTTACATTCTCAGTTCTATAACTGCCAGAGGCGTCATCACCGAGCCCAGGCACTTACCTTTACGCCTCTACATTGGCCTCTTCTGGGTATATTCCTTGATTGTTTCAACTGCGTACTCAGCCAACCTTGTGGCATTTTTATCAGTGGCGCAAATGGAACCTCCCATTGACACACTGAAACAGCTGGTGGACAGTGGTTTGAGAATCAGTGGAAATTCCATCTGGAAAAGCCTCTTCCAGATGTCAACCGACAAAGCCGTTCTGGACCTCGTGCCGAAGATGGAACTGGATGCCGACTACCACACTATTCTCGACAGGGTCAAAGCTGGAGAGTTCGCCTTTATCCAGAACAGACAATTTCTCGAACTGAACAGGGACGCAAGATACACTTCTGGGGGCCAAGCGTCGATTCGCATCGTCGAGGAGTGTTTCATGAGCTACAACGTGGCCCTGACGTTGCCCAGGAACTCCCCTCTCACCGACAACTTGGCACAAAATCTCATGAATATTTTTGAATCCGGTTTGTTACAAAAATGGAAGGAGGAAGTGGTCAAATACGTTCACAGAAGGAATAAGAAGAAGAATGCCGAAACAGAAATCGATTCCTCTGGTGTTGCGCCATTAGAGCTCAGTCATATCCAAGGTATTTTCTATATTCTGGGTATTGGGTACTTTGTGGCTATTTGGATTCTGGCTTTTGAGATTTTTGTTAGGCCGAAAATGAACTGTGGGAATTTTTAATAAGGCTTGTTCAAGACTTTCCTGAAGAACCTAGAAATTCCCACAACTCGATTGTAGAAGAACGCATCATTGAAAGTGGCCAAGGGAAAAATACTGTCCCTATACCTCCTTCTGGGTCTGCCTACTTTTCTCTATTTAATTTCATCTTCATTTACCGATTAACATTGCTGCTTTTTAAATGATTTTAGCATTTATTCTCACTTACATATATGAGCTGATGGGCTCTTAAGTGTCCCCATTCCTCCCAGTGCCTTTCAGTGTTAAGTGATAAGGTAAGAATATGGAGTATCGTTGTTTGAAGCAAGCAAATAGATGTTGAATAATTAGGTAAGAATACACGTAGACTAATCTTATTAGCTGCATTAGTGTTACTGTCCTTGTGAGTCATGTTTTGAAAACAAACTACAAAACATTTTAGTTTCAAAAAATGCATTTGTGGTCCATCTAAGAAAGTAGTTCAGTTACAAGCTCATTACTATTGAAATTCTTGTAAGTCATACTTTGCAAAAAGGTCGCAGACATTTACAGTAGTTTCCCGAATATGGAAACAAAAAGCATTCTAATTTTTTGTAATTTACTGAAGGAATAAAATTTAATTATTTCCCTGGTAAAATGGACCTAGCGAGAGACTCGTTTGCAAAAGATGCCCTAACCCAGATATTTCGTTACACTTTCTATATTTTATTTTATTGTGACATTTTTCTGAAGATGAGACTTTCACTCTAATATAGCTAAGTGAATTTAATTTTAAATCTAGAAATAATAACACCGTACGAGGCAAGGTATTAATGCAAGATATGTGTTGTTTATACTACAGTATATAACAACAAACTAAGCGTAAAAAAAAATTATAATTTCTTTGCTTATTAGGACCTGTGAAGTTTGATTGGTTATGAATTGCAACATCTATTGCGTTGCTCATTATTGTCAGTTACAGGAAATCCAACAAGAAGTGGTGAAGTTAGGCATTTAATTAGCATAATGGTGATAAATGCTGGCATTTCTAACATTTCATTATTATTGCTCATGAATTGGGAATTTTGATTAATAAAATTGTATATTTACTGCACATTGGTAATGAATTCAGACATTTCTATGAAGGCTACGTACAAATTCCTCTGGTAAAATAAATCCAACTGTGTAAAAATTTGTGAAATGCAGGTGGCCTCAAGATTTGCTCCGTTCATTGTAGATAAGAAACAAACATTCAAAAGTCAGGATTCACCAAGTAGGAAATTAAGAAATCTTAAAGTGAAGATTCTTTATTGTGTTTTTGGGGGTATATCCTGCTAAAAATACAGAATTTTTTCATCCTCAGGCGTGAATAAAATAAAGTTGTGTATTTTCATTGTCAACCAAATATAAATGCCATTCGAAAAATATCTAATGACATCTTGAGTCTTATTTGTTCTGTATTATAACTGCTACATCCTCGGGAAAGTTTCTGCAGCAAATGTTCTCTTCCTGTGGGCGAAGTCACAGAAGTAGCATTAAAATGTAAGTAATTGGAAGGAAAATCTTAAATACCAATGCAAGTAAATACTATATCATCTAATCAAAGATAGCAGAGAATAATCAAAGCCTCGCAAGAGATTGTAAAGCCAGCAGAAATGAGTTTAGTTTTCAACAGGAAATTTCCTTTCCACTGTGAAATCCAGGACGAAAGGCTGAAGACAGACGACCACCAAAGAAAACGCAGCACAGGCAGTGGTGCTCAGAGGTCTCAGCATAGTCGACAGTAGAACCGGGAAGTCTATGCTTCTGACCATAATAATAAAAAAAAAAACTTTCAGAGGTCATTTTATCCTCCTTGGGTCATATAGATTTGAGCTGAGTCACAAAGGCTACATTTTTCCACTCTTGTAGTTGTTGCATTGTGTCAGGTGGAAGATTGCAGGTTTTTTAGCTACAGAAAATGCTATTTTTGAAGCAGGAACTTACAATTCCTTGTTTAGAGTGATGTTTTTGACATTACTGAGAGCCTGTTGAGGAATAAAGATGGATTCATTACCTAGTCAAAATCTAAACCAGGACCGGAAAAAGGACTCATTAATTTTCCAATATTGAGGCAATATCTTTATTGCATCTCATTTCTAGTATTCTTTATTAAATATTTATACTTAAAATCTCAATTTCTGATATCTCAGTTAAATACTCTGATACAACGAACACAATTGATTTTTCCATACTATTACGTTATTCAGGCTACATCAAAGTTCATTGATCCCTCCGAAGCATATATAAAAGGAAATAATTATTTAGTATACCATAATATTATAAATATTTTCTTTGATTCGTTTTCAATGGACACTCAAAGAAAACTAATAGACTATAGTTATGGTAGACTATAGTAAAAAGTGTTTTATTTATGAAACTAAAACCACTGAATAAATAAATTAAGAAGCTACTTGAAAGGGACCACACTAAATTTTTTTGTGAAACATCAAATGAATTTTTATCTCCTTTATTTATGAACTTAAATGATTGTGATTCCTCAGTTTTGAGAATCAAAAATGAAATTCAAGTTTCACATACGTTTCTAAAAAGTAATTTTACAAAAAATAAATATTCTTATCTAAACCTAAAGTATTTTCCTTTCCAAAGGTTAAAAAAAGCCGATATGTCAACTTACGATATCACTATTATTATTATTATTATTATTATTATTATTATTATTATTATTATTATTATTATTATTAAGAGGAAGGTCTTGTTTTGTCCGATGGATGACACACACATTGTATGCGGTCCCTGACAATACTCCCCCCTACCCCGCCCCCTACCAAACAAGGCCCCGATGCGGAAAATGACAATTGGAATGAGCGCGAATGGCTGGGGCTTTGGACGGGTAGGAGGCTGGCAGGCAGGAACTCGAGGAGGACGGTAGCGGGTTGAAGGATGACGTCGGTCAGGTCGTCCGGTACGAGTTCGGGGTCGGGGGCAGGCTGCCTGGAGGAGGCGTCCAGGGTTCCTATGGGGTGGGCCATCTCGGAGGGTCGGACATCTACTGAAAGCTCGGGAAAGGCGGGAAGGTCGAGTCGGGGAGGCGACGAAGGGTTCGTTGGCACGTGAGTCGTCACCATTGGTCGGACGTCGGCTCCTTCGTTGGTCACTCCGGGGTCATTAGTGTAAGGATGGTATTGAGTGGGTGGGTGTTGTCTTGTTTTGTCCGATGGATGACACACACACGTGCGGCCGTAAGACCACATTGTATGCGGTCCCTTGAAAATGACAGTGGTTCTATTGCGGTTGTGACCAGCTCAGTCGCTTAATTTTAACCTTTTCTTGCCATTTGCATAATATAATTGAGTCTTTCCTCCCATTTGGCAAAGACATTGCCAAAAATGAGGACAGACTACTATCGTAGGCTATTTTGTGTGAATTCACAACATTCTAAAAATGTAAATAAAGCCTTTTATTATCAGTGTAATTTCAACTTTAAACTTTGTACCAGTAAGTGAATGTATATATTTTCCAGACCCAGTCTGTATTGTGTAGCTATTTTCAAAATCGTCTAACAATGACTGCAAGCAGCGTGTTACAATATTCCTTTCCGCGATTCTTTTTTTGTAATAATACCAATAAAAGAAATGTAATCAAATTAATGTGAAGACCAGTTTTCTTTGCTTGATTGTTTATTTTTAGTATAGGGCTACAAAGTAAATTTGGTCGTCTCGGAAGCTTAATTCAGTCACTTCAGCGAGTAGGCCCCGTTGCCTTATGTGCATTTTAGCCTAACCTAGTAAGTAGGTCATGAACGTGTTATAGTTTTAGGCTAACTATGCCTACTGCGCGTTTGCAAATGGAAGTGGCATTTTACCCTCCATAGTGTCATTTGTTTGCGTGTCTATTTAAGTATAGCCTAGCTTGGGCTGTTGTGTATATTGAAAGATCTTGCTAGAAATCAGTAGATCTTTTATCCTGGTTTGGACCACCTTCGTCAGGCTGTCATGTTCAGGCCTTGTCTGGGGTATCTAGACTTGGAATTCCTCATTTTAATCTTTTATTTCTTCTATATATTAGCTCCGCGCCTGTTTTTACCTTTTCGACTGGTTTTTTCTACACTTTTAGGGGTTCTGATACCGGCGGTGCATCTGTTTGTTGTCGGCCAAAATATGGAATGTCCCTTTGCCATGTTTAGTACTGCCCTGCGGGGGGTTGGGTACCCATACGTTAACAAGTTATTGCACTTGCCGGACGGGATATGAACCGTTCGAAACAGACATACCCATGCTCTGTCTTGTAAAGATTGCGTATGGAAACCCCTTGTTAGATGGACTTCAGGGGTTAATTACAGGTTAATTACACTTGAGCGCCAAAATTGAAGGTAAATTCATAATTAGCAACCAAAAAACTGTAGAAAAAGTTAAGCTAGAAGGCAGTCGCCGCCGCAGAGCTACTATATGATTCTATCTTTTTCTCTCAGGATGCCATGATTTTAGCCGTGATATGGGAGAGAATGCAGAATGAGGGGTCAGGGCTTCTGCACTCCTATTATAGTAGGCATTTCTATAGTGGTCATTTGAGAGGGAATATAACAGACTTCTTATCTTAACCTAACCTAAACGCAGACGCTATACCCTAACTTGGCCAGGTGCCTTCGTGCCCCCCCCCCCCCCCACAACCCCCCAAGTAAGTCATGACCCCGCACTGCATTCTGCCTGTGATATGGTTCACACTGCAGTTATATGTCAAAGAAATTTTATACCTTGGTTGTTATATTGGCTACTGCCATTCAGGGTATTTTATTGGTTTAAATTAACCTGGCTTCATGCCAGTACTGATTCATGGACCCTTGCCCTCACGTAAAGCTTTAGTGGGAACAAGGCCTTTGGACTATGTCCATCAAACTGATACGTCAAGATATTTCTAGACTATTAGTTTTTTCCTAACTGTGGTGGCTATAAAATGTGGACCAGCAGGAATATGTGGACTAAAATGTGGACCAACAGGAATATGTGAACCGGAGAGAATCGTGCAGGCCAAGTCTGCAATATCTGAGTATCAAATAAAAATTCATATTTCACTGTAGGCTTCAAATATTTCTGAGGGCATGACCTTCTGACAAGAAGAGAATATTTCTAGAAAGACCCTGTAGTACAGTATATCCATTAATTGAAGACTTTCAAGATATCCTGCAATTAACAGTAATTCTGACCAAAAAATATCACATGTTAGCCTGAAAGGTAGCTGCTTCATAATATAGCCAGCAAATTTGTATCTGATCACTAGAATTGAAATCTGGTAAACTGAGATGTTACTGTATTGTATGGGTCATAGTGTATAAGTACAGTAATGTAATAACAACTAACATTTGTAGATTTTAAAAATTTGTTCACAGTAAATAAAAACCTGTAAGCTAATGTTTGCTCTGTTGGTCTAATTAAGTTGGTCCACAAGATCATCATGAGTTTGTACAGTATGGTGAAGTCTGACATTGGCTCTCGTGACTTATGAATCAAATCTGTAAAGGAAGCAGTGTTCTAAAATCAGTACTATACTTGGTTTAACAGGCTCTCATCAGGTCCACATTATTTCAGTGACTTAGGTCTTGATCATCCATGAGTACAAGAGTTTCAACATTTTTTGGAAATGCAAGATTTTTAAAGTTATCTGACTTCTATGTAACCTTATATGTTTAGAAAAGTAGTCTTCTGGCTTTGGGTATGGTTTACACAAAATTATTTGGCCCACATAATCAGTTTACATATTCCAGCAGGTCCACATTTTATAGCCTTATTGGAAGTCTTAAGAGGTCAGTTGTAGCCATCATAGTCTACTCATTATGCATATGGTTTAGATTAATGTAAAATGACTTTTTCAAGGTCATTGGTTTAGGCAAAATACAAGTTAGTTACCAGACTTAAGACTACAGTACAGTACTTGGGGATGAACTGAAATATATTTTACAACTGGTATACTGTATATACTGTATAGGTAATTCATAAGTATTTGTCTTCCCTTGATTCACTATCAGCTACAAAACTGAAATACACTATACTAAAAGTTTAATGCAGCATTACAAATATTTTTCTTTGTTTCTGATCAATATGTGCACTGCAGCAGCTTTGATGCATTGTAGATTGTGATGGTTAATAATTTTCATAATTAAGTTATTTCTACTGGACAAAATGGGGAAGTGGGGAGACTCCCCTTTACACCCCACTGGCAGTGCCCATGATTACAATTAGTGGGGCTCATGAAGTGCAAAGTTTTCTGATGCACCAACAGTGTTTTACTTTTAATTTAGGAGTTCTGTACCTGAAGGTTACTCAAGTAAAAACTTTTATCATAGATAGTACTTTTTGTATATGGATATAGATGATACAATTTTGTGTGTTTAACTCTGTTTTACTGAAAAGTATTTTGGTCTCAAATGAATAACTGGTTTCTTAGTAGAAGCAGTGACAGTAGAGTATTGTCTTTTTTTTTCATGTCATTGCATCTTACCAAGGAATTGATGGGAAATTCATGTGGCCTCCCAGATGGAAATCAATTGCAGTACATAAATGCAGATTCCACCTTCAGATGCCAGCCATTGTAACCACAACAGTTATATCTTTATTTTTATTTATTCATAATTTTTGGTATGATTTATATAAATCCATGTTGGTGATTTCATTTCAGGACAGTTATTTAAAGACATTTGTTAAACTATTACTTATTACAGTATAAGTTTATTTATGGCAATCATTTTTATTTCACACTTTTAAAAAAAAGTCATACTTTTATTTCATATTACATGTAAACTTTTCTATACATAAGAGCTTGCTTAATAATTTGCTGGTTATAAAGATATTTTTTTTCCTTTGCAGTATTGTTTAGACAAGGTAATCCAGCCGGAGCTACTGCCGTCAGAGGTTAACTGAATCTGTAAATGAGAAGAGAAATGTAGCCTATGATTACATAAAGCCAGCTCAATCTACAAAAAAAAAAAAAAAAAAAAGAGAGCATTTGCTATTAGGCGAGGCAATTTCATGTGAGTTTGTGAATAGCACCTTTTATGAGAATCTAAGCTGGGGTCTAATACAGTGCATATTGTATAACCAGATTTTATTGAGTCTCATTTTACATTTGCGTTGAAATCAGGTAATGTCCTTTCATAGTTGTCATAAACATGTCTTAGTAGAGGAAATTGCAACACTTGTTAATCACAAATGTTTTATTGTCAAGTTCCTCATGAAATTTGTGCTTCATAGATGCAGCAGAATATCTCTTAGAAAAGACATCTTCTCAGTTCAGAAATACATAGTGCAGATTGATGTTTCTTACCACATCATCCCTCATCTGCTTACCTTTATGGATTCTTGTGGTTTGCTTCCTCCAGAGAGGAAGTTGCTTTTATGAAAAAGCATTACGGTAAGGGGTTATGAATGTTATGGTTACTTTTCTTCTAACTTTTATCCTTTCACAGCAACATTCTTCTTCTGCCGCAGCTTCTGCTCTACTATCCATACACCTGCTCATCAGCCTCCTTCAGTTGCTGACAATCTGACATTTGCTGCTTCTCCTTCACCTTTTTTTCCTAATTTTGGATCTCGGCCTTACTTTGGTGCCTTATCTCTTGGACCATCTCTTTGTTTTCAATGGGAAAATTTTTTTCTCTTACTGCATTAGAAATAACTACACCCACAACCACTCTTGCTGTTGGGAGCATGTACATTATATTCTTTCTCCCTTCCTTTGCAGTCCCCAGACATGATCAAAATTGCCTTCCCTTGCCACTCTGTAAAACTTCCTTTTCTGGTACAAGAAATCTGGAGAAACATTCTTGCCTCAGAGGATGAAGTTTTACTGAGCATGGTTGCCATTATGAAAAACTTTATAAAGATAAAAAGAATTGTTTTTAAGTACCTTACTTTTTCAGGTTCTCATGGAAAGAAGTACATTGGTTACTTTCGTTGCTTCCTCTTATTTTCATAACCTCGTGTTGAGACTGAAGTCTCAACACCATTGATCCTTTAAGACTGCTTCCAAAGTTGTTCTGTGTTTGATCATTATGCTTATATCTTCAGTTAGCATGCCACTAGCTCTTAACCCCAGTTTAAAGTCATGGTTTGTATGTCAAAAAAATAAGGAATTCCTTATTTCTTGTAAGATACAATCATTTTATTTAAGAGATTTATGTACCTTGTACAGAACTGTACTGCTTTAATTTTTTAGTTCGTTTATACTTTACCTTTACAGAATTATTTTGGTTGATTATATATAGACTTCATCGTCATACTACCAGTCCAAATTACATAAAACTTGAATGTGGAGATGCCTATAATTTTTTAGTTCGTTTATACTTTACCTTTACATAATTATTTTGGTTGATTATGTATAGACTTCGTCATACTACCAGTCCAAATTACATAAAACTTGAATGTGGAGATGCCTATGCTTTTCAACAACAGGGAAAATGTGCTGCCAAACTTACAAATATAAAAGGACCAGAAAATTCTTAAGACCTGATGTTACATCAAAAGTTGTCAAAATACTGTAAATATCTAATGCTTAATGATTCCATCTCTGTCTGTAAATTAGGGCCTTAATTTTGGAGATGTGTCTCTGCATAAAAATTCTCAGTCTTGAGAGGATTAATAAAAAAAAAAGTAAGGCATTGTTTATGGGATAAATGAGAAGGACAAACTGTTCAGTCACATTTGGGTAGGCAAGAAAAATTGCAGCAAAGGGATAAGTTGAATACAGCACCATAGTAATGCATCTTTTTGTTAACATTAATTTAGAAACCTCTTATTACAGATTTCACACACTGAGTTCTTCACTGTAGTAGTCATAGCAGCATACAGTTTACCTCTGTAATTAATGTCACTATTCAATTATCAGATGATGCTGAAAGAATGTGCTGCATTGGGAACCTGCGGTGAAATAGAATGGAAGCACTGGAGGCTACATGTCATGACCATAAATGTGACACAGGTTTAAAGAGAAATACTGAAATAAGTGAATATGATCAAGTACAGTATTGTTACAGAGGTGATTCTTTGTAAAAATAAAAACTTTGTTCCTAACCTTATTATTTATTAAGGTTCTTTTTTCTGTACTTATCATTACATCAATATTAACCAAGTACAATTTCACACATTAGTTTCACACACCTGGCTTAACAAAATAATGAATGCTGCTTGTTGAAATACCAAGCCAGTGATTTCAGAATTATTTATGTAGGTATTATTCTGCATACCATTATTCATAGCTACATGAATGATAGTGCAGGTTTATGTAAAATGAAGGTGAAACTACTGAATTATGCTAATTGTAACAACTACATCCACCTAAAAGACATATGTGCCAGATATAAAATTAATTATAAATTAATTATAAAATTTACATTTATTTCCAAGTAAGTTCATAATGCTGTTTCCATAAATTTGAATACATCAGTCCTCTTAGTACTGAAATTCCACCATCCTTCCGTAAGTTAGTGCATTCATATGTGCTATTACATCATAACTGTGATATACTGTTTACTGTACTGAATACAGTATAGGGTAAACATAAGTACTGTATGATGCAAAATCTTGACTTGAGTATGGAATGAAAGGATTGGCAGCCATACTTAGTGATATATGTATATGTACAATACTGGTGTTCCAAGCACTGTATATATTGCATTGCATTTTAACTGAACTGTGGTTTAAAATCTTCAGTAAAAAATATTATTTTCACCAAGTTTTGCTTCAAAATGATTCCAGTAGAAGCTCTAAGTAAATCAAGAGTTTACTATAAAATGAGAGCTAGTCCTTCCCATTAATATACAGTACACCACTACTTATGAAACCTATTGAAAATACAGAGGCAGACTTATGTAACAGTGAATCTAAAAATAATTAGACAGTAAATTCTCTAATAACCGGGCTTTGTTATTAGAAACTATTGACACTGAGTATGTGTCCTCCATTTGCCCAGTAACACTTCAAGTTTTTGTATGCAGAAGTGTGCTTGAAATGTTTTCAGCATAAATATCACCTTAAAACATATTAAGAATGTAAGTTTTAGTTTGTCTTCCAGGTGCAGAAGTCATTGACAATTTTTAAGATGTAAAAAAATGTGCTTTTCAAGCTGATTGTTTCATAAGTGTTAGTGGAAGTTACATGTGTATATCAGAAATAATGTTTGGATAATAGTACAGCCATGTTGAAAAAAATCAGCATAACTTCAACCAGTTGTATTGTTAAAAAGTAGTGGATACTACATTAAGACCATTTGGGATACAGTTTCTGATGTCAAGGCCTAACCTAGGATATGTTTTCTTTGATAAAAATTCTTATAAACTTAATATATTCGCAACTCAGACAATGAAATTGTATGTATTGCCATAAAATATGTAACTTACTCTTCACTGTGGTACCTGTAATAAGATTTGGAAGATAGCTGTTGTCCATGGATATATTGGTTGTACACAATACAGTAATCAGAGACAAGATACAAGCCATGCCTATTGTATTTTTGTTTTTTCAGCCATCACAAAGGATGCTGCCAATTGAATTAAAATAATGAGAACAAAGCAAAGGACAATGTATGGTACCAGGTGACAGAGGACTAACAGTGCCAAAGGTTGGTCTGGCCTATTCGAGACTGTGGCCACATAATCTGCACATGTATAGACTGCTCTTCCCCTCTTTTATATACATTTTAGAGTGATTACGGTAAAAGCTTCCATCATGCCTTATTGGGAATTGACAAACAGCATCAGCAAGAGAAATTTCTTGCCTGGTCAAGGTTTTGTGGACAGCAGATGATGTATGTTATCTAAAAATGAAAAAATCTGTTCATTATTGTAAGGTCCTAAAGTACAGTACTAGTGTAGTAAGTATGCATGAATCATGCTAGTCGTATGTAGGTATGTCACTAAATGTTCAAGTCATAAAAAGGTAAAAATCGTGCTTCTGTGCTTATTATATGTCAATAACAGCCTAAGCTAACATTTTAAAACTGATAATTACTGAATAATGGGTACATATTTGTAAAGTACAGTGCTGATTTCAAAGAAAATAAATGTTTAAAAGAAATGCAAAGTAATTTTTCATCACTGGGTGCTTAACACACTTGTAATTATTGGGAGCCTTCACAGTCCAGTAAGTAAGAAATGCAGTAAAGCATTAATTAAACTTGCTATAATTATTACAACCAACAAATTAAGCCTTGAAGGTAAATTACTGCAACATTTTTTACTTGCAAATTCAGTTTTTATAACATAAATTGTAAATTTACCAAAAATACAATTTCCCTGCTGTTTTACATTAAAACTTCTAGAGTGACTATGAATGTCAGTCATCTTGGGAAAGCTCAAAAACTGTGATAATGTAACAAGTGCTTTATTGTTCTAAATTTTTTACTAAGTAAGTAGTCCCAACTAATCAGATGCTTCAGTGTTCAGGTTTTCTGACAAGTGGTAAAATCAGACTAATGAAAAGTCTGTAGTATGGCCTGTAGCCTACATTTGAACTTTAAAGAAACAGTATTCCATAGTTAATTTTTAAAAGTACCCTAAGTACTGTACTAGACATTTACTTACATTTTTTATGAGGTAATTAAAATACCTTATATTGCTATAGAAGAGACCATTATATTTGGTTCATAAGGGTCTCCTTTCCTTAATATAACTTATCAGACAGTGATATAATGACATGACAGTTTTACTTGGTAGGCTCTTGAAATACTGTATATAAATCTGTTACTAATGGGTGAAATGCATAGTAGCCTCTAAAAATCACTGCTCTCTAAAACTCACTGATCTCTTAAAAAATCACAACGTTTTAGAAGTAGACATAACAAAGATCCCATACAGCATTAACCTTAAAATTCTAAGTTAACAAGTACTTTAAAATAAAATAAAAAGTCACAATGACCTTACAGGATATGAAGGGTACTCATATCTTGGACTCATAGCCTAATACATCAAAATGATGTTAGAAAAAACAAGTTTGGAAATATTGTACAATCATTTGTGTATAGAACTGAAGGCCGACGTCTCTCTTATTTTTTTTTTCCAGGCAAAATTTATTCACTGGTGACAATCGGTAAGTCAGATAGAGCTAAATGGCTTTCAAGGTTCCAATGGTTGGGCTTTCACTCTTAACATGTGTGTCCATGTATGCAGGATAAAAGAAATGTTCTTCCCATATTCACTGGTAAATGTAAGTTAAAATATGATCAAATGAGATCACACAAACCAAGTCTGCAAGCACAAAACTATAACAGTGGAAAAAAATGAAAAACTGTTTTGTATGATAATGTCATAGCTTGCAGTCTTATGTATTAAAAGTGCATTTTCCTTTAGAAAACTTGCACCAAAGGCAGTGGAATCGTATAACCTATCATATGACAACCTGTCAGACAAGTGTTACATTGCAGACCATTTTCAGTTCCTCTTTTTATGGCCTGATTAATACTGTCCTTGGCTAGTAAGTACAATTCTTGTATCTGTAGCTTGTAATTTTCCACAAGAAACTAAAAACCTGCAGACTTGGTTTGAATGTTATAATTCGATGAGGAGGTTTAGACTACCATACTTGGTTATTCAGTGCCTGATCTGAAGGTTAGGCTGTGGCTGGTAAAAGTTTTACAGGCTAATGAAACATGGTTTCTGATGGACTACAAATAACCTAGTTTTACCTTACTCTTTAGTTGAGTCTAATGTTAAGAGTTGCCCCAGTACTCTAAACATTACGATTTATGAACTTGAAATGGTAGCCAGTACTTTAGTAGGTTAGTTACCACCACAAGGAAGGCTCTCCACCCGGATTAGGTAGCCTAGCCTAAGTCTGTGGCGAAATGAAAATAACGCTATTTAAACCGTCCTTAATTTCTCGTAAAATTATCTCAAAATAATGGCAGAATACACTTTCATTAGTGTCAACAAGATCTGATATTTCCAATTATGTATGTTTTTGTAATTGCCGAGCAGGTATTACAATATTCGTTAAAAGTAACCCCAGGTCATCTTACAGCAGCGTTTGTTTACTTTTTGTCTGAGGCATGTATATTACTTGAAGTAAGAAATTCTTTGGTAACAGTGAGTTATAGCGTTCCTGGGTGTCATTTTCAGTACTACCAAAGGGGCAGTTTGAGAAATGTTCGGCTATAAAATACATACATAGCACATTAGTTACGACAGTGATCGCTGCGAGCAGTCTTGCATGTGATGTGTGTGGGATGATTTGACTTGTGATTGTGGAACTTTCATATGTTATAGTAACCTTTAGTGTCCCTTGTATGGTCTTGAACCTTAAGAAGAATGTGTAGGCTTGTGAAACCATTGTAAGAGGGAGATGAAGGTAAGCGTTGTCTTCATACTACTGTAGCCGACATTTTAGCATTTCTTTAGCAGAGTTAATTTTCTGTTAAGTAACCATTAATTATTGATGCTCCGTGTAATCTGCCCCAGTGGAAGTATGTGTATACCCACTTTCGCTCCAATGCTTGAACCCAATCAGATATGTACTTAATGGTTCTCACGCAAGTTCAGCTGAAGAACTTGCAGTGTAGAACCAAAATGACTACGAACATGGCTGTCATTAGCTATGATGCCGAACTTCTTCCTGGCTTATAATCCGACTGCAGTTAACCTGCTCTATCAGTTTAGGTTCTTTAATCTGGTCGTAAAATCCTGTTTATCCCTCCCATGGGCTGCCCGGAAGAAAGAGACCGTTCCGGGACAAGACAAGGCCGACTTAATTTACAATTTAATATCACTCGAGGAGCCAATAACTGTATTTTTTATGGCACTATATAATTTATTTTCAACCGTGAGCCTAGGCTAAATATTGGGCATTTGTGTAACTTACTTAGGTGATTAGGAACTAAATCATTCTTATCCTACCCTGTTATCAAAACAGTCGGATGTATGATTTCAATTCATTTATTATATTTTTTTCAATATAAATCATCCTTTATTCATCATCAAATTTCAGTTCTTTCGCTTTTTGTATGTCTTCAGTGATAGAATCGCAGAACAATAGTGCAAAGCTGTCTACCCTTTCTAACCTGGGTTAAGGAGACATGACAGCATTATGTTACATCTACATGGTATCCCAACTTAGGTCAAGGTTTTATTAATCAAATCTGGGTATATATTTTTATTCAATTATTTTACGCCAGTTCCTGTCTTATTTCTGGATGAATGGTTTTATACATTAAATTAGATATGACTAGCTTCCCCATAGTAGCCTTTTTCAGGTCCCAGCTCCCTAAAAGGGAATCAACACGAACTTACAGGCGTCGTATTATCGAACACCAGGGAACTTGAACATCCGACATATTAAACAAGCCTTCAAAAAACACTGAAATTATACAAGTACCAAGGAAACTAGGTGCTATTTTGTAAGTTATATCATCACGCTCCAAATTAGTCAACATGAGTTGTAGGTCACCGCTTGCACCATCAGTTTAGTTCCTAGATTTTGTCAGTTATATTACCGTGTACTGTACAAACGTTCTAAGTTAAATATGTTCATGAAAGTACTTAAAACAGTTTGGTTGCCCATAAAGCCTTTGGGCTCCCCTTACAGTTGTTAGTTTGCTTGCCCACTTCTGTTGTGTTGATAGCCCAAAGGGAGCTATTTGTCCCCGTTGAGACCACATTGACGCTACTAATAAAAATCTGCATGACGATCATCCGCAAACTATGGCTTTTATCTTTAAATTGTCATTTTTTTACATGGTTGTTAAGGCTGGTGTTGTTAATGCTCTCATTCTGATCCTATAACGTTGCTGCAATAATATAAAATATTGTGATAAAAAGTATAAATTTTGTGATAACTTGCCAAGAAATGACTAAAAATACGATAAATTAAGATAAAGATAAGGTAAAGGTTTGCACTGAAGTATTATTTGGCAAAAGTCAGTAAGCAAATTAATTTTCGAATAGCCATGGTAGAGAATTACGGTATATAGCCGAACGAATAGCACAGGATGAACGTTAATAAAGTGTTTTAGGAGAATACCTTCTCAAATAGCTTTCTTCTTTTAGTTCTTTGATGACAGAAATGATGGTCAAACTTCGAATTGTGTCAAAATGATCCAAAATGGTTATTTTTGGTAACGGCTATTGGATGATTAGTAAGACATGAATTTCTGATAGAAATGTTGGGCTATTAAATCCGTTTCTGCTGTAATACTTCGTCGCCAAAGGAGCCGAAATTAAAATACCAGCATTATGAAAATGTGCAACAACATCAAAACTCATTTGTATTACAATTTTTTTCATGTAGCAGAAGCTCGGAAAAGGCCTACGATTTAATTGTGTAGATTTCTCTCTCTCTCTCTCTCTCTCTCTCTCTCTCTCTCTCTCTCTCTCTCTCTCTCTCTCTCTCTCTCTCTCTCTCTCTCTCTCTCTCTCTCTCTCTCATACACACTCAAACACACACATACGTCGACTATTCACATATCCCATATATAATTGTAAAATTTCAATGTTTCTACCAATGGGTTCCTTTAATTTAAGAGATGAGTCAGCCTGGTTTGCTGAAATTCACCCGCAAGTATGTTAATGCTGCAAAGCTGTCACATGTAAATTGAAATAATTCTGAAGGGGAACGATGCATAGGCCTAAATTTAAAAAGGCGTTGTTCTTTTGCTGCTCTTAAAGCCTAAGCTGGTCTCATGCTAATTTAATGATACAGTATGAAGTCTACAAAATACAGTAAAATGCTATCTACTTTAGCATTCACATTTCAAGTTTCTTGGTGCACTTCAAATTTTTGCATGGTGCATTAATTTTTGTAAATTCAAGTTCGAATAGACACATGCAGTATTGCAAATGTTACCATTTTATGGCTATATTACTTTAGGTATTATTGTTATTGGTAAATATTCGCTACTTTCATGAAAAAGTTGCTATTTGTGTCAGAAAGTAACGAAGATGCTTCGGATATTCATGGAAATGTTAATATTCTTATTCAAGTTTTGATATATTAACATATGGATATATTAAATTTATTTATTATGTACTTAGATTCAAATAATACTATGGTTTAAAAATAAAAGTTCAAATTACACATTAAAAATTAAAATTATTATTTATCAAATTCTGACGTTGATTTTGCTGCCCAGGATCTTATGTCCGAAAGTACCGAAAGGAACATTACCTCTCGTGTAAGTTGCTATTCACGCTCTACAAGAAGTATGTTATTCTTTACTTTATATATTTATTTTTGCTTTAAATATGTAAAAAATAGGTAAAAATTTGTTTAAATAAGTAAACCATGAAAGGTATAACACATAACTTTAATCCCAATCTTAAGCCACAGACGAACAATTCAACTATGCCATAGAGATTTATAAAATTAAAATGTAGCCTCATAGTTGTTAAATAGTTTGCAGCCATACCAGTATTTGCATCTTACTTTCGTAGAGTTTTAAATAATCTTATTAGAATACAAAACTGTAAAACCCAGAGCATTAACAATAACTTTGCATACTGAGACGACAGGAAGCTGTGGATATTTCCACAGCTCCGTATAGTTTTGTTTACCTAATTATGCCACAACAAAGCGAAAAATGTTAGGTGTTTAGTTCGATTCCGGAATCATCACTGAGTTACATAGTCAGTGCATGCATTTATAATTCATCTCTTCGACGCATTTTGCTCTGCAGATAGAAAAGTTACGCGGAAAGTCTCAATAAATCATTCATTATCCATAAGGGATCGCGCTGCTTTAGAAGCCTAGGTTTCTCTTAATTTCCATCAAGCTGTCTTTGATCTTTTACTATAATGATATGACAATATGTACCAACAGGCTATTCATATATTGTTTCATAATTTTTAAAGCACTTGTTAGAATTCCTTTCTTTCTTCCTCTACCAAGGGGAAACTTCCTCTTCGGCCATTAAGAAAACCAGTATAGATTCTCCCGGACGCTGACGACGATGGAACCGTGGAAGACCCTGAATGGCTACGAGCCTAAGACGTGGAACCGCCATGATGGCAGTCAATGTGTTCGGCTCCGTATGGCGAAGACTTAACGTTGTACGTCTGTGTTTGGAAGTTATTTGTGTGTTTTAGTTATTGGTAATTTCTTAAGAAGGTAAGCAAGCGTTTCAAAATCCAAATTAAACGAAACCTGGTTGTAATAGAGCTGAAAGAGTGGTTGAAGGCTAGGCAATAGCGAAATTGTAAAATGTCGCAAGTGACTGACTCGACTTTTTCTTCAGGCTCTTGGTAAAACTTAAGGGTAATTCTAGAGGAATATTTTAGACCAAGGTTCATTTGGCACCTGACTGATAAACAAGCTGTTTCAATGCTTAGCCTTAGCCTAGTGCTTTTAGTTGAAATGTAGCCGCAACCCGCACGTGGGATTGGTCTAGTTTCAACCTGGTTCTCTCTGGTTTCAACTAAGGCATTTCCTCTGCGCTTTGCAAGTTCGAATTTAGGGTGTCGTTAATTTGCACAGTATGATATTTATGAAAGACTAGGAATTTTTGTAAGTTTTAAAATCAAACCAGTAGACTTTCACAAGCCAATAATGTTTTAATGTGTGCGGTTAATTTTTCTAACATTCTTTTCATTGCAAATGGCCAAGACAACCGCACAATATCATTCACTAAGGTAAGGAACCAGTGCCTTAGGTTAGTTTAGATGTGGTTGATTAGGACACTCGGTAACGAAACGTATGTTGGAAACGTTCAAAGCATATGACAGGAAAATATTGTCATTCAAGGCCAAAATAGTGACCTAATGGTCTAAAGTAAAATTTTACCAAATAAAAGTTTTTTTGCCTTAAAATATGTAGAATGAACATTTTTCAAGTGTATTTGCAGTTATTTCGTTTTTCCAGTTTATGATGGAAAAATTTAATGGAGATTTTTCAAGAACATCACCCATCTCATGTGACTGTGCTTGCTTGGGTTTCTTGCATCCGATCAATGAGAACTGCCATGCCAGTCCATTGACATTTTTGTAGTTGGGCTAATAGGCTTCACATGTATGGGCTGTTTCACATTGACTTATGATATTCTCTAATTCATCTTCAACCCAATCCAGCATTCATAGGCCTTGAATTTTACATGATTTGGTGGAAGTGTGCAGACCTTGCTTGGAATTCACAATTTTGATTGTGAGGTGAAACAGAGTGGAATTGTTTGAATTTTTATGAAGTGTTAAATAACAAATAGCCTATACCCAATGTGTAAGAGCATTGCCAAGTTAACGGATAAAGGATTCCATTGAAACAACTGTTTTGGTGGTTCAACAGTGGTTGACATACCCAGGACAAAGCTGCTGAACGGGTTTGTGTGTTGAAACACGCTGTTAATGGCTGGTACAGTTTTTGCTGGGAAATGGTGTTGGACCGTATAGACTTGAGTACTGTACATACTAATACTGAAATTAGTGGCTCAGCAAAGAATGTTAAAGAAAATATGATAGGGGTAGGGAAATTGAAGGAGTGTGAGTATTTGGTGGTGTTGAGTATAATTCAGAATTAACTTCTTGGGTCTTGGTGCCTGAATTAAAGCATGGAACCCTAGTTGAAAAATTAGCAAGTGGATTCTTCCCAGCACTAAAACGATTAGAAGTTGAGGGCTGCTTTCACTAAATTGTAAAACATTCGCAAAATTTTGTGGACACCGTGACACGGGCTTCTATACAAAATATTGAATGTTACTGGTGGAGTACAAGAGGTGATACTCTGAAGTACAGCTGCCAAGAAGTGTTTGACAACTATTTTGCCTTCCACTTCTTCGGAAGACTAAATCCTCAATTTGACACCAGGTTTCATGTGTTAATTGGATGCAGCTACTACCATATAACCACCACCTATATTTCCTGTGAAAGTAAGTGGTAATCTTACCATCCAATATACAGTGTATCCTATTTAGGTTCCTGAGGAATGTTGTTAGTTTAAGGGTAGGTTAAGGGAAAAGTAGGTTAGTATGTATTCATGTTAAAAGGCAAGGATTGGGGGCATCCACCATCCACCCAGGTCAGGTAAGGTTAAGAGTGAAGTTAGCTGGCATGCACATGTGTTAGAATGGTGGAGAGGGTCCAGGGGTTAAGCTCTGTCAGGGTCTGGGCTCAAAACCCTAGGTCGAGTAGGTTAGGTTTAAGGAGGTTAGGCCAATATCCACTCGTGTTGAACTTTGACTTCTTTTGGAAGTTTGGCAACAATGCCGGGCCCCCCCAATAGGTTCTTCCTTAGAGAAAGCATTATCAGTGACCTAGGAACAACTCTTCCAATCCACACATACAACAAAATTTCAATTTCAAGTCCAGGGGCTAAAGCTCTGTCCAGGTAAGGGCCATAACCCTAGGTTAGGTTAGGTCAGGTTTAGCAAGGTCAAGCAAAGATCCATTTTTGTTGAATTTTGACTTTTACAATTTTGGTAATAATGCCAGGCCCACCAATAGGTTCTTGCTTGGAGAAAGCATAATCAGTGACCTTGGAACAACAGCTCTTCCAATCCACACTAGTATTTGAGGAAATTTCAAGACACTAGATAACAGCACTATAGTGAAAGTAACAGTTATTTAACCAGAGATTTACTTAGTCATTTTACATACTGGAAGAAAGCACATTTGAAATCTATGCCATTGTTAGTACATTTTCTTTAATTTTTATCGTAATTTTTTCAGAATTGTTTTAGTACCATAAGTGTCTGTCTTCCTAATAGCATAAGGAAGAACTCCAGCACTGTACAGAACTAGGTAATACACAGTGCTCCCAAAGAAAAACTGCCAATCCCTGTGAAGCATAAGAATATACTTGAAATTTAGCAGTACTGTACTGCCGAAGTAATCTAAAGAGAAAGTTGCACAACTGTGCTAAATCAGCCATGACTACAAACTGGAGCAGGTATTTTTTAAATCAGTGCTTGATTTCCAAAATTCCGCATAATTGGTGAAACTTAAACACAAGAACCAGTCAGGTTTCAGCTATTCACATGTACCCACACTTCCCTGTGAAAATAACTGCGTTCAAAATATGCTAGCCCTCCTTACCCACAATACACTGGGACAAACAAAATTTGATTGGGAGCTTCATGACCAGCACAAACGAAGAACTTAGAAAATGCCCAGGTAACGTTTGTCAGTGAATATCTTGGCAACAGTAAGTTTGTTGGAAAAATTAGTGTGATTTTCAAATTGATCATATTAAGAAGACAAGTGAACACAGCTTATTGAGTAAAATAAGATTGAAATTTTCTGTACTGTAATGGGATTCCTGTAGAACTGAAAAATGCTACTCATTAAACATTTGTGGAAAGCAATTCTTCAAATGTATGATGTAGGTATGACCACCATCAGCAGCAATTATTCTCATGAAAGGTAATTGGTGTAATGGTTAAAGAATCATAATACGAGTACATAGTTAGGTAACTAACGTTGAGAACTAGGGGTTTAGAATTTATTACTGAAAGTTAGAGTAAAAGTTTTTAAGAATTTGTGCTTATTTGATCCTCTGCATAATGCATGTACAGTGGTTGTTGAAATAAACTATGGTCAATTTTATTGCCATAACTAGCTTACCGGTTGCCACTTCATGAATTCAGGTGTATGATTTCTCATTTTACAGCACGTTAGCCTTCAGTTTTGCCAATGGTGTCTGGCCTAACTTCTTAAATTTAAAGGCATTATCTGTATAGTTGTTGCTTAGGTATAGATTTATCAATTGAGCCACTTTATGCCAAAATATTTCCTGCCAGGTGTCACTATCATACCTGTTATTAGACATAAAATCTTAGGGAACACTGGTTTTTGTATGTTTGTCGGCCATAGTTCACAAGGCCACTTCAGGCCTCTTAATCTTTTCAATGCCTTACTCTCAACATCTTCCCCTAAGATGTGCCATAGTGCAGCGGCCTGTGCTGGCATAAAGCTGGCTTAATCTAAACTGGCCACAGTGTATTTTGAAGGTGTATCAAAGTTGATTGATACTTTGACATATGATTTGCAGCCCCAGCAGTCATGATGCAGTACTCCTGAGCGTAATATTAAACACAAGAGGATACTTCCAAAGTCTTATGTCTGAATGCCCAATTGAAGCTTTGTTCACATTGTTGCTTATATTGTTTAAGTGTGGATTTGTTTGTGTGTGTTTTTGTTGTATGGTGTGTCTTTTTGATAATCATACTCTATTCAAGAAAGGGAAGGACTTCATTAAAAAACTTGTTATACTGTATACTGTATATTGAGAAATTTTTCAATGTAGGTAAAGCCAGTAGTGGGGAAAACATAAGGTTACTCTACCAGAAGTCAGTAGACGTGAAACGTTATTTTTTAAAATATTTTTTATATATTTAGTAAAACGCCTTAGTGCACATACTAGTTATATAAGCTCAATATTAAATCCATTGCAGCTTATTTTACTTTTTCTTGCAAGTTCATTAAATCTCCAGAACTGACCAGAGAAGTATATGCTGCTAACTGAAATGTACCCCCTGTCAGTTGACAGTACGTTTAGTTTGAGGACTGTGAAGTGGCTGTACAGTCGTCAGATTACTGTACTGGATTAAAAATGGCCCTTGTGGTTACCTTACTCTCTAACCATGAAGATGCTTTCTAAATGTTATGTAAGGATTTGCAAAAGAGTTCTGAAAATTATCAAGGAGTCATTTAATTTTGAACACCCAAGATTTCAAAGGATTCAGAGCAGAATGTTTAATCATTTATGTCATAGTACTACATGTTCTAAGGAATGACGCCAAATAAAATGGTTTAATTGGCTGTAAGTGCAAATGGTTTAAATGGTCAAGTTGTAAAAATCATGATTTGCCTAATGTAGTCATTGGTGACTTAAGGTCCGTCTTTTTTGTAACTTCAGTTTAGCAACATTTACTCATGTAAACAAGAATGAGAAGGATTTCTGTAGGTTTACAAGAAAGTATCTTATAGTACTTTCTAGTGGTGTATGACAATGTACTTCAGTTTGATGGGAAGTGTACTTCAGACTTTTGGTTGGTCTGATATTGTAAAGTGTAATAGGATTACCAATTGTTCTGTTGAACACAGTTTATGATACAGTACATTGTAGGAAATTGTATTGAATAGAAAAGTTATACAGATTTGTATAGATGCAAGATTTTAACTTTTTACTAACCTTTGATGGTAATGTAAGTCTTAAGGAATACAGTAAAGTCTTTAATTTTGGAACAGGCAAGATTTATTATTAGTAGAATCATAAGTAAAAGTGAGGCAGGCCAAAGTCTGGCGTAGAAGAACAGGTTATAGGTACAGTATTAGGAAATGTAAACAAATCATAACTGCTGGTTGGTGGTGAGGATGCTAATGGATGTAGAGTGATGGTTGCCCTGAAAACTGAAGTAAGAAACTGGCTTTGGAATTGAGGTTGGATGATGATATAACAAATTGTACATTCACACACAGCTAATGGCTGTTGAGTGATATGGTAATTATCTGATTGGCTTTCTAGCCATAGGGATTTGCTCTCTCAGCTGATTTGAGAAAATTTCTTTAGTTTTCTATGAGTAAAGTGAACTTGGTATCAGAAATCTCACCTTGCAATGTCACCTGCTGTAAGTGAGCATACTATTTACCACAGTGCATTAAAGTACTGTATTAAAGCCATCTGTGTAGTCTGTAGGTTTTTTACTATTGTTTTTTTTCTTTCTGTCAGGAACAGTAGATAGGCTATATGGAATTTTACTTAGTCTGGATTAATATTTGCTTGCAAGCAAGAAAACTTTCAAGGTTGTCAGACCACCCTAGTTTGAGCTGGAAGTTTTACATTTAGTTTACAAACAACATATGACCTTAGAACAATCTTTTGCGAAAATGGTCTTGCCAATCTGTCTGTAAAACAAGGCATACTTAAGCAGGAATGCCCAGTTTCAAAATTTGTATTTGGTTTTTGAGGCACAATCCACTAAAAAATATCTGCAAATGAGGAGCTGTTTCTCATGGTCTAAAACCATAAAAAATTTGCAGTTTTATAACAATTGGAGTGAATCCGTCTCAAATCATGAAGAATTCTTCAGGATTGAGGTCCACAGAATTCAGTCTGGAGCTTATGATTATGAATTTTGGTTTGATCATTTAGGCCCCGTATGAAAACCATGGGGTGAATTGGAACAGGCAAGATTTCTGAATCTGATTTTGCCAGTTTGTCTCCTTGTGTCAATTGCATAGATAATCAGGATCATGTAACTTTTCTGGACTTGATGTGGCCAGTTTCTCCTGTAAACCAGTAAGAATTAGGATAAAGTCTTTAGAATTTGAATTTGCCAGATGTCATCATCTGCAAATGTTGAGTAATTAGTTAGGATTTTTAGGATTCTGAATGTGATTAGTAGTTGTGCAACATTTTGCATACCTTAGAGAATAAATTAGAATAGTCTAGTGTACTGAATTTAATCTGACCAGCTAGCTGCTGTTCTGCAAAACAAATAATAAATCAAGATCATCAAGTCCTTTAAAGTTCTCCTACAAACCACGCAAGAAACCAGGGTGAGTCAAACTAAATAAAGCCATATTAAGCCAGCCAGAATTCATATACAGGTACAAGACAAATTACACACAATCAAGTCTTCTGAATTAATCTTGTCAGTTAGTTACTTGCCAACTGTGAATGAACGGTCAATCAGGATATTCATATCTGAATCCTGTAATCCCCAAAGGAGTAAGCCTGCAATCCTGTAAGGATGAAGTCACATGCAAACCCTGGTGGATGAAGTTGCTTGCAAATCCTGAAGATCAAGTCTCCAGCAAACCTTGGTGATTGAGTTACCTGCAAACTGGTCGTTGAAGTTTCATGCTAATTTTGATGGATGAAGTTTCATGGAAACCCTGATGGATGAAGTCTCTTGCAAACACTGATGAATGGAGTTACCTTCAAACTGATAGATGAAGTCACCTGCAGATTTGGATGGGTGAAGTCAGCTGCAAAGTCTTATGGAATAAGTCTTTGTCTCCTGCACTGGTGGATGAAGTCATCTGCAAACCTTGAAGGATGAAGTCACCTACAAATTGATGGATGAAGTCTCCTGCAAACGATGATGGAATAGTCTGGATAGTAAATTTGCCTGAATTTTATGAGCCCAGTAAGTCTTATGACAATCCATGAAGAATTAGTTATATAAGATGGCAATCCATGAAGAATTAGTTATATAGGATTATCAAGTCTTTCAGAATTTGATCTGTCAACTAAGTCCTCTCCTGCAAACCTTGATGAATAGAAAGTCATCTTAAAAATACCCAAAACCCAAGTATGTCTTCTACAAATGACTAGACCTAAGTTTGTATTGCAAATACCCTAGACCAAAAAATCATTCCGCTGGAAATGTTCAAAACACAGAAATCTGTTTGCTGCAATTACCCAAGACTCATAAAGTCTCTCTGTTGCCCACAAGTCTGTCTTTTGCACACATCCAAGACCCATAAGTGTGCCACAGTCACTTTGGCAAAGACACAATGTGGATCATCAAATCTTCTTAATTTGATCTGTCCAACCTCTGTAGTGGACTTGAGCAACTATGGGTAAGAAGTGAATTTTATTTGTGAAAATTATGATTGAAATCAAGATCAAACAAGTGAAAAATGCACCAAAGTTTCTTTGGCGCAATCGAGTTTTCTGTACCTCATATAATCAAGGCCACCGAAAATAGATCTTTCTTTCGGTGGTCTTGGTATAATGCTGTATGAGCCATGGCCATGAAACTTTAACCACAGCCCAATGGTGGCCTATCCTGTATCGTTGCCAGAAGCACAATTATGGCTAACTTTAACCTTAAACAGAATTAAAACTACTGAGGCTAGAGGGCTGCAATTTGGTATGTTTGATGATTGGAGGGTGGATGATTTGCAATTCTCAGAAGTTTTTAAGATCTGAGAGCGGACAGAAAAAAGTGCTGTTGGACATAAAAAGCCGGCACAATAGTTTTCTTTTCTGAAAATTAACAAGTTGTTTAGCCCTATAATTTTCACTTTGTATATTTATTGGGAATGGTGTTGTATTTGAATAGAACTTTTGGGAATAGAAAATTTTGACTAGGCAGTGTATTACAAAGTAACTTAATTCCAGTGTAGGAAATTATTAATTCGAAAGTATGGTTTTTTCAAAGTATTTTTATCTTTATTTTAAGCTTTTTAAAGTTTATACATTGCTAACCTTATTGTCTTTTTTCAGTTGTAATTGCACCCTGGTGATTGGCAAAGTAACAGTCGTTTTATATTGGGACAGCATCATACAAGTTTGAATTTTTGACCATTAGACTAGACCTGCAATAACAATTTTCAAGAAAGCCTTCCAGAACTCAGCAATACCATGGAAGTTTTAAACCAAAGTATATATGGTGAAGATGCACATGAGTACATTGTCAGAATTCACTTTTATCCAGAACTGACATCTTCATCTTTAAGAGAAAGATCATTATTTTATTTGTTATATTAATGAAGATAAGATGCATTTTACATCTCAAGCTTGTGAACAGATCCTTAATTATACTGCAGTCCATTACATCAGTTTGTCTTCTGCAGTAAGATTTGGGATGTAGTAAACATAAAACAAGTTTGAAATACGCTTATTTGGGATGACTCTTACCTACTGTTAAAGTTAGCTTATAACTCTGTGCTGATAGGCGAGTCGGCGTTCAAACAAAAGATCGAATGGCTGCCTGGATGACTTGTCTGGTACACCTGTTCTCCACCAGGTCTGTTTCAAATGTTTTTAGCTCATGTCAGAATTCTCCTTGCTGCCATTGTGTATAGGCTCTTGTTGGTGTTTCATGGCTGTTTTCTGCTATCACCGTACTGTACATTTATTTTTCCTAGGATGCCTCCACTGGAAAGAAGGCTAAGAACATCAGGATCTGTAGGAATGATTACTGTGTTAGCAGGGTGTTGATTTTTTAGGAGACACACACTGTTTACACTGGCTGCAATGGTATAAAATGTGATCTTGAGAAGAGATGTGAGGAAGTAGGGATTTTCGTGGGACTTTCTGCTTAAGTTTGTTAGTATAGGAAGAGAAGGTAAGCAGATACATTGTGAAAGCAATTAGTTGGGTCAGGTTATCAACCAGTCATTTCTCCCCCTTCTCCAGGTCCTTCGTCTGTAATTATCCATACTCAGTCTAGCCTTTTCCTTTGCTAATGCTTTGGTTAATACTGAGGCTTCCTTTGTAGCTACGCCTTCCACTCCCCCTTTCAGTTCAGGAAAAGCGTTTTGAGAATTTAGAACGGGACGTAAACCTTATTTTGATCAGTTCAAGGTTTGTCTGAATTGGTTAGGGAACTGGTCTGGGTCCCCCATAGTGGAAGAGTCCGCTGCCAGGGAGCCAGGTCGGTACTCAGGGCAATGTGGTTCCGTGCCTCTCCATTTTTCACACTCTTAGTCTTGTATACCGTATTGCGTTAGCTGAAAGATGTGTTTGGTAAACGTTTAATCTTCACTACATATGCAACTTCTGCTGCCATTGGCATCTACTATGAGGTTCTTAGCACCGATAGGACTTATTATATAGGTACAGACAGTTTTATTAAAAATGTCTGTAGTGAGTTTTAATTCTGTTATGTTGACTCAGTTGATTGTTTAACCAATCTCTTCATCTTTAGCTCATTCTAAATCCTTGTTCCCTTTGATTTGGGACCACCTTGACCTGGTGAGGGGGCTCTTGAACCCCAGGAATCTGTTCTGCGGTTTGAGTCTAAGACTCCCATACAGTGAACCCCCTGTATTCGCGGGGGATGCGTCCCACACCCCCCCCCGCGAATAGCTAAAATCCGCGAATACTTAAAACCCCTCTAAAAACACTTAGAACTGCCCATTTGGTAGTTTAAACACAGAAAAACCCTGTAAAAATGCATATACCTGAGTATTTTAATAGTTTTATCACAAAAAGTGCATTTATTCATGAAAATTATATGAAAATACAGTAATCAGTGAATATTTCTCAGTGAAAAATACTGCAAATGGGCGAATTTTCCGCGAATAATGGCTAGATATGTTCCACAGAGAAACCCGCGAATGCGTGAGTCCGCGAATCATGAGAACGCGAATACGGGGCTGTTTACTGTATACCATTATATTTTTCTTTGAATTAATTTTTGTGGAATTTTCTGCTTTTGCTAAAATTTATTGGACCTGATAAACAGGAATAGATATCATAACTGGGACTGGGTTTATATCCAAAGCTAATAGTGGGAACTGTGGTAGGACCATCAGCTGCCCGATAATGTTCGGACCTGAGGGATATCAGGCGGAACTATTCTTTAGGGCTGGACCACGGATTCCTGGGGCGTCCGGTTCTGGGGATAGGAATCTCGGCATTCTATCCGGTTTGCCCATAACACGATTAGACTGGAGATGATAGTATTCTTGTAATACCTTGGGCCACTATAATCATGTCATGCCACCCCTTGTGGTGTAGGGTAGGGACATGGACATTTGGGTGTCAGTTCTCACTTGTGCCATTGGTGGAACAATAAACTGCTTGAAAGGCTGATGATATCTTTTTAAGGTTTTCAGGTTTATTATTATTTTTTTTTTCTACCCCTCTCAAATCTTAATGTCTAGCGTTTGTAAGGATTCAAGTGCCCCTGGACCCTCTGCTGGTGCTTTTCTGGCACCCACCTTGGAGATTGAAATTTCTCCAAATGTTGATGACGTCTCGAAAAATAAATTGACAAAAAGCAGTAATAACAAATATCCTCATCCCCCTCCTGACTTCCCCTCCCCTGGACCCTCTAGCTTTGCTTCATTGATGACTTCAAGCAAGGACATGGACTTCTCTAAGAAATCTTCATCCAAAATTAAATCCTCAACACATCCAGGTTGTGTGAAAAATTTGAGAACACTCCATATCAAAGACTTACTAGTCTGTTGTAATTATGAAATGATCCTGACAGCTCTGAAATCATTTGGAACTGTTGTAGAAATCAGGATGAACCTTACTGATGTTGAATATAAATAGGAAGCGTGCGTTACCTTTAGTAGCCATGATGAGGCTCTAAAGGCTAGTAGTATGATAAATGTCATACAAATAGGTCAAGCCACAGTATGAGGAGACTTAACAAAGTTCCCAAAGACTTGGATGTTTATGTGCCATCTAAATGGGCTCTGGATAAACCAGAGAGAAACCAGAATGCAGAAGTAACCTCCTATGTGGGTGGTAGCTTCAGCCAAGGAGGAGAATTATAACTACTATGAATTTTGCAGGGTTTCTTCAGAAAAAGGTGGGAGGAATAAAGAGCGGTGATATTTCTTGTTTTGGGAAGAACATCTTATTCATGCCAAATCCACAACCCAAGGATATATGCTACCTTGTTGGACATAAAAATAATGAAATGATTACGAAGATCAAGTCCCACTTAAGCTTTAGTTATGGGAGAGGGGTACTATTTGATAAAGACCTTTATGACATGACAGAAGAAGAAATTCTAAAACTTGAGTCCCACTTCAGTTTGGAGAGTGAAAAAGGCAGCTATTGCCAACATGATCATTTTAACCTTTGTAGACTCTGAAGTACCTTTTCATGTCATATTCGAAAATGAAAGGGTACGAGTACGTCCTTTCCAGCAATGACCAATGCAGTGCTATCATTGCTTTAAGTTTGGCTACCCATCAAAGAACTGCAAAAATGCTAAAATTTGCATAAACTGCTCTGGTGTGTATCATAATGATGATGAATGTAATAAAAAAGCAAAATGTGTTAATTGTCAACTGGAACATAAATCCAATAATAAAAATTGTGAAATTTACAAATTTGAACTGTCTGCACTAAATAAAGCCAATGTAGAGCATATAAGTACTGTATCGGTTATGCAGAAAGACAATTAGGACAACAACCTACTGTAGGAGCTATGCTCAAGTTCATAAGCCTATCTACCACTAGGGGTGCAGTGCAGCACCTCTAATGTAGCAGGTGCATCGTCCGATCTGGGTCAGGTGCTCTGCCTGTTGAGGCCATAGCACAAGCCTCCAAGGAGGATAAGATGGTACTTAACCCAACCACCTTGGAATTCTCTGCCTGATTTAATGGAGACTGAGGAGTAAAAGCACTAAAAGAGGAGACATTCCCCCTCATCCTCTCCTCCAATTAAACATGTATCACTTAGTAATAGATACGAAGTACTGAGCTCGATGCAAGAACCCCAGCCTGAATTTAAACTAATTGATAAGAAAGGGAAACAAAATGACACTAGTAAATCAACAGATAATAAACCAAACCTGTCAAGACCCGTCCTTTGCAAATCATCTCTTGATAATACTCATAAACAAAGAGAGTAAATGAGAGGGCTCCATCCAAAGGGCCTTCCACCAAGCCCAGAAATTAGTTTTCAGGTCAATACCACAATGGAACTGTAGAGGTCTTAGGGCTCGAAGTGAAGAGCTGAAGGTATTGCTCCATGACCATAGCCCAGGTATTGTGTGTCTCCAGGAAACTAAGCTTGGAAGCACACAATATAATCCTGGGTTAAATTACAGCTTATATAATTCTCCACCACCAATGCACAAGTCGTTGCAACACTCTGTGCTATCAATTAATACTCATCTCCAAGCTGTAGCAAGCTGTAGCAGTAACTTTATTTTGGACAAGCAAATTACAGTTTGCTCCATCTATCTTCCTCTTGACTTGGATTTCATTTACAATGATATTCATTTACTGATCAATCAGCTTCCTACTCCTTTCCTCCTCCTTGATCATTTTAATGCCCACAACCCCATATGGGGTGGGAACATGACAGATGCCAAGGGTAGGATGTTGGAGGATATTATGGATGATCATAATATCACTATACTCAATAATGGAGCCATGACTTATCATAACATCTACTCCAATACTTATTCGGCTATCGATCTGAGCCTTTGCTGATGTAGTGTTCACATTGATTATAACTGGTCAGTAAATGAATATCCAAATGGGAGTGACTGCTTCCCAATTCATATAAAAACAGTTAAGAATAAGCCCTCTGAGTCACCTCCCAAATGGAAGGTAGATGAAGCAGACTGGAAGAAACTTTGGGAGTCTGTTCTCTTGGACAAGAATGTAAAATCATTTCCATCCATCTCAGAGGCATATAATTACTTCAATGACACCGCCATCAACAGTGCAATTGCCTCTATTCTAACAACAGAAGGGAAGCCCTCTAACCAGCAGTTCCTTGGAGGAACAAAACCTGCAGTAGTATGAGAAAGATCACTAGAAAATGCTACAAAAATTATAAGAGGAGTGGAACTGTCCAAGCCAAAGTTATTCACCAGTGTGCTGTGGCCAAGCAAAATAAATATTTTAAAAAAGCAAAACAAGAGTCGTGGATGTACTACATTAATGGCATTAGCTCAAAAACACCATCCAAAATGATTTGGAAGAAAATTAAAAACTAAATGGCAAGTTTGTCCCTGAACCTCAGCCTACCCTTAAGATAAATGGTGATCTAATCGCCCAACCAGAGAGGGTCGCAGAAAAATTAGGAGAACATTTCTCGAGAATATAGAGTAGTGAGAACTACTCTCTAGAATTCCAAGACATTAGAAATGCCCAGATTTCTCTTGACTTAAGTGAAAATAATTTTGAACCATATAATGCAAAATGTACACTGCAGGAACTCAAAGAAGCCTTGCAGAATACCAAACCATCAGCCCCTGGTGAAGATAAAATACTTAATGAAATGGTGAAACATCTCCCAGAAAAGTTAAAGAAATTTCCTTTGGATATAATAAATGAAATCTGGGAAACTGGTATTATTAGTAAGAGCTGGAAATTATCATTAATCCTCCCTGTGAAGAAAACCAAACAAAGATCCTGCTTTACCCAACAGCTACAGACCAATATCTCTCCCCAGTTGTGTTTGTAAGCTGATGGAAAAGACGATTAACACCTCAGGGTAGTGTCCTTAGCGTCACTCTCCTTGCTATTGCCATTAATGGAGTATTAGAAAAGATACCACCAGCAAAAGGCCCTGTATTTATAGATGATTTGGTTCTGTACTGCACAGGATATGATGCAGCATCTACTAGCAGGTTCATGCAAAGAGCCATCGATAAAGTAAGCGAGTGGGCTAATGAGCAAGGGTTTCAATTTTCTGAATCTAAAACTGTCGCTGTTCAGTTCTGCAGACGCCGAACTAAGGAAACCATTCTAACTCTTACCTTAAATGGAATTATTTTACCTTACTCTACTGAAGTGAATTTTTTAGGAATGGTCTTTGATGAAAAGCTCACTTGGAATAATCATATTGATCAGTTAAAAGTGAAGAGATCACTAAATATTTTAAAAATATTACAGTATCTAATTTTAATTGGGGTGCTGATAAGAAATCGTTGTTAAGGCTTTACAATGCAGTATGTTTATCTAAGTTAGACTGTGGCTGCCAGGTTTACTCATCTGCTTCAAAGACTAAACTTAAGGAATTGGACGCTGTGCACAATATGGTCTAAGGATCTGCACTGGTGCTTTTAGAACTTCACCCATTGAGAGTATTTATGTGGACTCCCATCAGCTACCACTGGACTTAAGGAGGCATGTGCTAGGTCTGAAACACCATGCGGCTGAATAGCTCGAAGGAGAATCCTCCTTTTGAGATCTTAAAACAGTGTGACTTAGGTCTTTTTAGACCTAGATCTTCAGTACCATTTCAAATCAGACAGCTGGGTGAGCTGGAGGATAAAAGCATAAAAATGCAGAAGATCCTACAAGTTAAAACACCCTGCTATCCTTCCATGGTTTATTCCAGCAGTAGATGTCTGCATTAAAGAGACAAAGAAGAAAGATAGTCCAGAAGAAGAAGTCAGAAACAAGTTTTTGGAGGATGATGAGAGGCATGTAAATGACAGGAAAATCTATACTGACGGATCAAAATCGGAAGATGGAGTAGGATGTGCAGTGGTATGTGAGGGGGAATCATATATAAAAGTTATCAGACTCCTCATCCATATTCATTGCTGAAGCAACAGCCATAGTTGATGCTTTAAATCTTGCATCTGGTAAGAAATTTAAATCCACAGTAATGTATAGTGACTCAAGGAGTGTTTTAGAAGCCCTAAAGAAGTTTAACCCTACCCGTCCCTTAATTCAGAAGGCTGAGGAATGGCTATTTTATCTGTCTGTTCTCCACAAATCAGTAAAGTTTTGTTAGACTCCTGGGCACACTGGTCTAGAAGGGAATGAACTCTCTGATAGTAAAGCAAAGGATGCTGCAAGATGTGATTTCTTAACTAATAAGGTGCCACATTTGGATATGCGTCCAGTTATCAGACGATACATTCGTACAGAATGGCAGCAGAGATGGACTTCCCCCATTTTATCCACAAATAGCAGGTACAGAAACATTAGAAAAAGTATCAATATTTGGAGTTCAGGTTTTAATCGTAACAGAAGATTTGAGATCATCCTAACACGGCTTAGGATTGGCCATACCCACTTTACTCATAGCTATATTTTAGAGGGAGCAAGTGCCCCAGTTTGTGCTCACTGTGGTGGTAAGCTATCCGTTAAGCACGTGCTAGTGCACTGTCCTAAATTTAATCAACTCAGGGCAAAGTACTTACTGAGAAGACTATTTTAGAAATTTTAAATGATGATGTTGAGGTAGATAGCCTTATGGGTTACCTGAAAGAATCTGGTTATTTTAATGAGATATGATCTTGGTATATTTAATAAAGATTTTTGTCATTTTATATACTAAGTATATATTTTGAATATAGAAGTTTAATATATATTTATTTTTTGTTGGTTCTATCCAATATCATTCTTAATTTTTTACGTTCATATTTTAACACTGAATTTTACTAGTATGTCATCATTCACATATTCGTTATCAAGCATATTATTAATTCATATATTTGCGGACTCAAGATTTGCGGACTCAAGTATTCGCAGATTTCTCTGTGGAATGTATCTACCCATTATTCATGGAAAATTCGCACATTCGTGTTATTTTTCACTGAGAAATATTCACTAATTACTGTATTTTCATATTTTCATGACTAAATGCACTTTTTGTGATAAAACTATTCAAATACTCAGGTATAAGCATTTTTAGAGGGTTTTTCTTGTGTTTAAACTATCGAAATAGGCAGTTCTAAGTGTTTTTAGAGGGGTTTTAAATATTTGCGGATTTTAGCTATTCGCGGGGATGGTGCGGTATGCATCCATCGCAAATACAGGGGGTTTACTGTACACTCCCTGAGCACCTGAATTTGCCCTTGATCTCACTAGCCTGAACAACTCTCAAGTACCCAATCACATTAGCAGGAAATTTTAACAGCCAGCGTTACCAACACTGCATGTAAAATCTTGTCACTTGAGCTGCCATAACAAACGGTTGGCAGCGCTGACACAGGTGCGTGCCGACACTCCAACCTTTGTCAATTGCTTTTTGTTTGTGCTGCTGGAGGGTTGTTTCCTTCTGCAGTGCGAGGTTTTAATCTTATTGCCCAACTTCTCTTTATATTTTGGACTTCTGGTGAAGACCTGGATTGTATTTACCAGTTTTTCTCCTGGATTTATTTCTCCTGCTTGGTTGCTGAGTTTTTTTTCTGGGTATCTTCGACATGGAATGTCTTTTGGATCTAGACTCGCTGGTTCCTGGTCTTGATTGGTCATCATGAACTTTTTCACCTTCTACTACCGTGCCTTCAGCTTCGACGTCGACTTCGACTGGCCCTACGACTGTGGATGCTAGCGTTCATCGCTGCTTCTTCCTGCAAGAGACGGATGAGTACCTGAGACATGATAGACATTCTGTCAGGTATGTAGGAAGGTTAAGTGTGATGTGCAGACTCGTTGTGATGAATGTTCCGATTGGACGGCACAAGAGATGGAGGATTACATTCGTCATCGCAAGTCTTTGGGTAGTAAGGGTGGCAAACGTCGGTCAGATTCTTCGTTGCCTCTCAGGCTTCTACTACAGATCAGTTGATGGATTTAGCGAGTTCAGAGGTTGTCAAACAGAAAGAGGATAGGATTGCAAGTAGTATGGAAAATTTAATGGCTAGTGTTTTTCAACATTTCTCAGATAGGGATAGTAGTAGTGTTAGGATGTCTAATCCTCCTTCCTTTTCAGCTCCCCTGCCTGTTCCAGAGCCAGCCCTAACGTTTGCTGAGGGTAATGGAGAACCACAAGCCTCCAAGTGGGTAGGTTCTGCCGGCCCCCTCGGCACGGAGCAGACAGTGGAGGATCCCCCCTAACCTCCTTGTAGCATTGATAAATTTTATGTTGATGATGTTAGTCAGTAACAGGATCTAGGTGTGACAAAGAAGGATAGGTCTGGGTTAGGTGGCGAGGAGAAGGTATTAAGTGTGCAGTCGTTCTCCTGGGCAGGTTCCAGTTTCGGGTTCAAGTGGTTATTTTTGCTCTGGCAAAAGTTTCGCCTTCATCGCTTCTTTTCGGTCTGGCTCAAAGTCTCAAGTCAATGTTTGAGTTCCGGTGGTGCAGAAACCTTCTGCTCTAGCTCCTAACTCACTTCCGACTGTTTCTGAATCTTCTACTGTAGTTTCCCCCTTCTCCGTGTTTACTACTCCATCTAGCAAGGCGGATTCTGGTGTGTCCTTTTGTCTTCTAAAAGTGGTTTGCGGGACCTGCAATTGGATGAGGCGGAATATAATGCGGATTTGCTGGGTCTTTCAAACAGGTACAGACTTTTGGTTACAGTTTTTTTTTTTTTTCTGCATGTGCTATTCGCCTGTCCCCTGCCTTTCCTTCCTCACTACAGTCTTCTTCGGTAGGAGGGTCTTCTGGACAGGTGAAAACACAGTTTTGGCAGAACTTGGCCTCAGGCGTTGCATGTTCCATCCCTTTGGGTATGCACAACCGCTTGCTTCCGCTTCAAGCGGCTGTTCCAGTAGTATCAGGTTCTTCACAGGGTTTTCCTGTCGCTTCCAGTTTGGGTTTGCGCTCCGTGGTTTTGGCAGGGCTTGCAGTACCTTCTTCGAGCAGTCCACGGCTTTCATCGCTTGCATTTTCCGCAGCGGATACTCTGAGCGTAGCTTTTACCTCTTTCATTCTCCCTCCTCCTTATTCATCTTCTTCCATCCCTCCGCAAGCGGTTTCGTTTGCGCATCCTCCCCCAGGGTTTAGCAATGGGGTTGGTCTCCTCTCACTTGTCTTCCCTTTGGTAACAATGTGGAATCGCCTCATGGTTTCCCGGTTCCTCCTCTTCTTCCCAGTGGAATCAACTATGCGGATTCAGCTCTGGGTACCTGGTTAGTTGTGGGCGTTCAGCCTTCTGGTTTTGGTGGTCCGCTTGCAGACTCTTCATCGTTGTCTGGGCTTCATTCAGTTCCTCCTCCTTCACCAGTCTTAGACCGTTCAGACATTGCGGAACTGGATTCTCACCCGGAGGTGCAGGAGATTCCGGCGGACTTAGAATGTTCTCTTGCCAGCAGTAACGATTACAGGTGCATGCTTGAGTTTGTTACTTCTTGTACCCTCAAGCAAGAGCTCTGGACCTCCAGCATTCATCAAATCAGTTTTTTTTTTTTTTTTTTTGTGCCACTAAGCCAGCTCTTGCTTCTTTCTTGTGTGGGCTGGTTTGGTTTGATCGGGTTAGACAGGCTTTGGAGGAGGTGGGCGGTCATTTAGCATCGTTGGTGGTTTTTAATAGACAGGACTCTTCTCTTCTCTCTCTGCATAAGGCGATTGACGCAGTTCGAGGTAACCCTTCGGCAGGTGTCAGTTGCCACTCAACGAATCAGTTGAGGCAATCCTGTCTAGGTCTCCGGCATTGTCTCCACTTGTAGGAACTTCTCTAAGGGAAGCAGGTGTTTTGGAGGGTGTGTTGCGCAGTCAGACTGAGGCTCCTTTGCTCTCTCTTTGGATGCTGTCAGGTTTAATGGGGTTCTTAAAGAGTGACGGCTAGGTCCCTTCAGATCCGGGACTGTTTGACAGCCTAATAACTTTGTCTCAATGGGTCTGGCGCACCAGGCGAATGCTTTGGCTTCGTCTACAATGTTTGGAACAAGAAAGACGAAATTTCTATCTTGGTCATCTTTCCCCTCATTATCCAGACGTTCATAAGAGGATATTGCCTAGAACACCTTAGCCTTAGCGAATTCTTTGTTCAAGGATGATGACGTGGCCAGTATGACAAACTTTGTTGCTTCTAACTCATGTCTCCAGTGTCAGCAATTATGGATCATTGAGGGTACAGAATGGTGAGGTATATAGACGATTGGCTGATCCTTGCCTCCTCTCTAGAATAGCTAGTAAGGGCGAAGGAATTCTTATTGAATCTATGCAGGATACTAGGAATTCATCTAAACTTTGCCAAGAGTTGCCTAGTTCCAACACAATCTATAACCTATTCAGGGATGAAAATTCTCTCTCTTCCTTTGAGGGTTTTCCCAGTCCTGGAGAGGATTCAGTCGGTCCTTCAGTTGGTAGAGTTGTTCCTGTCCAACAGGGAGTGGCCAGTACCAGCTTGGAGAAGCCTCTTAGGGAGAATGCCCTCTCTCTCTCTCTCTCTCTATCTCTCTCTCTTTTAATTCCAGGGTCTCTTCTCAGATGCATTGTCTTGAGGTACGTCTCAGGAATAGCTGGGACTTCTGCAATGAGAACGCAGTTAAAGTCGGAGCGATTCTTGCCTGTCAGATCATCTGTGGTGGTCAGAAGTGTATCTGACACCCAGAAGGTCAATAAATCTTCAGGAAATCAAGGCTGTAAAGGAAGCCCTCAGTTGTTTTTCAGTCCTAGTGCACAACAGAGTAGTGGCTGTGTTTAGTGACAATGTAACTGCCTTGTCGTATCTGAAGAACTTGTGGTGGGGGAACAAGATCAACAGAACTCAGTACTATAGCACAGAGAGTCCTGAGAGGGTGCGAAGAACGAAAAGGTCTCTTCTTCCCCAATTTGTATCGGGGAGTCTCAACGTACTGGCCAATTCGTGAAGTCGCTCTCGTCAGGTATTGGGGGGAGAGTGGACTTTGGCTCAGGAAGTAGTATGTCAGGTTTTCCGGAAGTGGCCAGCAACTGTGGAGTTATTCGTGACGTGATTAAACAATCGTCTCTCGGTTTATTTCCTCCATTCGGTGTCATTCATCAGGTAATCAAGAAATTGCGGGAGAGTGTCAAAACGTGTATGACACTAATAGCTCCTTGCTGGCCCCAACGTGCTTGGTTTCCGGAACTCCTAGAACTCCTTACGGAAGTTCCGATGTCCCTACCCATGCGAAAGATCTTCTCAGACGACCGCATTCTCACCATTATTATCCAAACCTTCGCGTGCTGAACCTAGTTGCAAGGCGACTGTGGAGCGAGCAGCTAGACAGACCGGACTCCCTAAAGCTGTGGCTAGACAGCTTTCTTTCAGCTTGAGAAAGTCAACCTGTAAGCCTTAACAGGTTCAGCTGGACAATGTATAGAAGTTGGTGTTGTAAGGAAGGTCATTCCATCTCTAGACCTGCCATAGCCAAAATAGCGATTTTCTTTTATTCCTTCAGAAAGTCAAGGGTCTATTGCTGGCTACCGCTCAACGCTTAACGGTACACTTAGTTTCCATCTTCCTGAAATCTCTAATAGTAAGATAATCGATGATTTATTACGTTCTTTAAGATTGATCGTCCTGTCTTGCCGACTCAGGGCCCCTCCGTGGGACTTGTCGGAAGTACTTCAGATATCTTTTGCTTTCCCATGCCTTTGAACCCACTGAAGCTCTAACGTTAAGACAACTGACTAATAAGGTGCATTTTCTTACGGCTTTAGCTACAGCTAGAAGGTAGGGCGAGCTTCAGGCAGTTTCTAGGCTGGTTTCCTATGCGAGAAATATGTACTGTATTCGTCTTTCTTCCAGAATTGGTGGCGAAGACGGAGTCGGAGGGTAACCCTCTGCCTTGTTCGTTTAGGGTTCTTTATCTGCAAGAGTTCGTTACCAGCGATCCAGCGGAGATGTCTTGATGTCCGGTGCGAGCATTAAAGTCTGTTATCAAAGGTTGAGAAACTACTCCTGCTTCCACGTACACTTCTTGTCTTTCCGCGGAATCCTTCCCGTCCTCTGTCAAAGAATGCAATTAGTTATTTTCTGAGGGAGGTGATTTCCCAGGCTTCTCAGGGCTCTTCTTCATTGTCTTCAGCTCTGTATATCCCCGAGCACACAGTATTCGGAGTATGTCCACTTCATCTTCCTTTCCAGTGTTTACTTCCTTTTACTTAAGAGACGTTCAGTTCGCCTAGTCAGAGGGTTATTCTCATAGTCCACGTGTAGCGGCTAAGTCTGTTATCTAGGATGCATTCATTTAGCTGAGGTGGTATTCCCTTAGTGCGGAGGTTCCTAGGTTAACCAGATAGAGGAATTCACTTTTGTTCAATTTGTTTGGTTTTATGTACAGCCCTCCACAGGGATAATTCCCTCTCTGTCAGGCCCATGTACATTTTCAAAATAAGGTGCTTCTTATATTTTATAATTGTCTTTCAGTGTTTCTCGTCAATATCATAGCTCATGCAGAATAGGAGAGTCTTTAGTTCCTTTTTTAAATTTGCATTCTTCTTGTATGCTCTTCACTTCAGGAGGCATTTTGTTGTAATTCCTTTTAGTCTAGAATCTTAGGTAGCAGTTATATTATAATTAGTTATATTATAATTAGTACATTTTAAGTATCTTAGTCTTTGATAGTTTTCCTACGAGAGTCCAAGGGGGTGCTCTAGTAGGCTAGGCTCTTTCGTCGTCGCTGAGATACTTCTCTGCTTGTTGGTCATCAGACCTTATCCGCAACCTGGATGGTTACCTGGAGGGTCAGCGGCTCGACACACTGCTTCATTCCCCTCCGTACATGAGAGGCTCTGAATAAGCACATGGGAGGTTCATCGTACTCCTCCATACATGAGAGGTTCAGAAGAGCCACATGGGAGGTTGACGGACCGAGACAGTACTGACCTGACTGATGATTAAAGTACTCTCCAGCATGTCTCTTCACCGAAAGCATCGATTGATATGGTGAGTGTATAACTAAATAGTTATCCTATGCAGAGCAGATTGGTGAGCTACCATCTCTGCGGTTGTAAAAAGGGGGCATGCCGCAAACCTAGATGGGTCTTCCGGAGGGACAGCTGCTCTGCACTCTGCTCCATTCCCCTCCATACATGAGAGGTTCTGAAGAGCCACATGGGAGATCAACGGACCAAGACAGTACTGACCTGACTGTCGATCAAGTACTCTCCAGCATGTCTCTTCACCAAAAGCATTGATTGATTTGGTGAGTGTAATACTAAATAGATGAGTGTATGACTAAATAGATATCCTATGCAGAGCAGATTAGTGAGCTACCATCTCTGTGGTTGTCAAAAGGGGCGTGCAAAAGAATTCTAAATGTTGTTAATCGGGCAAATTGAGGTGTTGAGGGAGTGTATTGCAATATGAAGTTTTCATAAAACTAATATGGTAATACTTACCTGAACACCTGAATGATTCCCACCCTCCTTCCCCACATCAATTTTGAACTTGTATAAAGCAATTGAAGTTGGAGTGTCAGCACACACCTGTGTCAGCGTTGCCAACCGTTTATGTAGCCGGTCATGTTGCAATTTACCTAAATGGGTCTGCAAAGTCTTCCACTTCCCCTTATCCCAGTCTTTACATTCCTCACAATTAAGATCAGGTGAGCAAATTTGCTCCCTACAAGAACTACAGACAGTATGAATGTCATACTTGGCTGAAGTGAGTCTAGTCTTGTAGCCTTTGCTGCAATACCTAAAGCTAGACAAACTGGAGTCTGACATGATTAGTCAAAAAGTCCAAATCGGGAAAGTCACAGTCGATAAGTTAGCTGAATATTAGCTAAGCAAGGTAATTAACAGCTGTATGCTACCAAAAACAGAGAGTACTTCACCAAGTGAAGAAGATATTCAGCCATCCAGTGAAAACAAACCAAGAGCTGCCCAATAACCAATGTTTAGTCATTGACCGGAAGAAACGAATTGATCCCTTTAGCTATGTTGCACCTATTCTCCCCCGAAAGTAGGCGGGGCAGTCTACCTACACCCAAAACAAAAGAGCGCTACTGCGAATTTTGAATTTTGAGCTGCGACGTAATGTGGAAACTAATAGCTATGTAATTACAGGCGGTCCCCGGTTTACGACGGGGGTTCCGTTCTTGCGCCGCGTCGTAACCCGAAAATCGTCGTAAGCCGGAAAATCGTCGAAAATCGTTAAAAATCATAAGAAAACCTTACTTTTAATGCTGTGGGTGCATTGAAAACGATGTAAACTGCATTATTATTGAGTTTTACATAAAAAAAAACTTCAAATTATGATTATTCTGCCGTTTTGGGGCCATATTTCTTCCGTCGGATCGGCGTACGATGCGTCGTAACCCCGGAACATGCGTCGTAAGCCGGGAAATAATTTCTGATGAATATATTTGAAAAGTGTCGTAACCTCGGAACGTTGTAAGCCGGAACCGTCGTAAACCGGGGACTGCCTGTATTTGGTAAGTTACTTATATAAAAATGGCTCTTTTTCATTGTTTTGGTTAACAGGATTTGCTGGATATACTGTATGTTGAAGTATTTTTCTTTTCAAGATTCACGGTGATCCATGAAATAATTTACTATGTTGTATGAGTGATCAGTGTATGTTGATAAAGCAGTACAGTAATCTCATTGTTTCAGTATGGCGGTTAAAAATGAATGGCATCATTTTTTAGATTGCTAAAGTAAAGACCAAATACTTGGATATTTCTAGTAATTTACAGTTTACACTTCTCTGATTCTATACGGAAAGTTCCATTGTTTCATTTGCAAAATGTACTAAAAAGGATTTCTGGGTATCTGGAGTTACGCTAAAATCTTCTTTCATAAATTCATGCTTATTTCAAACATCACTTTGATTAGTTCTTCATTAACCGACATGCAAGGAAGGTTGGTAATTTTGAAAATATATAACAGAATGGTGCAAATTATCATTTAACTTTGGAAGAATTTAAACTTATAAAATAGCTAAAGACTTGCTCAAGTAGACTCATCTGCTGTCAGGAAAGAATTATCATTTCATAATCTAAAAAAAAATGTGTATATTGCCATTAAAATAATTGAGAATGAGAAATTTTATTCCACAAATGATTTTTCAGTTATTTTTTTTTTTATAATTCATGAAAAGTTACCATAGTTTTGTTTCATTGCATTACTTTTATTATTCTGACCCAGTGCTCAAATAGTTTCAGATCATTTTTCCAAAGGATTTTATCTACCAACTTTGTTCATTTTCAACATTTGCCTTAATGTGAGATTTATCCAGTTCATTTAACTTTTTCCTTTTTTTAAACTTGTAATTTGTACTGTGCAGAGAATTTTGTAATCCTTCACAATAATTAAAAACCTTCCCCTTTCAATTTGCTGTTCCTTATTTTGATGTGAATAATGCTTTTTGTGATGGAATATTATGTACAGTATCTTTGTTAGTTTTGAATTTTGGTATTAAGTAGTTTTTTTTTTTTTTTTTTTTTTTTTTTTTTTTTTTTTTTCAATGAATACATTATTGTAAAGGAATTTCTGTACTGCAACTCATAGTTTTACACATCCTTTGTGATGTCTGATTGAAATAGTTTTACAGTTCTCACGTCTTTCAGTAACACATCCTGTGTGGTTTCTGATTGAAAAGTGATATTAGTTCAAGTAGTGTAATGCTGTTAAGGTGGGAGAGGTAGCAAGAATTATCCCCAAATATGTTTTATAATGTTTTAGAATTTTATTTATGAAAGGTGTATTTATACTGTAGTTTGTTTTTGTAGGGTTGATTGTCAGTTTCCATTTGATATAGCTGTTACCGGTTTCCTTTAACCCCAACACATGCACATGAAATCCCATGAATTATATGTGTAATTTTTGGTTCTTTGCCATAATGAAAGTTACCAGGGAATTGCCATTTCCATTAGAAGTTGTGGGCCTTGATATTTTGTACCAGCAGTAGTTGAAACATGTCAGTTTCCTTCATTCTTTTCAACTGTGCCTTCTGCCAGTAGGTTTGAAATTGAGTAAAGGCATTTTAGTTTTATAATTACCTCTAGTATAATAGATGCCATTTTCCTTAAAAATTTTCTCTCATATGTTTGGAATTTGTGAATTTGATTTTCCATATAATTGGTGAAGTTTTCATTTTTTTTTTCCTTTATAGTCAAATTTTCATTAATCAAATCCATCTTTTTTTTAGTACTGAATTTTTTGAATAGATAGAACTGCACCTTCTCAAGTTAATCTTTAATAAGTGCATTTTTCCTTCTTGTAAATGAGTAGGTTGAGGAACCCTGGAGGTAGGACAGGCATGTATAGCTTCCACCTTTTATTTTTGTTCACTTTTCCATCTGTTTGAACTATTGCATAAAGATTTGTTACCATTTCTCTTATTATTGGTGAAATAATGGGTTCTCTGCTATTGCCCAGCCATAGGGGGTGAGTGTCATCAGTGCACCTCATGCAGTGCACTGTAGACATTACTTTAGGTTTGTTGCAGCATCCCTTTGGTCCCTAGATGTAACCGTTTCTCTTATTTTTGGTGACATAATGGGTTCTCTGCTATTGCCCGCCCATAGGGGGTGAGTGTCATCAGTGCACCTAATGCAGTGCGCTGTAGCCATTACTTTAGGTTTGTTGCAGCATCCCTTTGGCCCCTAGATGCAACCCATTTCATTGCATTTACTGTACCTCCATTCATATTCTCTTCATCTTACTTTCCAACCTCTCCCAGCAATTGTTTCATAGTGCATCTGGGAGGTTTTCCTCCTGTTACACCTTTAAGAACTTTTTACTTTAAAGTTCCCTTTCAGTGCTGATTGACCTCATAGGTCCCAGTACTTGGCCTTTTGCCTGAATATTTCATTCCATTCTATTCTTTTTTTTTTTGTATTTAGGTTCCGTAGTGTTATTGCAATTTATGGTATTTTAATGGACAGTGTTAAGGTTTAGTAAAACAGCATTACTTTTATTAGGTCCATGTGTTTTTTGTCGTTATTTAAAATCATGGATATAGTAATTTTGGACATTGTTCAAAAAGAGTCATTGTCTTACTTTTTGAACTTGCACATGTTCAGATCCACAAGTGGAAAATTCTCAGAAATGTCTTTCAGGTATAAGTGTACTAAAAATGAAATACATAAAGCAGGATCATTTTTTATGAAAGTGTACTTTGTGAAGGAAATTGAAAATCAAAGTAATAATTCTAAGAGAATGTGCGAAACTTTAATGTGAAACATTTGATGTTTACTTTCGTATATAACCTAATGTTTTGAATTGAAATATTTATTATCTTTATTCCAGTGGCTACAGTACAGAATTTCTTATCCACATATATGTTACATAGATATTAATACATACTGAAAAAGTAATAAAGAAAGCACCCTTGGAGCCAGCACTGCGGTAGCCCCAGGAGTTGAGAGGGAGTGTTCCCAGCAGACGCAACCATGGGAAGTAGTCATCCATTCAACAGTTGTGTAAATGGGATGATAAGGGAAGCATTTGGTCACTTGTGATAGCAAAGGCTCTCAACCTTCCTTGAATTTTTCCAGACCTAAATCTGCATGGCCACAGCTGGAGAACTAGTTCATTTGTAAATAACAGACTTAGGAGCTAAAATTGAATAAGTTACAAGGATACAAAGTAGGTTGAAAGGGTTGTTACCAAGATTGCTTTCATTACATGTTTGTATTTAGCCTACATTCATGCTGTTCAGGTAGGTTGGCTTGCTACTAAATGCTTTGAGGTTTGGTATTGTTGACCAGATTGTTTTCTTGCCAAATTAACATGTTTTGAAAGTAAAAAATGTCCAAAAACGGCTTGAAAGACTTTCCCAAAGAAGTTGTAAGTACTCTATAGGTTTTAACCATATGCCTTCAGTTAAATGTTTTGGCATTTTATTGTTACTGTTAGTCAGTCCTTTTCTGCATGCTGTATAGAGCAAGTGAGTTTGAGATATCATTCCAAACATTACCACCAATCATAGCATTGACTGAAATACAAAACTTGAATATTCAAGTCCTTGATGCAAATGAATTGTCAATAAGTACTAGTCTTAAAAATGTATGAATTTAATGTACTTGAACGACATGCTTATTTTCATAATTTTTGGTGGTAATTTGTATACCAGTCAGTTTCATTTACAGTTGTTACTGATAGAAGGTAGGGCTTATTCGTGTCAAATGTTCTTAAAAGGTTAAGAACAGTAGTTGTTGTAAAGTAAGTGGTTGAAAAAGGATTGAGTGACAGTCTTGTACAGTACAAATCTTGCATGATATTGAGTAGTAATACATCAAGATACTTGTCTCCTTAAATGGGTCATCAGCTATTAGCTTGAACACCACTCTAATCTCAGACCTGTATTCATTTGTTCTTGCAGTAAAAGAAGAGGTAATAACCACATTGTTTGTCTGCATGCAACATTCTTCAATCTTGTTACATGGGTTTTGGAAAAGTTTGGGACATTTATCAAAAGGAATATGAAAAAGTACAAATTGTGGAGATCTGGGGTTTGTCTAGAAGTGACGAAAGTTTCCTTCCCCGTAGGCTCGCTTTAGGCATAACATACTTGAGGTTCTCTGCAGCATCCCTTTTGCCCCAGCTGCAACCCCATTCATTCCTTTTGTTATACCTCCATTCATATTTTCTTTCTTCCATCTTACTTCCCACCCTCTCTTTACAATTGCTTCAACATTATTTTCAGCATGGAATGACCTCATAGGTCCCAGTGCTTGGCCTTTGGCCTTAATTTTATATTCAGTTCAGTCAGAGTTCCCATAACAATCAAGCTGTATCAAGTTTTAGTCTTACAGTACTTATGTCTAGCAAGAAATGAGCATAATCTTTTATTAAAAATTGATGGTGTAGAAATGGCAGTTAACTGTAAGTGCACTACAATGGCAGCAGTCTCAAAGTGCTTCAACACAATAAAAAACTGTGGTGTATGTGATGAGGTGGTTGAGAGGAATGCTGTTTTTTGGGGGGTCTCTCAACCATACGACGGTGCAAATCTGGTTGTGGGTATGGAGATCTTCATTACATAATTGCAAAAGACGCTCCATACTGTAAACTGTCCTCCCTTTCTGTTGGGTTTTCAAGCTGGAAACTGCATATTCACTCTGTGTTTTTCTTCATCATTTGCAACTCCAAAACTGCAGGGAAATGGCTGAATAGCCTGGTGTAATTGGAAGGGATAAGGAATTCATTTGTAAGGACAAAACTTTATTTCATCTTTTAAAGCCAAAAGAGGTAACTAAAAACTTTTTTATTTTTCAGTGGTTTTCTGTAGTTCTGACTGCATAAAAGCTTCTCCAGATTAAGCCTTGCTAATGTAGGCTGCACCTACATATATTTTCCTTGGCTTTCTAAGAAACCTAGTGACAGACATCTAGAACTATGTTGGCACTTTGCTTCATTGTAAAATGTGAATGCATGCTCAATAATTCAGGGCTTCCAAGATTGGTAAATCTTTATGCTCCAACCTTGCAATCAGTGTTTGTCAAACTGCTGCCTTTCTTTCGAATTACTTGGAATCTCACAGTTTTCCTGTAATTAGCCATCCTTTCTCAGGAAGATAGGGGATAATAGTCGCCATTCTTTGCATGTTCCTTAAATTAAGTAAAGCTGGAGTAATGCATGTTATTATACCCATATCCAACCATTAATATCTATAAACGGATGTTAAGGTTATCTTTACTGCCTGTAAGTCGTTTTTACAGTTTCTTTTTATCCCAGACCATCAACCCTCTGAGAGTGCAGCCACTTCCATCCATCCCTGAAATCACTCCTTCATTTGAAGATCATTTTCTATTTGCTTCTTGACTGATATTAATGTAGCCTTATGTCCTATAAGGAGGCACGTTGAGTCTGGTTAAGTTTAATTATTTCAGTAGTGTTTCTTCTTGTCTTAAACTTTCAAGGAGTGTCAGGGAATTTTGAAGATAATCTCAGATTTGTTAATATTATGACCGAGAAGGATACTACAGGTACTTACAAATCTGGATAATTCTGTGTTGTTCAAATACTATAGAACTGCTCTGCTGCACAGACATTATTGCCTTCCTTGTAGTATTGTCTGTAGGGGACAGTGCAGTCTCAATTTCGTGATGTTTTCGGAGGCTTAGTTTCATCAGTAATTTGTTTTTTCGTCAGTGCTTGGCAGTGTTTTGCATCAGCAACATTATTGTATCTGCTGATGTCTTCCAGACCATGAAGTTTGTATTAGGCTTCACATTCACATGATTTGGAAATTACAAAAAGGAGAGTCTTACCAGCTCTTTCAGCCTATATTAAATTTGTTCCTTTATATTAAGGGGTTCCCATCAGAGATCTGCTCTTTTCCCCTCTCATTTACATTATCAGTGTCCTTCAGACATATGGATAGGGTTGTACTCTTCACAAAATTAAATTCTCACACCTTTATTGAGAAGCTTATTATTATCTGTGTAAAGTGTGTGATTTGTTTTGTATTAAGTTGTGCAGTATTTAAACCAGGCTAGACAAAACACTTAATTTCATAGCATAGAATACTTGTTGCCTTACTACCTCAGTATTACCTCCCTTTTATGTTGAGTCACTAATCACTCAGGATTTTGGATTTTTTTCTCTCTGGCTTGTGCATCATTGTGGACCTATGCAACATGCATTATACCCAAGAATATTTTAGGTTCCAAGCATTGTATTTTGATGAGGTTGTTTTGATAGTCCAAGTTCATGCCCCTATTGAAAATGCATGGGAGTTTGTGTTCTTAAAGATATGGCATTCATTGGTGAGACTCATTATAAAGATATGGCATTCATTGGTGAGACTCATTATTGACAATGCCAGCTCAACAGATGACTGCACTAACTTGTGTGCTATTTTTTATACAGTATTTGTAATTAATGTAGGTCTTAGCATGGTAAATAATGCTGGCAAATTTTGTTTTCTGTTATCGTATTTCTCTAACTCCTCAGGATTATACTTTATTCTTTTTTTTTATTAGGTTCACATCATACCCATCTGATTCATTGGAGTTGAATTGCAGTAACATCTTTCATAAATATGGCTCTTAACCTCCAGTTTGAGTTAATCTCAACTCACCCATTAGGCTATCAGACTGCTTGCTCTGACAGATTATCAGGGTATTGCTTGGGAGATGCTTAACTTTTATCAACACTACATGAGCTTCCACTGTAAATGCCAGTTTTTGCTTTTCAAAACATATTAAAAGTGAGTTGTAAACAAGGAGCCAGTGTTTTGAATCAGTGTTGGTTACTATACAACTAAGCCATTTTTTTTTTTTTTAAATATGAAACTCTACCTTCCAGTGTTTACTTAACTACTGTATGTAAACTGCCGTCTAATCGGCATGTTTGTCATCATTTGAAGAGAATCAATTAACACAGTGGTTGCATATACAGTAATTGATATAGGCATTTGGTGTGTCCATACACTATAAGAAAAATTATCTTGCTTCCTAAATTCTTCAATCTGCCTAGATTCACAAGGCATACATTGATTCACTTATGAAGATATGCCTTTTGGCATACTTTTACTCTTTCACCTTATCCTTGCATTATGAATAATTTTGGGCTTCTTTGACTGCCTTCTACCCATCCATATGGTCATCTTGTGTTTTTGCCCATTGTAGTTCATCAGTAATCTTGCAAGATGTGTCTCGTGCAGTCACCACTCGACCATTTTATCAGCTAATATATATTGACTGCTCTTCATAATCTGAGCATAGCCACAGGTAGTTTTCCACTACATGCGTTCCAATGCCATATGTGGTATCCTATCATATCCTCCTTATACCCATCACCTTTACTTTCCATGGCAACCAGTGGGATTTTATGAAGTTTGCTGTCATGTGTTTTGTCGAAGTTCCTGATACTGACATCTACAGAACCCTATCGTTGTTAGATACTGGTCGAGTTTGTAACATTTTTTACCACTTATTCTGGTTTTTGAGAACTAAGTCACGCACCTGTGGTATACCACTATTTGTTGTTGCAAAGCTATTATGGAATTGTTAGGCTGGCACTTATTTTAATGATTGGTATTGGTACCAATTTCAAGCCAGTTATAATGATTATCTCCATTTTCATTGTTATTGTTTCAGAAATGTATGTATATTGTTGCATTTGTTGTATGTGATGACATAACCTTTTCTTTGCCACATTCTTGACTTACCTCAAATTCCACAATAAACCCTGCTTCTTGACTTACCTCAGATTCCACAACATTAGTGGTAAAGAGATTTCTGTAAGAATTGGTTTAGTGTACTGCAAAGGCAAGGTTTTGATACACACTTCACTCATGGACACTTAAATTGTATAAAGGCAGTGATCTTATATCTAATGCAATACTGAGCAACATGGGAGACAAATAAGCATTGTTTCCTTAGTTCACTTTTCACATCAAAGTATTTTGTCCTCTTCCTTTGGGTCTAACTAGAATGCAGACTGTTTTTGTAAAATTGGTTTTTTGATGATTTGTCAAAAGCTAACCTTGTTCCAAAAGGAGAATCCTAGTTAGTGTTGTCAGTGGTCTGCTTCAGATTCTGTGTTCCATGTTTGTTGGAACACTGTTCCCCTCTGGATGTTATAAGCTTCCAGGTTGTGGTTCATTTTTCCCGACTGGTAAAGTAAATAGTTTGACTTGCAGGAAGATGGACTAGTTTGATAATTTAAGGTGGCATGATGTTAAATTCTTAATTACCTGAAGACCCATTTTTTAGTGCAGGACTATGCAATGGTCATTATGGCAGTATATTACTGAATCCCTTAATATAAGGCTTTAATACTACAGTAAAATTACACTTGTTTTGATATTTTACATTTATGTATAAAGATTTTAAATTCATCTTTGTCTTTTTGCTAAAAGGTTTCTCTTTTTCATGATGCATGGCAATCTTCAGTAGGTGCTTTTGTCTGGTTCCTTAAGAATGTTTGGTGTACATTATTTACTTTTCAGATTTCTAGTTAGTGGGCTTCACTGGTAGATAATGTATAACTGGCATTAGTAGTGAAACAAGTAGGGGCATTAGCAGACATGACTAGGCAAAATGAAATGGTTCTCTGGCAGGGGCCAAGTAAACATTTAAGTTTGAAGTATCTCAAGGAAGGTTGGGAGCCTTTCCTACCTGTAAGTGAACACACAATCCCCTAACATTATCGTATCCTTTGGTCTAATAGGTTCTTTGCTAAATTGATGGCTATATATCTTCCCAATTTGCCCTCTGCTGGGAACACATGCACCCAACTCCTTGGATCACTGCAATGCATTTTATTTTCAGGAGCAAGAAAAATTGAATTTTTTTTACATGGTGTGTGTATAAATGAAATTGGGCTGTTAATTAGGGCATTTTATTATCAAATTTGTAACATTAAAACTATAAACAAAGTGAGTTATTCTGGTGGACCTCTTATCACCCAGCCAATTCTCCAGACTGACTAATACAGGAAACAGCCACAGACTCTTCATACTGATGTTGTAATATTTCCAGTTTGTGAGCAGCTCTCAACTGCATTCAGCTACGTCAAGAGTGTGTACTTTCAAGTCAACTAATTTTATCAGTTTGCTGAAAAAGTATAGTCGACCAAACAATGGTGAGAGATCCCATTTGCTCAACACATCCTGAACTCCATCCAGACATCTTAATACATTACTAGTTAAAGGTGGCAAGCCATCATAACTGTCATTTGGCCTACATATCAGTGTTAAAGGGTACTTTCCAGTACTGTGAACATGAGAAAAAGAAAAACTTGTAAGTGAAAAAATTATTTCAACATTTGAAAACTTAAAAATTACTGGTCTATTTAGGAGTTCCTGTCAAAATCAAACTAAAACCAGACAGACCTGTGCATTTTAAAGAATGACTTCAAGAGACAGATTTGTGACAGTTTTGAAAGCTAAAGAAATTTGTGACCAGAATTTTAGTTGTTGAGAAATAGTGTTCCGAATGGTGTTTTGAGGTCCCTAATGAATACAGAGGTGAAGGAAGAGCAGTGAAACAGACTCTTGTGACGAGTTTTGAAGGAGCTAATGAACATAGTGATTTTGACCATTGTTCTGATGGTGCTAAGAAACATGCAAGAGTGAATTGTGGAGTTAAGGAACACACAGAGGGGGAGAAAATTAATTGTGACCTTTGCTTTTGAATGAGCTTCTCGAACCGACGTGACCAGTGCTTTGAAAGAGCTAGTGAATGGAAGGAGATGCGACCACTGTTCTGAAAAAGCAAATGGACAGGGAGAGAATTATGATTAGTATTTTAAGGGAGCTAAACACAGCTGTAATTACAAGTTTTGAATGGGTTAATGAACATGGATTGTGACCAGTGTTCTAACGAAGCAGATGAACCTTGAGAGTGAACTATAACCAGAATGTTTTAGAGACTACCAAATGCACAGAGGCGAGAGAGAAATGACCTATGGCCTGTGTTTCAAAGAAGCTATCGACCTAAGATAGTTGCAGCCTGTGTTTTGAAGGAGCTATCGAACATGAGAGAGATGACCAGCTTCAAAGAAACTAATGAATAGAGACAATTGCGACCAGTATTTTGAAGGAGCTATTGAACAGGGAGTGAGAGGGACTTGGAAGCTCTCTTTAAAGGAGCTTATTTAATAAACACAGGGACAGTGAGAGATAGACTACAACCTGTAGATTACTGAACCGAGAGAGACTAGTGACCTATTGAGAAGGAGCTACCTAATACTCGATATATTTAAAGCAATTACCACACAATTTTTTTTGTGATACTTGGTACATACCACTCATCCAAATATTAGAAAGTAGCCTTCAATACTAGTAAGTCACTATATTGGCAGCTGTGATGACTGTCCACAATTACACCAGACATATGTTGAATAGCACGTAGTATGTGTTGAGTGATACTAAGGCTTACCATCGTCTGGTCAACTAAGTTCTCTGCAAACTTTCAAGAGTGCACTCTTGGGCTAATGAGGTTTAAGTCTAAGCTGCTAACAAACTGGAGTCTTGCTTCATCATTATTTAGATTATATAAGTGGTTCTTTCCTGGCTCAAGAACCACTAACTACAGAAATCAGTTTGATGATCAGAAGTCAGGAATGCGGTTCTACGAAGCTGACTCATTGCTGGAACTTTCTTTCCACTGCTTGGCTGATTTTCCTTCTCTGCAACAAAGAAATTAACATCGAGTTAATTGTGCTGAGAGAGAGGATGTTCCATAAAAACAAAACAGCATTTTATTAGGTATTTTCCTAATTCTAAAACTACCTGGTAATGCTGTTGAAAGAGTCTTAATTCCTGCAATGTAAGACAATTGGCTACTTAAAAATCAAAAGGCCCCTTTAATTTCATGAAATATTTAGCAGCTGAAGTCGTCATTAGTATGGAGCTGAAAATTTTTATTTTCACGTTTACTACACCTTTGAATTTCAGTCATTAGAAATCTTGGAGCTAGCTCAACTTGACAAGGTTAAAATGAATAAAATATCAGAATTTTTGGAAATGCTATTCTTAAAAGGCAATCAACAGATGATCTGAACTGAAAAAGTGGAGACTAACAAATTACACTTAAAAGAAATGTTACTTACAGTTTAATAAGATAAAATATTGTTCTACACTGATTTTGCAATTACAAAGTTCTTGGGAATGGCCTGACTCATTAAAACTCGGTGTCCATCGCATAAATTTTTAGTTCTGCTTAAATTCCCCTCTTGAATAAAGGAATAGATATATGACTCTGGTGTTATTTCTACATCCTTTCACTTGAGAAAGTTTTTTTTTTATCAAACACATACTGTACTTTGAAAACCATATAAAGATGGTATTTTTTACAATGACCACTTAGGTATGCAGCATAAAGGGATATACAGGGAAAAAGTTTTCTAGCCCTCCACCCAAAACAAATGAATATCATCCCAATTTTAATACTGCACTCTAATTTGACTGATTTGGTAAGGCATACAAACTAGCCCTTGAGAACATTCAAATCTTCAGCATCACTTCCAGGTAGTTTTAAATTATAAATTACAATAGATGTGCACATACTATAGTGTTTTGGCCAGAAAACTGACTTTTTAAACTATATGGGACTTCAACTTCTGCACTACAAAAGAAAAGCCTAACAAACGCTTCAAGAACCTGTAGCTGAAAGACATGGCCAAGATTTTGAAACAATGTTGCCAAAAAACACTCGTGTATATTTCACAAAACTTGTACCGTTCATTGGCGTATATGAAGTTACTACCTTTATATCACTGAACCCATAAGAAAACATCAGGGTACTGACTTAAATAATGCAAGATAAAATTATACAACTGGTATAAACAACTGCCTGTATTCCTAGAAATCACTATACAGCTATATGTAGTGTAACTAAAATATGCTACCTACAATACAGTAAAGGAGCCATCTGGTATATTGAAAAGACAAATTTAGGGAAAACTAAGAGATAGACCAGATGATCAGAAGATTTTAAACCTTGGGTAAAATCATGGTTCCAAGCGTTTCCTTTCTGAAACAGAATATAGTGTATATATCCAATTTTACATGCATTTAAAAAATAAAACTAGATTTTAAGTTACTGCTGTTTTCCAGGATTTTCTTCAAAAGCTAAAGTTTTGGATAAAAACTGCTACTTTTGTTAGTTACTTAAGATCCTGGTTCATTATTACACTGAAATGGTATGCTTGTCAAAAATAAACACAAATTTTAGATCAATATCATCTCTGCTCCATAACACAACAGTTAAAAGGCTGGTGTCTTGGGCAACAACAGCTTGAAGCATAATTAAAATCAACACAAAAGAGGGAATCATGCTTGCAAAACCAATAAAGAGAAAGCTGGAAAAGGTGTGAAGGGTACATCAATATAAAATGTATACATTAACAAAATATTAGCTACAACCAGGATGATAGTTTTTCTAGACTACTAGTAAGAAAGAGCATCCCTTACAATCATGGTACAAATGAAGCAGCTGCAGAAATGTGTTACAGAGGATGGAGAACAATTGTATCTCAAGAGACTGAGATTATGCATTTGGTGAAGGAATAATAGATGGGATAGCAGTTGTAATAACCAGTACAGTAGTGCACCAAAATAACGGACCGTGGTATATTGTATTTACCAATATACCAGTGTGAAATGGAAATATCGATTTGAGGGTTTTCGCCTCTGGATCGAGCACCAAACTGTTTTTCCAAATCAGGCACTCTTAGTGGGTACACCACTCCCTCACCACCACCCCTTGCATTATTGTTACTGTTTCTTTATTAATTTATATTGCTTTCAACTCTGAAAATTATGCTAAAGCTTTGACTGTCTTGCAGTTTATAATAATAGGCTTTTATCTTACTTTACGGGTAGTTTGTTTATGAATGTACCCTTTATAGCAAAAAGGACTAATTTTAATACTATGAGAGAAAACTACTATGCTTAGGTATACAGGGGAAACTTGATTAGTTGTCACATTTCTGTAAGACAGATTTACTTAATTTGTACTTTACTGTACTGTATACAGATATTTTGCTGTTTAAATTATAAAATTGGTAAATCATTGTTATATGCATTTTAGGGGTATATATATTTGAGCAGCGGTTGTAGGAGGGTAATGTAAGATGACTTTGGGTGATTTGGGATGATGGTTGGGGCTGTATTTTCTTCAAAATATTAAATTGCTTTAGTATAATTTAAGGTACATTTTGTCTGAACTATTAAATTAGGTAATGAACTGTTAAAATACACAGTTATAAATATTTTACTTTAAGGGGTACAAGGTATAAATATACTTTACTGTATACCAAAAAACACGCATTCACATATATATACGAGATATTGGAGTTTCTTTTATGTCGGTGGAGGCTTGGACGCTTTTATCCATTACCTCGGTGAGCTACTGTACACAGCCTCATAAAACCATGGAAAAAATTTGTATGAAGACCTGGATAAGAGGAATTCAGTGAGAAGATGCACAAAATAAAAGGTAGTGGAGAGAAATTCATTTTTCACCCCTTAAAGGAATACTAATGTTAGGTAAAAAAAAAAAAAACTATGATGATGGTATTTGCTTCATCAGAATAGCAAGTTTATCTGTGGTTCATGGGGCCTTTTGTGTTTCATGGGCTGTGTAGAAAATTCTTGCAGTAAAATATACAGGCCACTAGTTTTTTCATAATTTCTGAATTCAATGAATCTGTCAATGTCAAAGCAATTCAGGGCTACAAAAATCCAAAGTAAATTTTTATTTTGACATTTTAACACTACTCTGGTGTATTTAAAATAAAAAAACTGTAAATGACTACAAAAACATGGATATAAAATTTTTACTAAAAAACTATCATAATACATTACTTGTACAATGAATTTTTAGAAATTAAAACACTAACAAACAATATGAAAAACATATTTACACTACATTACTTATAATGGAAATGAACTGCCATCCAGAGTTAAGGCTGAGTTAAATCTAATCATTGATTCAAATATTCCATGTTCTTGTTTATTTCTGGATGTCTGTATTTTAAAATTCCCTCTATTTATAGTCATGTTACACAAAACTTTAACAGTGGTGCCTTATTGCCAACTGCAGAGGTTTTACCCGAGGTAACATCTGTGTTGGTCAGTTCAAAAGGACTCAAAGCCAGAACTTGAACATTCCAAACTGCGTTTGCAATTATCTTACAACTGAGGTATGTTTTACTTTTTAGTTACACAAAACTAGTTTTAAGTGTCTTTGTGGCAGGTGAAGTGGAGCAGCTCTCTCACTTCTTGACAATGTTTGCTTATTTCTGAGTCCAGTCCCGTGTCAGCCGGTGAAATTCCATTACAGCACGAATTTCTAGGTATAACCTTGCTAGATATACCAGAGAAAAAGAGCTTTCAGGAAAGCTGGGGTTACTACCCCCAGTCGAGCGTCTTCTTGGAAGGCGTCGGTATAAGAAGGGGTGAGTGAATTACCACTACCACGGAAACCTACTCGAAAGATCGCTCCTTATCAAAATCCCCGGAACAGAGCGGTGAGCCGTTACAGCCCCCACACCAAACACCCGCCAGGACGGCGACTCCAGCGCCACCTACCTCATTCCATTTTCTAGCACGTGAATCTTCGGATTGTTTTGTGTGTGCTCTCCATTATTTGGATTTTCTACTGCTTCAACGATGGCATCGAGCAGCTTTACTATTTCCAAGTTAAGTACCATCTTCTTGTGGGGTTTTGTTCTATTTTTTGGCTGTTATAGTCTCGTATTTTCATAAATATCGAGATCTTATTGTGTCGCCACGGCGTCCCCAGCCAGCCATGTCGACCGCGAGGCGTCTCCTTCTGTTATTTTCAGTTGGAGTCGTCTCCTCGTCGTTATAGATTATTTCCCCCTTTGGTTCCCTTCCTGGTGGTTCCTTGCGGTGGCTCCCCCCCCCGCGTATGAATTACGATCATTGGCCTACTGGCCTTGGTGGGAGTGATGCCCCGTCCAGGTACCCCACCCCAGGCTGGGTTCCTTTTGTTTTGGTCTTACTAGGCTAATTAATTTTATTGAAGATGGTGCTCTCTTGTAGTTTTATTTTTATTTGTTTTGTTCAGTGGTTTACCTCGGTGTTGGCGGCAGCCTCAGATCTAACCGCTTCCCCGTGGTAGGCTACGCTCTCTGTTGAGCACATTTTAGTTTTTAGTTTTTTTGTTTTTATGAGTGATTGGTTATGTTTTGGAGTAGGCTAGCTTCCTTCCCTTGGCCCTGGGTGAGGAGTTCAGGTTGAGGGAATTTTGTTGCTGTTTTCCTCCGGGATCGTTTTTCGGTGGGCAGAGTGAGCCCCTGGGTTCTCTTCCTCCAATTGGGGGGAATCGAGCTCCTTGGATGTGTTTCCTCTAGGCTAGTCGCCCCCTTGCCTGCCATTTTCGATCCCGGCTGGTTCTCGGCTCAAATTTCTCTCCCAGTTTCTTCCTCGGTCCCTTTTACTCTTCTCGTCCTAGCCTATACTTAGGTTAGGTCCATATTAGGCGTCGCCTAACTAGGAGTCGGGCTTCGGGTTGGTTGCTTCCAGTCATTTCGCCCCTCTAAGATTCATGGTCTGGGAGGTACGATGCAGTTGAGCGGGTGAGCTTCTCCCCGTCTCCTGTTCCCTTCTGGTGGCCTACTCCTTACCTCCCCCCTCCCCCCCCCCCCCCCCCCTCCTCCTTTCCAGCCTTGTTTTGCTCGTGCGGGTGACGCTAGATGGCGTTTTCTCCGAGTTCCGGGACTTCTTTTGTTGGTTGAGGGATTCGCTCCCTCCCATATTGTCCCTAGCATCGCTGTATTGGAGTTGGTGGTTTGTTTACTCGAATGCGTTTCGAGTCACTGTTCACTCTCCGTCGGTTTACGTTGATACGGTATATATTAATTGCTTCACCCTATGTTATGAACATATGAGCAGTTACCCATCTCGTTCTCCGGCGGGGAGTAAGGGTGGAAGGTTTTTTCATTATAGGGGAACGGATCCCTCCGTCCTCTTGTGTTCTTACCATCACTTATTACTGTTTTTATTTATAATTTTTGGATAAGTCAGTTATCTACAGGAGTACTCTCCTTTATTCATTATATATAAATAGTGAGTCCGGCCTATACCAGGGGTCTCCGCCGTTATTTTACTGGCAACCCTTATGGTTAGTTCCTGGTCTCTCTCCCATTCATTCCCCGGAGTACTCCGGGGTCTGAAATCCTACCGTCCTCTCTGAGTGATTTAGAGCTTATTGGCACAGTTTATGTTAGGGAGTTCTTCTCCGCCGGAGTATTCCGGTTGCAGTTGAATTTCCCGGCCTTGCCAGCTTTATTTTGCTTAGGGTGGGAGGTTCATGTACTTTTCTTCTTACAGACTGTTCGCTGTGAGGAGCCGGGGTGCACCGCCTCTCTCCAACAACCCTACGGTCACGTAGTTTGTCGGACCCACGCTGGTTGTGCGGTCCGCCTTGATGACCTGATTGTGTGGCACCCTGATGGTTGTGAGATCTGTTTTGCTCTCTGTACAACTGTCCAGGACGAGTTGGTAAGTGACAGTCTCTACATCATTCTCATATTGTATATTATACATTGCTATGAGGCTCCCGGAATGGTTTTCGTCCTTAGCTAATTGTTGGTTTTTTACAGGCGGACGAAAATTCCAAGAAGTCTGCCTTGGAATCCCTCCGGGCCTGGGTGGCTGGGTTTGGAAGAAACGTTCCGTCGGGGAAGCCCTACGTCCTCGACGCTAGGTTGAGGGACTTACTCTACCCCGGCGCACGGGTGGCGGCCGCAGTGCCTGAGGATCTGGCCACCCCCATCATCCAGCAGATCCGGGATGAGACCCAGCCACCCCAAGCGGATGTACTCTACGCGGAGGTTTCGGAGGACGTCGCCGCTATTAATCTCGACCTGGAACCGATGAATGTAGAGCAGGACCAGGTGGTAAGTGGTGAGGTAGGTGAGGTTGTTGGGGCGGGCCCCCCATTATTTGACTCCCCTGCTTCATCTGTCTCTTCATTTTCAGGTTTTGTGAAGTCTTCCTCCTTGGGTGATAGAGCTCCATCTGCTATCCCCAAGTTGAAGTTGAAGACTTCATGGAAGGCGAAGGGCTTCAAGTCCTCGTCTTCCAAGAAGGCACTGCCCTTCCCCCCGTCGAAGGCTAAGGTCTCAGGACCTGTAGCCTCCGGGAGCAAGTCTGGTTCCTCCAGCAAAGGCGCGAGTAAGAGGGCTGCAAAACCTAGCCCTCCTCGCCAACCTGCTTTCGATGCAGAGGCCTTTGCCAACCAATTGTATAAGCGTTTTACGGAGGACCTGGACTCGAGATTTAGCAAAATCTCAGAGAAGCTTGCCAGTCATGATAATATACTGGCGGGAATGGCTCATCCACCCCCAGCCGAACCACAGTATGTTATCCCCGACACTGCGGACCTCCCGCCGTTTGATGTCGGTAACCCTTGGCGGTTCGCTCTCCGGGCCATCCAACATGATGGCAAGCTAACTCTTGATGGTCTTGGCACGAGACGGTTGGAGGAACTGGAGTTCTTCCCCCCCGATCTCCTGCCCCCTTATCCAGGCTTCGTGAGGCTCACGGAGGAAGCCTGGATTCGGTCGGACAAGGTTCCTAGGGAGACTGTCATCGTCCCTAGGGACCAAGCTCAGTCGGCTCTCCTGCGCACTCTGACGGAGTGGCAGGCAGATAACACGAAGTTGACTCCTTTCAAGGGGAACTTCACCATGTTCGCCCTGGGAGACAACCTTCCCACTCCTTGCTTGGACAAAGTCGCTCTGGCTACGGCCCGAGCGTGCTTTGAGGGTATTCCGGTACCTCAGCTGAGGGAGACAGACCCTACTTCCCTGGTATTCCCAGGAAGTAATGAGTTCTGGACAGACGCCCCGTCCACTTTCACGGTCGGGAAGCTGGACCCTCTCTGCGCCTCCACGCAATTTAGCGAGCAGCTCCCCAAGCTGCCGGAAACTCTTTTGAAAGCGGAGTTTGATGCTCGGGTTAAGTTAGCCCGGTCGTTGAACTCCGTATGCCTCACTGAAGCCACGGCCGTCTCCTGCTCGGACGAGCCCTTCTTTCAGGTCTTGGCTAAGTCCTTGCTGGCAGGCTTCCAGTCTGACTTATCTGAGTTTATTTTGGCCAGACTGGAATGTAGGAAGTTCATCTTCGCCGATGCAACTATCCGTCACGAGCCTAACAAGCTCGTGAAAAGCTCGATTTGGGGACCTAACCTCTTCCCTGAAGAGGAGGTCACAAGTGTTATGGCTGAGGCTACACGGGCCAACCAAAGTCTTCGTTCTCGCTGGGGTATTTCAGCTTACAAACGTAAGACCCCAGAATCGGCCGGCCCCCAATCGAGAGGAGGTAAGCGTTTCAGGAGGCATAAGAGGACTCACCACCAGGCGGTAGTCCAAGCCGTCCCGGTCTCGGCAGTGGCACAGCCTTCCACTTCTAAGGCCCACCCTCAACAGTACGTGCTGGTCCAACCAGCTGCACCCTCATATGTGGCCTCACCGGCATATAACCCCACATATGAAGGCCGTGGTTATTTTCACGGCCTTAATAGGGTTGCAAGGGGAGGAAGAGGTAAACCCCCTCATAGAGGAAAACCCAATACCACCCCAAGAGGAAGACCTGGACGTGGTAGGGGGAATAAACCCGCCCCCTCCCACTGAGAGAACACAGGTAGGCGGTCGCCTGTTTTGGTTCAGGGACCAATGGACCTTCAGCCCTTGGGCACACAGCATTGTGTCCAAAGGCCTAGGATGGAGCTGGATCAAAAACCCTCCTCCTCTAACCAGGTTTTACCAGCCACCCACTGCAGTCCTAAAGGATTATGTGACAGAATTGCTCAACAAACGAGCAATAAAGAAAGTAAGGCACCTAAAGTTTCAAGGCAGGTTATTCACTGTTCCCAAAAAAGACTCCGATCAACAAAGAGTGATCCTGGATCTATCGCGTCTAAATCGCTACATAAAATGCGACAAATTTCGCATGCTTACGGTAGCTCAGGTACGGACTCTACTTCCGCGTGGAGCCGTCACCACCTCTATCGATCTTTCAGACGCTTACTATCACGTCCCGGTTGCGCGGAACTTCTCTCAGTTCCTCGGTTTCAGACTCGGGAATCAGGCCTACTCCTTCAGGGTCATGCCCTTCGGTCTGAACATCGCGCCCAGGATATTCACAAAGCTGGCGGACACGGTAGTACAGCAACTCCGGTCTCAAGGGATATCCCTAGCAGCATATTTGGACGACTGGATTATTTGGGCACCAACAGTTCCGGAGTGTCAAAAAGCCACGTCCATAGTCATCAGTTTCCTGGAGTCGCTGGGTTTCCAACTGAACAGAGAAAAGTCCCGCCTGACTCCGGACTTCCGGTTTCAGTGGTTGGGTCTCAACTGGGATCTGTCATCTCACACGCTGTCCCTTCCGCCTCCCAAGAGGAAAGAGATAGCATCTCTCACCAGGAGATTTCTCAAAAATCCATCAGCATCCCGCCGGTCCCAAGAAAGGGTCCTTGGCTCTCTTCAGTTTGCCTCAGTGACAAACCTGCTGTTAAAAGCGAAGTTAAAAGACATAAACAGAGTGTGGCGGAGTCGAGCCAATGTCAAGCTCAGAGACAAGGTCTCCTCTATCCCTCAAATCTTAAAGACAAGGTTGCGGCCGTGGGCCTCGGTCAAAGGCTTGTCCAACACAGTTCCGCTTCAATTTCCCCCTCCGGCACTAGTAGTTCACACAGACGCTTCCTTAAGCGGCTGGGGGGGATATTCTCCAAAACAAAAAGTACAAGGAACGTGGTCCACAATGTTTCAGCAGTTCCATATAAACACCCTGGAAGCTATGGCGGTATTTCTAACTCTGAAGAAAATCCGCCCCCCCAACCGGATTCATATCAGGTTGGTATTGGACAGCGCAGTGGTAGTTCATTGCATCAACAGGGGCGGCTCCAAATCAGGCCGAGTAAACCAAGTAATGGTTGCTATCTTCTCCCTAGCGAACAAGCACGGCTGGCACCTGTCAGCCACCCACCTAGCGGGGGTACGGAACGTGGTGGCGGATTCCCTGTCCAGGAATGCTCCGTTGGAGACGGAGTGGTCTCTGGACGTGGAATCTTTCAAGTGGATTTGCCGCCGGGTTCCGGGCCTCCAAGTGGATCTGTTCGCAACGGAGAGCAACTTCAAGCTCCCCTGTTATGTGGCCCCCAACCTGGACCCTCAGGCGTTCGCCATAGACGCAATGACAGTAGATTGGAACAGTTGGGAGAAGATTTATCTTTTCCCCCCAATAAACTTACTGCTGAAAGTTTTACACAAACTCAGGACATTCAAAGGTCAATTAGCCCTAGTAGCTCCCTATTGGCCGAAGAGCAATTGGTTCCCTCTTCTTCAGGAACTGGGACTACGGAGTCTTCGGATCCCCAAGCCCATTCTGACTCAGACAGTACAAACCAAGACTGTGTCAGCTTCCTCAAGAATTCAGAATGCCCTAGTTTTATGGACTTTGTAAAGTTCGCAGCTCAAAAAGGAGCGAACATTGACCCCGTCAACACTCTGTTTTTAGAATCAGATAAAAGAGATTCTACTATTAGACAGTATGACTCAGCAGTCAAAAAATTAGCCTCCTTTCTAAAAGCATCTGAAGCCAAAATCATGACAGCTAATTTAGGAGTTTCCTTCTTTAGATCATTGTTTGAGAAAGGCCTAGCTCCGGCCACTATTACCACAATCAAGTCAGCATTAAAGAAAGTATTTCTTTACGGCTTTAAAATCGACCTTACAGATTCCTACTTTTCATCTATCCCCAGAGCATGCGCTCGTCTGAGACCAGTATCACGCCCACAGTCGGTTACGTGGTTTCTCAATGACGTCCTTAAGTTAGCATCAGAGCTGGATAACTTTCATTGCTCTTATCAGGATCTGTTAAGGAAGACCTTATTTTTGATTAGCTTGGCTTCAGGTGCTAGAATCTCAGAGCTGTCGGCTCTCACTAGAGGTGATAATTATGTGAACTTCCTCCCGTCTGGAGAGGTCCTCCTTTCCCCTGATCCGAGATTTTTAGCTAAGAACGAAGACCCACAGGACAGGTGGTCCCCTTGGAAGGTGGTGCCCCTTCCTCAAGACCAGTCTTTATGTCCAGTTTATACACTTAAATCTTACCTTTCAAGAACTCCACAGAGTAAGTCAGGTCCTCTTTTTATCAGGGAGAAAGGTGGTACTCTTTCACTAAATGCTATAAGGCAACAAATTTTATATTTTATTAAACAGGCCAACCCGGATTCAGTCCCTAAGGTTCATGATATTCGAGCAGTTGCTACTTCCATTAATTACTTTCATAATATGGACTTTTCGGAGTTATCTAAATTTACGGGTTGGAAATCACCTCTAGTGTTTAAACGCCACTATTTAAAAACGCTCGAAGCCCTGAAATTTTCTACAATAGCTGTGGGAAGTGTCATCTCCCCACCTTAATTAATCATATCCTTGTCCTTTCCTTTCCCCCCCGCCCGCCTGCCTCATTTACTTTTCTGCTTATTCTCCTGGTTGATTATACCTCACTGCCTGGCTCCTCATATAGTTGTTTCTTGTACCTGTTAATGGAAAAAGCGTAATCTGATATGCCATTATTGCTCCTTTGTGGGGTACTGGACAGTTTTTATTTGGCTCCATGTACCCCAGATAATTGTATATATTAATGTTAATTGATTTTGTCTCTTACGTGTTTAGCCTAAGTTTACGTGTATAGTATTAAGGTTATATTTAGAGTTATTTTGTACACATTTCATGTTTCACCTTGCTTTAAGTAATTTTAAGGTTTTTTGGGGCTTTTTTCTCCGGCGTGCCGGGGATCGGCCCTTGTTTCATAGTATTAAGTTTTTCAATGTGCCTTAGATTTAATATAACTTAGTTTTAGAGTTCTTGCTACACGAAAGAGATTGCTTAATTAAAATTATTTTGGTAAAACTTTTGCCTTTTCTTCAGATTACCCTTTATTTCTTTTTCCTGGTTGTTGCAGCCTTGGCATGATTCTCTATCACGATTTCACCGGCTGACACGGGACTGGACTCAGAAAAGGGATTTTGACAGAGGAAAAATCTATTTCTGAGGAAGGTCCCGTGTCACCCGGTGACCCTCCCTGTATCACCTAGTACTCTCCCCCTCCCTCTTGCACATGCCAAGTCTGGGGTTAGTGCTAGCATGGAATGAGGTAGGTGGCGCTGGTGTCGCCGTCCTGGCGGGTGTTTGGTGTGGGGGCTGTAACGGCTCACCGCTCTGTTCCGGGGATTTTGATAAGGAGCGATCTTTCGAGTAGGTTTCCGTGGTAGTGGTAATTCACTCACCCCTTCTTATACCGACGCCTTCCAAGAAGACGCTCGACTGGGGGTAGTAACCCCAGCTTTCCTGAAAGCTCTTTTTCTCTGGTATATCTAGCAAGGTTATACCTAGAAATTCGTGCTGTAATGGAATTTCACCGGGTGACACGGGACCTTCCTCAGAAATAGATTTTTCCTCTGTCAAAATCCCTTTATTATCAGAATATTCAGTATACAGAAACCTAAAATATAATACAATTTTCATGGCCACTCTTTCCTTTAGTTGATTTATATTAAAATAGACGGTTCTTTTAGTTTTTTCCCAATCAGTAATTCAAGGGATTGTATTCTACTACTGACCTCCCTTTGCATAATTATTTTACAGTACATATACTGTTATTTTATTGTATTTTTTTCAAATTAAGTGTGTCTTCAACATATCATTTGTATACTAAAGGTTTAAATTCTTTTGGGCAGTTAAGTAACCATTGATGTTTTTGATGACTCAAAAATATTAGCATGGGCAGAACTTCAAGTGCCTGTCATTAAAAATGGAGACAGTGTCTTCATTTACTAAAATCAGTAAGTGCTCAATCTCTTCCTTTGATAAATTTCAAAATGAGTTACTAGGCTCAGTACTTCCTTTGACAGTTTCTTTTATAGGAAATGTTATCAAATAGTTCAACCTGACAATTACCTAATTCTTATAATAAGGATGTTCATATAGAAGGATTTTTATATTACATGTACAATGGAAAGAGTGGTCACCAATAGAACAGCATTCCTTGATTTACTGATAGAAAAACTAACCCCAAAATAAATGCCTATATATATCAACCCTACCTTCATAAGCCTTGAATTTTAAGAGCCTGTTATGAGAAATACAAAAACTAAGACCAACTTAATGAACTTCTGTACTACGCTTATCAACTACAGTACATCTATTGATTACTGATTTCTATGCTACCATTTTAGATACAGTAAATCTCAAACTGAATGTCAAGTGTAAAGTACAGATTGGCTTAGGTTAGAAACTATGTGGAAATGCTGTAAGATATCTAGAAAATATTCAACTGCAGGCTATAATATAGGGCCTCTGTTACTTAACAAAACATGTTACTTATCATAAAACCTGGGTCCCAAAACGTCTGATAAGTTGGGGTTACCACACCTCAAAATCAGGAATTTAACTTATCCTCTATTCATTACTTCATAAAGTAAAATTTTTACATCCATTTTTTTAAATACAGTTAACTTAGTATTTTCTATGGTTTCGTGTTTAAATTTTTCATTTGTACACATAGCAACTAAAGAAAATAGAAGCCTTGGAAATAATCTATTATACTGTACGTTTCTTTATTTATTTAAAAACTTTAACCAAACATTACATAATATAATGAACAGTGAGAGCTGTTCTACAACTATCTTAAAACTATGCATAAATAAAAAACAAAAATAATTGTCAAGAGCAATTACTGAATGGCCCATGTTCACTGTTTACAAATTTACACATCCCAAATGCAATTTGGAATACTGAACATAGTTTCTTACATTAATAATCTAAACTTTCAAATCGACCAACACAGAGTTGTTAGTTCACAGATAGCCTTACCATTGGTAAAACCTCTCCAGTCTACAATAAGGGACCATTGTTAGAAAGAGTGGAGTTTAAACAAGAACTTTGAATTCTGGAATCTATATTGGATGGTTTAAATACAGCAACTTTTAAATGTGATGGCAGTTCATTCCCACTGTACTATACATAATGTGTTTCTGTTAACATTTATTTACTTTTTTCAGATTTTAAACTTTCATTGTATTTTCTTGTGAATTTTTTAATACTGTATAACTTTTACAGCCATGTCTTCCTATTCATTTCATCTGTTTTTGAAAATGGCACCAGAATAGTATTGAAACATTAAAATTAAAAATATGCTGCAGTTGTTCCTTGTGTTAAACTTTATCTGCCAACTGAGATTTCCAAAACCCACCTATTTACACCTACTTTATCGCAAAATTCATGTTCTGCATCAGGGCTTCAACAGTCTCCATGGTAGTGGCAGTAGGATCAAATGATGCTAGCTTCTAAAAACAACTTGCCATTATGAACCTAGAAAAAAGAAATCTTTTTTAGTAATATTCATATTATACATTATATAAAATGTAAATTATTCTAGTTTCAAGAAAAATACTGGACTATAATATCTTGAATACATAAATTATCATTTACATCAATTCTTTGCAATCATTTCATCTAATAAAAAACTGCAGTGCACTATGCAGTATTCTTACAGTAACAGCAGATACTAATCTTACAGTAAAAGTAGATGCTAAAATTGGACATAGACCACCAATTGAAACTAATACAGTTGTTACAATGTCTTTTATGAAGTATGTTCCCATTTCTACAACCCCCATAGGGGGATTTCCATATACATTATGCCTTTCATGTAATACTATATATAGACCTAAACATTCTTTAAAATGAATTGCTTTCTGACATCTACTTTTCATCTGTTCCCTTTAGTCTCATACTGTCTAACCAATAACTCTAAAATTTTCCTTACTACAATTTTAACAAACCACTTGAAACATAACATCTGGGCAAGACCTCCAAGTCTTGAAATGACTATGGTGGTTAAGCTACTCTTATAACATGTCTCAGAAGAAATGAATCCAGAGATGCAACTCTCTTTTATTTTCTCCAATTTTCAAGATTTACCTCATTTCTCCTCATCCTCTAAATTATCCCCAGATTTCTACCATACCCTATTATTACTGTAAAATATTTTAACAAGCCTTCACAGCTTGTAGGAAACACCATCCTGAAGGATCTCAAAATTCAGATAGGCCCATACTGTTAATTGGCCTAGTCTCTACCCACACGTTCTCATGTATTTTAGCTTTGTCCCCACATGTTCTCATATATTTTAGCTTTGTCAAGTTTGCTTTAACATTAGGTTCACCGGTTACATGAAGCACAAAGAGCATATAAACAGATTCTCAAGAGTTCCTGTCACTTGCGTTTCCCAATGAAGGGAACAACATTCCTCAATAGCAAAGAGTTCTGTACCATTAAAATACTACTACTGTATACTTAAAAATCTATATGAAAACAGTCTGCCTCCTGCATTTGCCAGAACTTTTGCTAAGACTTGCTTTCTTACTGACTGCTCAATACCCATTTGACAACAATGTGCCTCTAAGATTTGTCTTACATTGCCCTCCTCTTCCTCTCCCCCTCTCATTCTTGTATAATTTCAGGCACTGACAACCCTTCACCCCACTTTTACAGTACTTTGTAATCCTGAGTACCTTATGTGATACTACTGTGAAATTTGTCAAGTATTAAATTTTGATTTTACTTTGTGGCATTCAAGCTTTCAAGACAAGTACTGGAGCACTTTCACCCATTCAGCACCTAAGACTGTGAAAAGAGGGAGCTGGAGTGGCTGGACAGCTAGGTAGAGAGATCAATTAAACAAAGGATAAATAGTTTTACTATTCTAAAGGCTATGAAGTTCAGGGATCAACGGGTGGAATTCATAGAAAACCCTACACTTGCACTCAGAAGTAATATTTAGTGAGGTTGGACAGCAAGGCTAAAAAAATGAGCAGGAATGGAGATAAAGTATAAGGTTAAACAGTGGGTGCTGCTAGGGGCTGATGGCTGCTCCTAGCATTATGACAACCATCTAAGATTTCCCTGTCTTACAGGTTACCATCTGGACTAATGAAACCACTACAACCCAATTCTAGGTTCATGGGGTTTGGCCAGACAATTTGTTTTTAAATGAGGTGATAACTAGAGCAAGTACTCCGACTGATTTAGAATGACAGAAAACAATGCTTCAGCTGGCAGACAAGGACACTGCAAAAAAAAAAAAAAATCAAACATACAAGGCAGTCCCCAGTTTACAATGGGGGGTTCCATTCCAAAGCCACGTTGCAAGTCGAAAATCATTGTAACCAGAAATATTGTCGAAAACCATAAGAAAACCTTACTTTTAATCCTTTGGGTGTCTTGAAAACAATGCAAGCTACATTTTTATTGAGTTTTTCATCAAAAAATAAAACTCAAAATTTTGACCATTCTGCTATTTTGGAGCTATATTTCTTCCGTTGGATCGATGTTGTAACCCCGGAATATGCGTTGTAAACCAGGAAATAATTTTTGATGAATATACTTGAAGAGTGTTGTAGATCAGAACATCGTAAACTGAGCCCGCCGTAACCCAGAGACTGCCTAAAGTAAAATATAAACTTACACTACAGTGGAAATCACCTCCACAGCTGGATTGACTGAACCATAACTGTTGACAGACAGACAGAATAGACAATTTAGATAAACCAAAGGCTAAGTGCTGGGACCTATGAGGTCATTCAGCGCTGGAAGGAAAATTGATTGTAAGAGGTTTAAAAGGTGTAACAGGGGGAAAACTTTGCAGCTGCACTATGAAACAATTATTAGAAGAGGGTGAAAGGTAAGATGGAAGAAAGAATATGAATGGAGGTACAGTAAGAGGAACAAAAGGGGTTGCAGCTAAAGCTGGAAGGACACTGCAAAGAACAGCAAGTACTGTAATGCCCACAGTGCATCGTGTGAGGTGTACTGACGACTACCCCCTTACAGGGATAACTGTTGAAAACATAAGTAAACTGACTGTCTTGAAGCTAACAGGTTATTCTGTGATCATGTCCTGAAAAGACATTAATCCTTAACCTTACTGGCATACAAAATGAGCCAATACTAAAACATTATATTACAGTATTGGATAAAACATTATACAGTACAGTATTGCAGTATAGGATGTATTGAGTTTATAAAGTCCCCACTCTACGCGTTCTCTATGGTGAACATCCTGTTTTCTGCGGTGCCTTAACATCGACCTAGGGTTGACCAGAACATATGTTTATCACCATAATTATAAATTGTATATTTATTGTCTTTCCAAATGATCATGCTTTATGTACAGGTAACGAAGTATTTATTTTGTGTGTCAGACATTATTGATCACTGTTTTCTGTATGAACCTGTCCTGTTTTGTAAAGAATTAAGTTTGATCTCAGGTCACCTGTAAATCTTTGTACCCGCAGTCTCTGCGAAGTACGCAAACGTCCGCATCCTGCTTTATAAGCAGCTCGCTTCATCAATAAACTGGCAGTAGGCTACTTGTCTTCCTGCTCATTTCGCACCTCCCTCACAAGTTAAGTTTAAAACATCAATGTTAGCAAATCAGTGTACTATTACCATTACCAAATGAACGAACTAATTATGCAATACATTCTTCAATCACCTTTCCAAAACTAATTAACATTTAGCTTGGTATGAATATTTGGTTGAGAATGAACACTCATTTTATTAAAAATATACTTACATTTGACAGCAACAAAATCAAGATAAATCACTGGGTAAAAGCTGGTGATGCCTGTCATTCCTTCATACTATGCTGACATATCTCAACCTTACTTCATGGATCTCAACTCTGAAAAACAAATGAAAATCCTGACATTTTCAAAACTGAGGATTTCTAATTCAAAAACATTCTCAAAAATCTTTGTGGTCAGAACAAACAACCATACAATCTTAAAAAGCTCAATTGGTATCTAGTGCAGTAATGTCTGCTAATACAGTACAGTACATAGAAAAGAAGCAACTCATCCCACAGAGCTGTTGTCTGATATCCTTTCTCACACGAAGGATGACTTCAGCATAAAAAAAATGGCTTCCATACAGATCAGAGGTTTTAATCATAATACCACTTTTGAAATTTCAAATATGATCCTACAGGGTTAAAAGCCACTTTACTTAATACCACTTTTGAAATTTCAAATATGATCCTACAGGATTAAAAGCCAGTTTACTTTAAGCTTAAAAGAAGAAACTGAAGGAAAGACAAGAAATTTAGTGGAGTTGAAAAATAAATGGGATACAGTACAGTATGCTCAGCTATATACGGCAATGGCAAAATAAAACATACCTCCTCAAGAGCCTTAGGCTAGTCCCACTAAACTATTTTACTGGTACTTGGGGATGAAATCCATAAAGACAATCAAGTCAATAAGGTGAAAGGGAATCTGCACCCTTGTAAAAATACCAGCGCCCTGAAGTGTCACCCCAATCAATACCCTCAACACCTTCACCCTATCTACACAGACAAGCTAACCCTACCCTCAACATTATCTATCCAATCTTTAATGTGGACAGTTACCCCTGGCCTAAACATTCTCTCTTGCTACACTGACCATCATGATTAAGGATGGTTTTAGCCCATTGTCCTTCTAAAGGGGTACATCAGAGGTACTCACCTCCAAATCACTGATTCATTCAAGTGATTGTGACCTGAACAGATATCAAATCTGGCACATGTTTGAGCCAACCCCAGTACAGTAAATTGTCAGGCCTCCTGGGATTCTGTGAAGAACCCCCAGTGCCTATGGCAAGTACTGTATAATGTACTATATTTACATGCTGAGGTTTGGCTACAACAATACAGTTGCAGGGCTTCACCAGGCCCCATGGCCCTGAACATTGAAACAAAAATACAGTAGATATCTAGGTAACAGGAAATTTGAAACAGATTTCAGTCCGCTTCTCATAATAAGCCCATTAAGGAGAGTTAATAACAGGCAAAACGCTCCAATATCAAGAACTGATATGGACTGCAGAACTGCAATACACTGCAATATGCTACTTGCAATAAGACAATATTAGAAGTGCAAAAATTGTTAAAACGTATCAACAACAGACTACTAATATCCATTTACCTTACATAGTATCCAAACAAATTCAGTAGATGAGAATGTATAGAATTCTTCACATACCTACAAAACTAACCTACTTTGGGAAAAACTAACAAGTAAGGTTGTGAATGGTAATGCTATCAGTCAATTCAAGAAGAGATTTTGATAAAAAATTTTGTTTTTGGGCATCTCCTTGGTTGGACTAGTCTTTGAAGCAGATCAATACTTGTTATCTGCACACAGATAAGTATTTTAATTGGCTTCATCCCATTATTCCTCCCAGCCCCAACCTAACCTTGGCACTGTAAATTGAAATACAGTAACAGGGTTATTGTTTCATAGATTTAGATTATAATATGCTCTTTGTATAAGCATATTAAGAAGATTTGGCATTAGAACAGGGCAAAAAATGAAAAATATCAAGAGCTGGTATTAGCCTAAATTAAACAAAAATACCTAAACTACAAGTACTGTATACTGTACCATTATCATTCATGCAAGCCACATACATTGTTCATATGTAGTGTCATGATCAAATTAGGTGCATAATAGCCAAAATGTAAATGCCATGGACAGGTGTATTAAGTTTGGTATGCAACATTTATATCCTAGATCAGAAATGCATGATACGCAATCATTTTTAATTGCACAGATTTATTCTATTTGTCACATTTGCAGAGCTTATATACATGTTCTTAACTTTCTGCCCATCAACACAGCCTACATATTAGTCACAACCATATATAAACATTTACAAATAAAGACACACCCTAGGTGAGGTGGAAAGAGACTGCATGACATTAATAGAGAGCATAGGCTATGACATATGCATAGAGACTGTACTTTTCTATGCTGCAGAAACCTTTTGTAAAGGTGTGACAACAAAATTGAAAGCTTCATAGCCAGAATGCAGTGTGAATATCATACTACAAAAGAGGAAGCATCAGAGAGATTTAGTGTCCAGCAACTGGGAAACCAACCAAGATCTCAAAGATATAGATAGATGGTTTGAGTGCATAATGAGAATAGTTGGGGAACATTTACACCAGAACTGTTAAAATGGAAACAGGATGAGGGCCTGTAAAAATGCCAAGGAAATCATTGAAAAAGGACATAATTGGAGGCCAATACCAGTCAGGATTTGAAATAACACTGGTGCTACCTACTACATAGGCTACGTATACAATACACTAGGTTGAAGAGAGCTCACCCCACAGTGGGAAAAGCAGATTCAAAAACTTAAAACACCAATACACACAATATCCCAGTTATCTGAGTCAGAATGAACTATTTATACCCTTACACAGCTTGGGCCTCTAACTTTATTACAAGTTAGGGTAATTCTATATATTAGCTCCGCACCTGTTTTTACCTTTTCAACTGGTTTTTTCTACACTTTTTGGGGTTCTGATACTGGCGGTGCATCTGTTTGTTGTCGGCCAAATGGAATGTCCCTTCGCCGTGTTTAATACTGGCCCAGGGGGGGGGTTGGGTACCCATACGTTAACAAGTTACTGCGGTAGAACTATATGGTAGCTCCGCGTCACCAACGGCACTATAACTTGACTTTTTCTACAGTTTTTTGGTTGCTAATTATGAATTTACCTTTCATTTTTGGCGCTCAAGTCTAATTAACCTGTAATTAACCCCCGAAGTCCATCCAACAAGGGGTTTCCATACACAGTCTTCACAAGACAGAGCATGGGTATGTCGATTTCGAACAGTTCATATCCCGTCCGGCAAGTGCAATAACTTGTTAATGTATGGGTACCCAACTACCCCCTGGGACAGTACTAAATACGGCGAAGGAACATTCCATTCGGCCGACAACGAACAGCTGCACCGCCAGTATCAGAACCCCTAAAAGTATAGAAAAAAAACAGTTAAGGTAAAAACAGGCGTGGAGCTAATATATAGAATTACCATTATTGCACTTGCCAGATGGGATATGAACCGTTTGAAACAGATGTACCCGTGCTCTGTCTTGTGAAGATCGCGTTTGGAAACGCCTTGTTGGGTGGACTTCAAGGGTTAATTACAGGTTAATTACACTTGAGCGCCAAAAATTAAAGGTAAATTCATAATTAGCAACCAAAAAGCTGTAGAAAAAGTTAGGTTAGAAGGCAGCCGCCGCTGCGGAGCTACTATATAGTTCTACCCAAGTTAGGTTATGGTACATTTTTACCCGAATACATGACCCACTCGCACAAACGGTGTTTAGTACCAGCCCCTCAGGTATGAACGTGTGAACATAAATACACAGTAAATTTCTCTGCCACAAATTTTCAACAGAATTTGTTTTTCATATTACACACAGCCTATTATGGCAAAAAGGTCCAAGTGTAAAATATAGAAATACAGGCATTAAAGTAAAATACCTGCTAACCATCAACCTTTACCTATCGACCCATGACACTAGCAACCATGAATGAACTGTTAAAGGGTCGTGAGCTCTAACTACTTTAACCACCGTAGCCTAGATTCAACACTGTACTAGCTCCTACAGTTGTAGTGGGACTGAACTGCTTAGGCTGCCATTATTTTCGACAGGTTAACATTCACGTTAAAAGTCTAAAGGTAGTCACTCAGGCCTTTAAATGATAAACTCAAATGACTAGGCTAACCATAATCGCAGGCCGCAAGAAATTTTAAATGTTATATTCAAGGAGAAAGTTTTATGAGTAAGGCTTAACATTTGCTAACTGGCTTTGCCTACCCTTCGATTGAAGCTCAGATTCCTAGGCTATTAGCATAATGTGTAAACGAATTACCGTGATTTTTTCTCACTTCTACTAGCACTTACTCGAGGGACTAAGTTCCGGTTATTTCCCCAGCTTAGATTGTCTAGCATCGTCGGCTCAAGTTTTGTTTGGTGGTCTCCTAAATAATTGTAACTTACAGTATTTTACTCTTCAATTCTGGTCATACTACACTACCTCATTGTTATGTACAACAAACGTACTTACCATTCTAATTCATATAAAATATAACCAGACCCTCAGTCTTTAAGCTTTCAACAAATTCACTTCGGTGAAAATAGCAGAGAACGAACATGACCTAAAAAAGCAAGGATCACATACTACTAACTACAGACAGTGTCACTGTGTCGGAGTCGGACACCCTGGTCCCTGCCCATGGTTTTTTACAGAAATTATACCAGTGCCTAATTGGTTAACACCTATATGACGTAATATATACGTCACATCTTACGGACGTCATATTCCTCCACGATTATGAAAATGTGCAATTAGAAAAAAAAAATATAAAAACAAGATTGCTAAAAGGGGACAATGGAAAATAGGTTCCCGATGCATCCAATTCCCATTACTCCATTATATGAAAAGATGCTGCCATTACGAATCGAGATGTTAATGAGATTTTGAATGTCTCCTCTTTTTGCGTAAATTTTTGAGTTTAGCATATTTTGTCTGTATTTAAACAATCTTCTCTGCAAGGTGAGTAAGATAGGATAATCTGCGGTACGGCAAAAATACAGCGAATCACAGAACAGAAGATTTCAACCCCGTGGTTAAAAATATACACAAATTGCATGTAATTTCATAAATTTGACGTAAATCATGCGATGAATGTAAGATGCTGTAAAACATCAGACAAGAAGATTGAGTGAATCAGAAACAGAATTAATTCTGAGTGATAGCAAATAATTTGCGATTTAGGCCTATAGATCGTGCATGGATGAAAATGGAAAATTTGAAATTAAATGAAGATAGGACTGAAAGTTTGAGCCTCAGCATCAAAGGCACTAATGTTAAAAGAGCTCAATTCACTAAAGCAGCGATACTTTAAAGTCTTAGGAAAATGTCCCAAACCTGTTACTAGAAGACATTAAAAACATTCATATTTAATTACTATTACACCAACAAAAACTAGATAAGTGATGCTTAAAGAATAAATACGAAATGCGCTTTAAAGTGTGACCCTCCAGAGGGTCTTTCATGACAGTTTGGGGCCGAGAATCAAAAACAGCGTTTTTGATATTTGGAGTATCCGTTTTCTATATAATATCTTTTCAATTAAAGAAAACTAAGTATAAATAAATTGAGGCATAACGTCCTTATTATGGTGTAGTAAATTTGCTTTACTTTTCATTAACATATATATAGAGTAAATAAATGCTCACCACAATAAGTTGAAATTTTAGCTTGGAAATTATTGTTATTAGGATTGATGGTGAAAAATCCAAAATAGTTTTAGGCCTATTCAAATGCAGCTGATAGTCTGCTTCGGGTTATGTACTGACATCACATCAAGAAATAGCCTTGTGATGTATAAAACAACAGCAGCGATAATAATAATAATAATAATAATAATAATAATAATAATAATAATAATAATAATATTGCTGACTAAAATAGACACTCATGCACTGAAGAAAAAAGTATTAGTTACAAATTTTATTCAAATTCAGGTGATATATCACCGTGACAAGATTAGTGAGGTACTTAAATACTACTTTTCTATGAATATTTGATAAAGAAACCCGTCGATGCGATTAACCGCTGATTTTCGTATAATATGGATTAATCTATACTAGTTTAGATTGAAAATCTATACTAGTTTAGTTTAAATGTCAGTTCATAAAGGTTAGGGTATTTTTACACATTGACTTAGGTTAATTAATTCTATAGAATTCAGGGTTTTTGAAGTCTCAGATTTATTATTATTATTATTGTTATTATTATTATTATTATTATTATTATTACAAATCGATCATTGTTTCGTTTTGAGGTTGATTGCGTTGTGTTACTGAATTTAATGCATTAGTGTTACGATAAGCTCAGTGGCGTAACCAAGAAGGGGCGGTCCGCCCAGGCGGCACTTGGAGGGAAGGGGGCGGCCTCCTCTGGCATCTTTTGAGAGAATTCGCTTCTAACAAAGGTCGTAGGGTTCCGTTGTAAATCTGCTGTGTTGTTTTTGTTTTAGCTTTATGAAATAAAATAAATGATTGATATGTTAAGGCTTAAAATGTGCGTTTAATTTTCACCACTTTAGTACTTTTTAGCACGGGAATGGGGCTGCACTTTCAGAGTGCGCCCCGGGCGCTACCAACGCTACTTTCGCCACTGGATAAGCTCATTCCAGCGCAAGCAAAGATACCGATCTCAGGCTTGCAAGATGACGAAAATAGGCATCATCACTTCTGCCGCCACTGCTGGCTGCTGCTGCGGGCAAACTCCGGCACCAAGATGCAAATAAAAAAAAAAATGCTAGAAAAGGTGCTTTATGTGTGATAGCGCTTTACGTCTTACCATTACTTTGGATAACTGCTATATAAGAAGTTTCTTTTTATTTCTTGAGAACAGTCCGTCAGACTGTAGGGTACGGGTAGGTCTTGGGATGTTCTAACTTAACAGTCAGTGCTTGTTGATGTTAGTGAATAAATATGTAAATAAATAAAATGCATATAGCTGAAAGGAAATGAATGAAAAGCCTGAACAAATATATAAAGGACATACATTTGCAAGAAAAAATGACAAATCTGAACAAAGAGGAGAATGAATCGATGCGAGTGAATGATTACGAACACCAGTAGAAAAATAAACCTTTTTACGATATATCAGTCAATAAAGAAATTAGAATATGGACATGGGACAAGTAAAGGGAACGAAAAATGTATAAGAGATAAATATATAAGGCAGTAAATAAATAGGCAAATAAATATCAACGTCCAGAAATGGTAAAAGCAGCAGCAAGCAGCGGTCCCCAAGGGCGTTGATACAAGACGTCCGCTTTAATATCACAAAGCTCTTTCTCTCTGTCGCTGTTATTGTTTCGTGACATGACGGCGAACAACGTTCACTCGCTCACTCAGGAGAGCTCTTCGTGTCTCAGTGTGACCCACTGCTACTGACACCATGTTCCTGAGGCTTGTTGCACGTTTGTTCTGCTTCCAAAATGGAAATGGCTGCTACTCTGTGCTTAGTTATACTTCTGTATCCAGGCTTGGCACCTTCAGTTTGACTTATTGCTGCTTCTTGCGCCAAATTCATAAGGCCTGTTGCAAGTTTTCACACAGACACATATATACATGTATGTATGCATATATATATATATGTGTGTTTTTATATACATATATGTATATGTGTGTATTATATATATATATCTATATGTGTGTGTGTGTGGGTATGTGTATTTATATGTATACATACATAGAGGTAATAGCTTTAGGCTGTGCTCATTCCCTCCCTTTTCTCCGGTCTTATGACCGGTTTGAAACAATACCTCACTTGCAGTCCCTCACTTAGGAAAAGTAACTTCTAAACCAACGCCGCTTTTCAGTTTCAAAACAGAAAATAAAAAAACTTCAAGAAATCATCTTGTGAAACTAAACAAATATAAACGTCCTGGTAACAAAATGAGTCAATGGGGTCAGGTTACACGAAAGAACTCGGCGTCAGCAACTATGGGAGTTGCGACGCCAGTCTGCAGTACTAAATCAGTCAATAAGTCGATCAATCAAGCGATCACCATGAAAGAAAGCTTTGTATGAAGAGTTAAAAGCTCAGAACAATACACCACTGCTGTTCTGATGCCAATGAATGGGGGAAACAACATTATTTGAAAACACGCGTAATGTTGTTTTCACTTTCCATGGCTTTTTCTCCAAAGTAGAAGAACCACACAATTTATTATTATTAAAAAGGACGGCTCTATTATGCGAATTTATTTTATACAGTGTTTTTTCTATTTTCCTTATGATTCGCTTTTCGGGCCCAGCGATGTTAGTCAGCAACTGGCCGATATTCATATTGGAAAAAGGATAGCGTGTTGAATGCGGGAAGTCTTTTATTGAAATATCCAACCAGAAATCCTTCGTCGTCTGGATTCAGGTTCTATTTCAGGTACCGTCGACATGTTTCGACCAGGTCGTTGGTCATCCTCTGGACGTGGTTGCAGAAGATCTGGAGAAACAAGGTTGTTGTTGTTGTATTGTATTAAGCCAACTCTTGTGTTGGCACGGGCCTTTCCCTTGTTTGGCCCGTAGGTGATCTGAAAAATTCAGAAGGTCATTTGTTATAGGAAAATTTGAAAGAGATTTAGTAGTAGAGACAGTTGTGGATGGAGGAAGGATGATGGTTGTAGTGGGAGGGGGCCATCATGTCACGGATAGTAGTAGTTTGAAGATGTAAGGCCTTTGAAAGAAAAATAGAGAAACATTGGAGGTGGGGTTGTCCAACCCTTTAAACCCTAGAGTCCCTGCAGAGTATTCTTAGTGGTAGAGTAGTTTAGTTGGAATAAGACAGAGATGATGTGTATAGGGCCTTACGGTGAGGGGATGGGATGAGTTGAGGAGGATGACGGTGGTAGTTAAAGAGGGCCATCTTGGTTTGTTTGTAGTGGTAGTATGAAAGTACATATTAAGTGAGTTGGTGGCCAGTGCCACTCTGAACACACTTAACATTACATTACTTAATTCAGCTGGAAAGTAGAAAGTGAGAAGTTTGAGTATTCTCATTGCATTGTTCTATCTTGGTGGCGGTAAATTTACTAGCAGCTGGGCATGTGTGTCGATGTCCTCGACTATTGCCTTTGCAAGTGTTGCTGCTATTTTAGCTGCGTCTGGTGAGTTTACATCAGCTTGTACTTCGCCTCTGAGCAGTGCTGTCTCTCTGCATTCTAGCATGTAGTGTAGGAGAGGCTGCTGTGTTTCTTCCTCACAGTGCTCACATGGTCTGACACTGGGGTTAACAATTTCCCAGCAGGCTCTGTATCCTAGCCTTAGTCTGTGAATACATACAGCTAGTTTTCTCGGTGTGTGCCTGTCTATGGGGGGAGGCACTAGGTCGGTTGCCCATTTGTACCATCTGGCAGTCGGGGAGTGATCTGTCCATGCCCGTAGGTCTTCCAGCATGTTTGCTTTCATGAGCGGTTTTATGGCATTTTTGATCTGTTGTAGTGCAGGTTGTATGTGGATCTGCACTCTGTCAATGTACCTTGTGCTCTTGGCTAGTTCATCCGCTTTATCATTGCCTGGAATTCCTATGTGACTCGGTATCCAGTTCATAGTGACTGGTCTTCCTCTTTCGCTGTGCTGGTAGAGCAGTGACTTGATCCCAGCCAGCAAGGCCTTGTTCTCTTTAATTCTAATTTGTTGCAAGGCCTGCATGGAGGATTTGGAGTCAGTGTGGATGATGACGGGTCCTTCCTCATTCTCCAGAGAGTACAGTAGTGCCTGTCTTATCGCTACTAATTCTGTCTGCATTGTTGAGGCACAGTTTGATGTTCTCCAGCATGCTTGGAAATTGTTTGAATATACTGCTGCTCCAGTAGTTTTATTCTCTGGATCCACAGTGCCGTCGGTGTAGTATGTTTGGGCCCCCAGGATTTCAGTGTTCCTGATAGACTCGTAGGCTGCTGCTCTTAGTTCCTCTCTTGAGCAGTCTTCTTTTGCTCTGGGAAGGTGTGTGTAATGGAATTTTGCATAATCCCTTTTCCAGGGCGGGATATGTTGCACATCCTGCGCTGTGTCTGGTCTCATGTTCAGCATTGCCTCTGCCATATCTAACCTCTTGATGTTGTCACTTTGGTCTTTTCCGTAGGAGTTCGGGCTCCGAATCTCTGGATGTTTATTTAGTTCTCCCTTTGTTCTGGTCTTGGAGATTGAGTCTCTCTCTGAGAGGAAGATTTTTGCCATTGTACTGGCATTTCTCTGTGCAATCCTATCTTCTACTTTTGGCATGTTAGTTTCAAGCCTGAGGTTGCACAGTCTTGTCCACATTGGTGCCCCAAGCATGAGTCTCATTGCCTTGTTCTGTATTACTTCTAGAGTTTCCTTTTGTGCCTCTGTTAGCTTTACCAGGGCGGGGGCAGCATAGTCTATCAATGATCTGGTGCAGGCTATATAGTACGTTTTCTGTACATGTTCATTTGCACCATCCTTCAAAGATGACATATATCTCATTGCTGCTGTTCTTGCTTCTGCTCTTTCCTTCAGGTATTTGATTTCGTTCTTGAAGGTTAGTTGCTGGTCTAGGATGATTCCCAGATACATGTACTTGTCCACCCACTCTAGCGGTTCAGCTCCTATTGTGAGTGGTTGGAGTGGTCTGTGTGCTTTTACTGCCATGGCCTTTGTCTTATTTATATTGATTTTGAGGCCTAGTTCCTCCGACTTTTTGCTGATTTCATTGAGGGCTCTTTGCATTCTAGGCACTCTGACAGGTCCTCTTGCGACTATGCACACATCGTCAGCGTATATGAAAATTTCTACGCCTTCGGGAAGCTGCAGTGAGGCTAGGTTCTCCATGAGAATATTGAATAGGAGAGGACTTAGTATTCCTCCCTGTGGTGTGCCATTTTCCAAGTCATGGAAGGTGGATATCACCCCTTGGAATTTGACCCTCGCCTGTCTTCTTAGCACATAGTTTTTTGTCCAGGCTAGAAGGTGTCCTTTGACTCCTTTCTTCATCAGTGAGTGGAGTACTGCTGCTGGACTGGCTAGCTCGAAGGCTTTTTCAAAGTCTATGAAGACTACTACAGCCTTTCCTTGATTTATGTAGCTGAGGACATCTGTCAGACACTCTGTAGTTCCTACTCCTTGTTGGTATGCATATAGCTGTTTGTGTAGAGGACCAATTTTGTATGTTATCCTGTTGAGCACCATTTTCTCTCCAGTTTTTTCCATGCAGGAGACTAGTGCTATGGGTCTCGGGTTGTCTGGATCTTTAGGTTTTGGAATTGGCTTTGTGTCTTGTTGCCTCCAAGTCTGCGGTCTTGTGTGCTCTGCATGTGTTTTGTTCATGATCCTCAGGAAGGCGTTTTCTCCTGCAGGACCCATGTTACTTATCATTGTGTATGTTATCCTGTCTGCTCCTGGTGCTGTATCTTTGCCAGTTTTGTATACTGCCCTTAGTTCTTCTACTGTGTAAGGGGTGTCCGTGTCATCTGGTGTGAAGCAAGCCTCGTTAACTTCTTCCCATCTGATCGGTGCAAGCTGATCCTGTCGTCTTCTGGTTTCAGGAGAGAGATTGTCAGATTTTGTCCTGTTAGCAAAGGACGTTGCTAGTCTCTCAGCTTCTTCTAGAGGTTGAGGGTGAGTTGCTATCGCTGACTTCTTTTTTCCGGCTACTCTGTTCAGCCATTTCCATAGTTCTGAAAGGGATGTGTGCTCTGATAGTTTAGCACACCATTCCAGCCATTTTTCAATTCTTATTTCCTGGAGCCTCTGATGGACGTCATTTTTGACTGTTTGTAGCAACTCTCTGTTTTCAGCTGTTGCTCTTCTTCTGTAGATCTTTGTCACTCTGTTTAATAGGGTTTTCAGCTGTCTTACCTCTTGGCAGTAGTACCAGGAGTCTTTGTAGCTGTAGTTCCTCTGAGCTGTCTTTATTGGCATTGCTTTATTTGCTGCATTATGTATGGCATCAACTAGGTCTTTTTCTAGTTGGTCTATATCCTCTGGGGGCGTGTACTGTGCTGCCCATTCTTCAAGTGCTAGTCTGAAAATAACCCAGTTTGCCAAGTCTTGATTCCATCTTGGTGGAGGTGGCGGTATTGGAGGTAGTTGTTGCATTTCCAATTCTGTCATTGTTGCAAAGTGGTCGCTGACTAATGTGGGATGCACTTGCCATCTTGTAAGGTGCCTGATTGTCGTTGTGGCAAATGTTAGATCTAATCTGCCTCCTCTTATATGTGTGGATTGCCCTGTGTTGAGCAGTGCGACTCCCTCAAATTCCTCCAGAGAGTAAGCTACGTGCTCCCCTGCCTGGTTAGTGATTGTCGGGGAAGATAGTAGGGGATGATGTGCGTTGAAGTCCCCACATATTATTGTAGGTGTGTCAGTTGCATGGGCGAAGAGCTGCGTCAGTTGTAGTTCTCCTGGGCTTTCTCTATTTATTTTCCTGTAGAGATTGTATATGTCTAGTCTCTGGTTTTGCAGAGTTATTCTAATTGCCATGCTCTCCACATTCTCTCCGCAGGGGATCGGATTGTGTACTCTTACTGCTGGGATTGTATTCTTGATGAGGATAGCCAGTCCCCTGTCAGTGCCTATGTCTGGGGTTGTGTCTGGAGTTGTATAGGCATTATACCCAGCTATTCTAAACTTAGTTCCTGTTTTTAGACGGGTTTCCTGGAGTAGGATGATGTCTACATTTTCTGTTTTGCAGACTGCAATAAGTGTAGCTGTTTTAGGCCTCACTCCATCAGCATTCCAGTTAATTATCTTCAGCATTGTTGTACGTTAGGGAGAAGCGCCTGGGGTCTCTTGGTGCAAAAGTGATGGAGTTATCATCTACCGTATTTGATGAAGATGATGAATGTGAGGGGAGAGGGGTGAGGTTTTGGGGTTTGGTGGATGAGGAAGGTGTAGGATCATGGGGGGAGGTGGTATGTTGGGATGAGGGTGTTGGGGAGGGATTTGTTGCAGCCGCGGGGGCTGTCTCCTGCATAGCGGTAGAGGGGGAGGGGGACTTGGAATTACCCTTGAGAAGGCTTTTTAATAGTTCTTCTATCCCTGTTTTGATGGCTTCTATGTCCATGCCATTCTGGATGATGCTGGTGGAGAAGTTTGTAAGCTTCTCCTTTAGCTCGGCCGTTTTGAGCCACATTGTTCTCGGCAGAGGTTTTGGTGCTTGCCGTGTGTTTGCAGCTGGTCTGGACGGTGTTCTTTTCCTGTTTCGGCTGAAATCTCTTCTGGACTGTTCCAGTTCTGCCCTCGTGTAGAACCTTTTACGGGGCTGGGGTTTGGGGATGTTTCTTCCCCTAGATCTACTTCTTTGCCCTTCTGGTTCCTTTGGAAGAGCAGCCTTTACTATAGCCAGTCTTGCTGGGCAACCCCAGGCCATAGCGGTATGTTTGAGGTGGCAATTTGAGCACCTGGGTGTGGTTGGTTCTCCAGCTTTATGTTTGTTTATGCACTCTTCAGTTGGGTGCCTCTTGCTGCATACTGCACATATCTCTACCTGAGATATGCATTGAGCCTTGTGATGCCCAAATTTCTGACATTTGTAGCATCTGAGAGGTTCAGGGTAGTAGGTTTTTGTGGTATATTTTCCAAAAATTCCCAGGTCTATTTTCTCTGGGATTTTTCCTACGAAAGTTACCAGGATTGTTTTCGTCAGGCTGCCTTGCTTATTTTTCATTCTTTCCGCAGCAGTTACATATTCCAGTTCTGTTATTCGGCTTTCATGTAGTTCAAATGGGTAGCCGACAACAACTGCTTTTTTGATTCTGTCTTCTTCTTTTAGTTCTTTAAGGTTGATGGCCGAGGTGTTCCTTAGGATGGATAAGGCCTTTTGATCTCTTGTTGAGATTGTCCAGTGTCCCTGCTTATTGGGTCTTGCCAGCATTTTTAGGTTTTTATTCCTTCTTTCGAAGTCCGCTACAGCTCTGTAAGCCTCAGTGGGGTTACTTGCAAGGACCCTGAAGTAAGTTGGTTTTGGCTGGTTCTCATTCCTTGCTTGGTTGGCTCTAGTTGATGTTGTTGGGTTGGTTTCCTCGTGTTCGCTGATCGTGATTCTTTTACCGTGCCTTTTTGTTCTTTTAGACTGTGCTATTTGCCAGTCTTGGTTTCCATCTTCATCCTGTTCATTGGTTCTTTTCCTACGTCCTTCTTCAGTTCCGGTTCCGGTTTCCATGGTGGTGGGGTTCGTTTGGGTATCCATTTCCAGAGTCATTCCAAGTCGTAAGAAGGGGGGAGGGAGAGACAGACAGTGTGACTGGTCGGGTTGTCCAACCCTTTAAGCCCTAAGGCCCCAGACAAGTTATACTTGGAGTAGAAATATGAGTTAAAAAAGAACCTGAAATTCAAATGTTATAATTATGAGGATGGGGAGGCCCTATCTATCCTATCAGTAGCTATATACTGACTGCAGCAGTTGCAGCTGGGGATTCCCCTTACTGCTCTTGGAGCACCAAGACGACCCAGCAGTCAAGTCCTACAGTCAGGGGCTTTGAGGGTAATCAAACTCTTACACCAGTTTATTTTTAAAACTTACTCTTTTCTCCGTCGTATTCCTATCCTATCTCTACACTTGGCTTATAGGCGCCAAGCCTAACGGTCCTGTGCCACTTGCCACAGACGGCGAGAGTGGAAGATTTCGACTCTTTATTCCTGCTTCAACTGGAGTTTTAAGACCACAACGGCTACCAGATGTTCCACAGGAGAGTCTAGTTAGTAGAAAAGTTAGTGTGTCAGTAATTTTATTCTTTCTTATAGAAGGAGCTGTAAACCAGCCAAATATATAGGTTGAGCCTTCTGCAGAAGGCTCTGAAGACGCCCTTCAGTGGCGTGCACGGCAGGAGCAGCAGCAGGGCAGCCCTTACAAGCAGTCAGCAGGGCAGAAACAGTGCAGCAACAGCAGGCAGGTCCTGGGGTGTCAGCAGCAGCAGCAGCAGCAGCGGCAGCAGCAGCAGCAGCAGGTCAGCAGCAGTGGCAGCAGCAGCAGCAGAAGCAGGCAAGCAGGCAGGTCCTCAGGAAGCAGCAGAGCAGGAAGGTCTGGGAGGTGTTCTCTCAGTGGGAGCTGAGAGAGCACTGCCTGGGCCGCAGCCATTTTGCTATTTATACCCTCTCTGATGACGTCATGGACAAATCCGATTTTACATTGGTTACACCGTCACTGCCTCAAGCCAAAACCCGTGGCGCACATGCTCAACGCACTCTCTTGCAAAATAACGCGCACCAGAGGCAAAACATGCCTAAAACAAGCATCACATACAACGCACAAACGCACAGCCCACTCGCACGTGCAGTGGCACGAAAAACAAACTCTCAAAACTTGTCCAAATGACACTTATGAAAAAGGCGGAAACGCGCATCAA
>JANJGK010000029.1:16798398-16838398 GCA_039081455.1 Macrobrachium rosenbergii
GAACCAACCAAGAGAATTTGCAGTTCCCGAGAATTAAGAATGTGCAATTCTCCTGGAATCGAGAATTTCTCATTCCCGAGATTCGAGAATATTGAAATTCTCGGGAATGGAGGACTTGCAGCTTTCGGGACTTTGCAAATGCTCAGGGTTTCGAGGGGTTTGCAATTCTCGAGGATGGAGAATTTGCAATTCTAGAGGTTCGAGAATTTGAAGAAGCTGTCGAGATTAGAGAACTTGAAATTCTCGAGAATCAAGAATATGCAATTCTCGGGGATGGGCAATTCTCGAGAATTTTGCACTTCTCGAGAATCAAGAATTTGCAGCAATTCTCTGCAGTCGAGAAATTCCAATTCGAGACATTCGACATTCCCTGGGAATCGGGGCTTGGAAATTCTCAAAAAAAAACCAACTGTCTGTAATCCTCCTCCTCCTCCTCCTCCTCCTCCTCCTCCTCCTCCTCCTCCTCCTCCTCCTCGAGGTTTGAGAGCGCTCGCTGAAATTCTCGAGGTTCGAGACCTTTGGAATCCTCGAGGTTTGAGAACGCTGAAATTCTCCTCGAGGTTCGGGAGCTTTGGAATTCTCGAGATTCGAGAATTTGAAGTTCTCAACAATCGGCAATTTGGTGTGATCGAGAATCAAGAATATGCAATTCTAGGGAATCGAGAACTGCCAATTCTCCGGATCCGAGAGTTTTGGAATTCTCGAGAATCAAGAATTTGCAATTCTGGAGAATCGAGAGCCTGAAAAATTCTCGACATTCGAGGAGAAACTTGACATTCTCTGGGAATCGAGAATTGGAAATACTCAAGAATCGGGGGTTTGCAATCCTCGAGATTTGAGAACGTTGAAATGCTCAAGAATCAAGAATTTACAATTCTCGAGTTTCGAGAGCTTTGCAATTCTCATCGGGATCCGAGAATTTGGAATTCTCAGCAATCGACAATCGGGTGTGATGTCCGAGAATCAGCAATTTGCCATTCTAGGGAATCGAGAACCGGCGATTCTCCAGATTCGAGAGCATCGGACTTCCCCAGAATCAAGAATGTGCAATTCTCGAGATTCGGGAGCTATGGAATTCTCATCGAGATCCGGGAATTTGAAATTCTCAACAATCGGCAATTGGCTGTGATGATCGAGAACCAGCAATTCGCCATTCCAGGGAATCGACAACTGGCAATTCTCCGGGTTCGAGAGCATCGGACTTCCCCAGAATCAAGAGTCCGCAATTCTCGAGATTCGGGAGCTTTGGAATTCTCATCGAGATCCGAGAATTTCAAATTCTCAACGGTTGGGTGTGATGCCCGAGAATCAGCAATTCGCCATTCTAGGGAATCGACAACTGGCAATTCTCCAGGCTCGAGAGCAGCGGACTTCCCCAGAATCAAGGATCTGCAATCCTCGAGATTCGGGAGCTTTGGAATTCTCGTCAAGATCCGAGAATGTGAAATTCTCAACATTCGACAATTGGGTGTGACGGTCGAGAATCACCCGTTCGCCATTCTAGGGAATCGAGAACCGGCAATTCTCCAGCTTCGAGAGCAGCGGACGTCCCGAGAATCAAGAATGTGCAATTCTCGAGATTCGAGAGCTTTGGAATTCTCATCGGGATCCCAGAATTTCAAATTCTCAACAATCGACAATTGGGTGTGACGGTCGGGAACCACCAATTCGCCATTCCAGGGAATCGACAACTGGCAATTCTCCAGGCTCGAGAGCAGCGGACGTCCCCAGAATCAAGAATCCGCGATTCTCGAGATTCGGGAGCTTTGGAATTCTCATCGAGATCCCAGAATTTCAAATTCTCAACAGTCAACAATTGGGTGTGACGTTCGGGAACCACCAATTCGCCACTCCAGGGAATCGACAACTGGCCATTCTCCAGGCTCGAGAGCAGCGGACGCCCCCAGAATCAAGAATCCGCGACTCTCGAGATTCGGGAGCTTTGGAATTCTCATCGAGATCCCAGAATTTCAAATTCTCAACAACCGACAACTGGCTCTGATGATCGAGAATCACCAATTCGCCATTCCAGGGAATCGACAACTGGCCATTCTCCAGGCTCGAGAGCAGCAGCGGACGTCCCCAGAATCAAGAATCCGCGATTCTCGAGATTCGGGAGCTTTGGAATTCTCATCGAGATCCCAGAATTTCAAATTCTCAACAGTCGACAATTGGGTGTGACGTTCGGGAACCACCAATTTGCCACTCTAGGGAATCGAGAACTGGCAATTCTCCAGGCTCGAGACCATCGGACTTCCCCTGAATCAAGAATCTGCGATTCTCGGGATTCGGGAGCTTTGGAATTCTCATCGAGATCCCAGAATTTCAAATTCTCAACAGTCGACGATTGGGTGTGACGTTCGGGAACCACCAATTCGCCACTCCAGGGAATCGGCAACTGGCCATTCTCCAGGCTCGAGAGCAGCGGACGTCCCCAGAATCATGAATCCGCGATTCTCGGGATTCGGGAGCTTTGGAATTCTCATCGAGATCCCAGAATTTCAAATTCTCAACAGTCGACGATTGGGTGTGATGATCGACAATCAGCAATTTGCCACTCTAGGGAATCGAGAACTGGCAATTCTCCAGGCTCGAGACCGTCGGACTTCCCCTGAATCAAGAATCTGCAATTCTCGGGATTCGGGAGCTTTGGAATTCTCATCGAGATCCCAGAATTTCAAATTCTCAACAGTCGACAATTGGGTGTGACGTTCGGGAACCACCAATTCGCCACTCCAGGGAATCGACAACTGGCAATTCTCCAGGCTCGAGAGCAGCGGACGCCCCCAGAATCAAGAATCCGCGACTCTCGAGATTCGGGAGCTTTGGAATTCTCATCGAGATCCCAGAATTTCAAATTCTCAACAACCGACAACTGGCTCTGATGATCGAGAATCACCAATTCGCCATTCCAGGGAATCGACAACTGGCCATTCTCCAGGCTCGAGAGCAGCGGACGTCCCCAGAATTAAGAATCCGCGATTCTCGAGATTCGGGAGCTTTGGAATTCTCATCGAGATCCCAGAATTTCAAATTCTCAACAGTCGACGATTGGCTCTGATGCTCGAGAATCACCAATTCGCCATTCCAGGGAATCGGCAACTGGCCATTCTCCAGGCTCGAGAGCAGCGGACGTCCCCAGAATCATGAATCCGCGATTCTCGAGATTCGGGAGCTTTGGAATTCTCATCGAGATCCCAGAATTTCAAATTCTCAACAGTCGACGATTGGGTGTGATGATCGAGAATCAGCAATTTGCCACTCTAGGGAATCGAGAACTGGCAATTCTCCAGGCTCGAGACCATCGGACTTCCCCTGAATCAAGAATCTGCAATTCTCGGGATTCGGGAGCTTTGGAATTCTCATCGAGATCCGAGAATTTCAAATTCTCAACAGTCGACAACTGGCTCTGATGCTCGAGAATCACCAATTCGCCATTCCAGGGAATCGGCAACTGGCAATTCTCCAGGCTCGAGAGCAGCGGACGTCCCCAGAATCAAGAATCCGCGATTCTCGAGATTCGGGAGCTTTGGAATTCTCATCGAGATCCCAGAATTTCAAATTCTCAACAGTCGACAATTGGGTGTGACGTTCGGGAACCACCAATTCGCCACTCCAGGGAATCGACAACTGGCAATTCTCCAGGCTCGAGAGCAGCGGACGCCCCCAGAATCAAGAATCCGCGACTCTCGGGATTCGGGAGCTTTGGAATTCTCATCGAGATCCCAGAATTTCAAATTCTCAACAGTCGACGATTGGGTGTGACGTTCGGGAACCACCAATTCGCCACTCCAGGGAATCGACAACTGGCAATTCTCCAGGCTCGAGACCATCGGACTTCCCCTGAATCAAGAATCTGCAATTCTCGGGATTCGGGAGCTTTGGAATTCTCATCGAGATCCGAGAATTTCAAATTCTCAACAGTCGACAACTGGCTCTGATGCTCGAGAATCACCAATTCGCCATTCCAGGGAATCGGCAACTGGCAATTCTCCAGGCTCGAGAGCAGCGGACGTCCCCAGAATCAAGAATCCGCGATTCTCGAGATTCGGGAGCTTTGGAATTCTCATCGAGATCCCAGAATTTCAAATTCTCAACAGTCGACAATTGGGTGTGACGTTCGGGAACCACCAATTCGCCACTCCAGGGAATCGACAACTGGCAATTCTCCAGGCTCGAGAGCAGCGGACGTCCCCAGAATCAAGAATCCGCGACTCTCGAGATTCGGGAGCTTTGGAATTCTCATCGAGATCCCAGAATTTCAAATTCTCAACAACCGACAACTGGCTCTGATGACCGAGAATCACCAATTCGCCATTCCAGGGAATCGACAACTGGCCATTCTCCAGGCTCGAGAGCAGCGGACGTCCCCAGAATTAAGAATCCGCGATTCTCGAGATTCGGGAGCTTTGGAATTCTCATCGAGATCCCAGAATTTCAAATTCTCAACAGTCGACGATTGGGTGTGATGATCGAGAATCAGCAATTTGCCACTCTAGGGAATCGAGAACTGGCAATTCTCCAGGCTCGAGACCATCGGACTTCCCCTGAATCAAGAATCTGCAATTCTCGGGATTCGGGAGCTTTGGAATTCTCATCGAGATCCGAGAATTTCAAATTCTCAACAGTCGACAACTGGCTCTGATGCTCGAGAATCACCAATTCGCCATTCCAGGGAATCGGCAACTGGCCATTCTCCAGGCTCGAGAGCAGCGGACGTCCCCAGAATCAAGAATCCGCGATTCTCGAGATTCGGGAGCTTTGGAATTCTCATCGAGACCCCAGAATTTCAAATTCTCAACAGTCGACGATTGGGTGTGATGATCGAGAATCAGCAATTTGCCACTCTAGGGAATCGAGAACTGGCAATTCTCCAGGCTCGAGACCGTCGGACTTCCCCTGAATCGAGAATCTGCAATTCTCGGGATTCGGGAGCTTTGGAATTCTCATCGAGATCCCAGAATTTCAAGTTCTCAACAGTCGACAATTGGGTGTGACGTTCGGCAACCACCAATTCGCCACTCCAGGGAATCGACAACTGGCAATTCTCCAGGCTCGAGAGCAGCGGACGCCCCCAGAAGCAAGAATCCGCGACTCTCGAGATTCGGGAGCTTTGGAATTCTCATCGAGATCCCAGAATTTCAAATTCTCAACAACCGACAACTGGCTCTGATGATCGAGAATCACCAATTCGCCATTCCAGGGAATCGGCAACTGGCCATTCTCCAGGCTCGAGAGCAGCGGACGTCCCCAGAATTAAGAATCCGCGATTCTCGAGATTCGGGAGCTTTGGAATTCTCATCGAGATCCCAGAATTTCAAATTCTCAACTGTCGACGATTGGGTGTGATGATCGAGAATCAGCAATTCGCCACTCTAGGGAATCGAGAACTGGCAATTCTCCAGGCTCGAGACCATCGGACTTCCCCTGAATCAAGAATCTGCGATTCTCGGGATTCGGGAGCTTTGGAATTCTCATCGAGATCCCAGAATTTCAAATTCTCAACAGTCGACAATTGGGTGTGACGTTCGGGAACCACCAATTCGCCATTCCAGGGAATCGACAACTGGCAATTCTCCAGACTCGAGAGCAGCGGACGTCCCCAGAATCAAGAATCCGCGACTCTCGAGATTCGGGAGCTTTGGAATTCTCATCGAGATCCCAGAATTCCAAATTCTCAACAATCGGCAACTGGGTGTGATGATCGAGAATCAGCAATTCGCCATTCTAGGGAATCGAGAACTGGCATTTCTCCAGATTCGAGAGTGTCGGGCGCCACGAGAATCAAGAATTTGCTATTCTGAACGGTCGAGAATGTGAAAATCCCCAGTTTCGAGAAACTTGGTATTCTATGGGAATCGAGAATTGGGAATACTCAGGAATCGAGGATTAATCTGGCAATCCTCGAGATTTGAGAACGTTGAAATTCTCGAGATTCGAGAATGTGAAATTCTCAAACCTTCGACAATCTGATGTGATCGAGGGTCAGGAATTGGCAATTTTTCGGGGATCGAGAAGTGGCAATTCTCGAGATTCGAGAGTCTTGGAGTTCTGGAGAATCAAGAATCTGCAATTCTGGACGGTCGAAAATTTGAAATTCTCGACATTCGAGAAATGCGGCATTCTCTGGGAATCGAGAATTGGGAATGCTCAGGAATCGAGGATTACTTTGGTGCTCATCGAGGTTTGAGAACTTTGAAATTCTCGAGATTCAAGAATTTGAAATTCTCAAACAGTCGACAATCTGATGTGATCGAGAATCAAGAATATGCAATTCTCGGGGGATCGAGAAGTGGCAATTCTCGAGATTCGAGAGTCTTGGAATTCTCGAGATTCAAGAATTTGCAATTCTGGACGGTCGAGAATTTGAAATTCTCGACGTTCGAGAAATGTGGCAGTCCCTGGGAATGGAGAATTGGAAATACCCAAGAACCGAGGATTTGTCAACCTCGGGATTTGAGAACGTTGAAATTCTCGAGATTCGAGGATTTGACATTCTCAGACAATCGGCAATTCGGTGTGGTCGAGAATCAAGAATGAGCTCGAGAATTGGCCATTCGGGAGCCTTGGAATTCTCGAGAATCAAGAATTTGCAGTTCTGGACGGTCGAGAATGACATTCGAGAAACTCGACATTCCCTGGGAATCGAGAATTGGAAATGCTCACGAATCGAGGATTTTTGGTACTCCTCGAGGTTCGAGAACGTTGAAATTCTCGAGATTCGAGGATTTGAAATTCTCAGACAATCGACAGTCTGATGTGATCGACAATCAAGAATATGCAATTCTCGGGGATCGAGAAGTGGCAATTCTCGAGATTCGTGAGTCTTGGAATTCTCGAGAATCAAGAATTTGCAATTCTGGACGGTCGAGAATTTGAAATTCTCGACGTTCGAGAAATGTGGCAGTCCCTGGGAGTGGAGAATTGGAAATACCCAAGAACCGAGGGTTTGTCAACCTCGAGTTTTGAGAACGTTGAAATTCTCGAGGTTCGAGAATTTGACATTCTCAGACAATCGGCAATTCGGTGTGATCGAGAATCAAGAATGTGCAATCCTCGGGGCTCGAGAATTGGCCATTCGAGAGCCTTGGAATTCTCGAGAATCAAGAATTTGCAGTTCTGGACGGTCGAGAATGACATTCGAGAAACTTGACATTCCCTGGGAATCGAGAATTGGAAATGCTCAAGAATCGAGGATTTTTTTTTATCCTCGAGATTTGTGAGCGTTGAAATTCTCGAGAATCAAGAACTGGCAATTCCCGTGATTCAGGAGCTTTGAAATTCTCGAGATTCGAGAATTTGAAATTCTCAACAACCGACAGTTTGGTGTGATCGAGAAGCAAGAATGTGCAATTCTCGAGATACGGAAATTGACAATTCTCGAGAATCAAGAACTTGAAATTCTCGAGAATCTAGAATGTGCAATTCTCGAGAATCAACAATTTGCAATTCTCGGGGATCGACAATTTGAAATTATCGACATTCGAAAAATTTGACATTCTCTGGGAATTGACACTGGGAAATTCTCAAGAATCAATTCTCGAGAATTTTGACATTCTCGCTACATACACACAGTCAGGTGATGTTGCATTTTTTTTTTTTTCTTTTAATTAATTTCATTGGTGTTAAATTGATAGTTTTTTTTTTTTTTGAAACCTAGTTTTTTTGGTGTGTGTGTGTGTGAGAGAGAGAGAGAGAGAGAGAGAGAGAGAGAGAGAGAGAGAGAGAGAGAGAGAGAGAGAGAGAAATTGAGGGTCAATCAACACTTTTCATTTGAACTTCAACTTTGTTCATTTGCAAGTCAAGTTTTTTCATTCAAAGGTCAGTTTCTTTAATGTCAAAGTTACTTTTTTTTTTTTTTTTTTTTTAATCTAGTTGTGTGTGTGTGTGTGTGTGTGTGTGTGTGTGTGTGTGTGTGTGTGTGTGTGTGTGTGAAATTGAGGGTCAATCGACACTTTTCATTTGAACTTCAACTTTGTTCAATTGACAGAGAGAGAGAGAGAGAGAGAGAGAGAGAGAGAGAGAGAGAGAGAGAGAGAGATGAAATGTCATTATCAGAATCATACGGGAGTTGGGGTCAGAAATAATGAAGGATAGATAGATAGATAGATAGATAGATAGATAGATAGATAGATAGATAGATAGATAGGTAGGTAGGTAGGTAGGTAGGTAGGTAGGTAGGTAGGTAGGTAGGTAGGTAGGTAGAGAATAATAATAATAACTGTCACACTGGGCAAAGCCACACGGTGATGAAGCGTACATTTTCGTGCATTACGCTCGTGAATTTGATGGAGAGAGAGAGAGAGAGAGAGAGAGAGAGAGAGAGAGAGAGAGAGAGAGAGAGAGAGAGAGAGAGAGAGGCTCTATGTAAGATTTATGTCAAAATGTATCATCATCAGTACAAGTTCCAAACACTTAATCCTCGCCAACGGCCATACCACGTTGAAAGCACCGCTTCTCGTCCGATCAGCGAAGTTAAGCAACGTTGGGTCTGGTTAGTACTTGGATGGGTGACCGCCTGGGAACACCAGATGCTGTTGGCGTCACGCTTTTATTTCTCTCTTGAATCATAATTCTTTTCGTTTTTATCGATAGCTTTTTGCCGCATAAACTGTTTACATTATATTATATTACTAACTTCCATTGACTTCTTCCCGCATATGCAGTTCTTATTTATTACCGAAAAATACGGTACCAGTTACTAATGGTGATAGCTATCATTACTGCTTTAATAATCATTTTATGTCTGAACAAACACACATGCACACACACACACACACAGAGAGAGAGAGAGAGAGAGAGAGAGAGAGAGTTCATCAATTAGTTTATGGTGTTGCTCATTGCATTGCATTGCATTATCAGTCATTGACTCATGAGATTGGAAGGTGTTTGTTTATTGATTGATTGATTCATTTATTGCAAGAACATGATGATGTGCGTCAACGATTTTTGTTCTTATAGAAAGGTATGTGTGGCCCTTAGAAAGGGCCGGATGGTAGGTACAGCGTGTTGTGGTGCCGCCGTACACTAGGAAGGATTTAGGCTCGCTCTCCACGAATGCGGCGGGCAAGCTGGATGTCCTTGGGCATGATGGTGACCCTCTTGGCGTGGATGGCGCACAAGTTGGTGTCTTCAAAGAGACCGACGAGGTAGGCCTCGGATGCCTCCTGCAGCGCCATGACGGCGGAAGACTGGAAACGGAGGTCGGTCTTGAAGTCCTGGGCAATCTCTCGAACGAGACGCTGGAAGGGCAGCTTTCTGATGAGCAGCTCGGTGCTCTTCTGGTAGCGACGGATCTCACGAAGGGCCACGGTACCGGGCCTGTAACGGTGAGGCTTCTTCACACCTCCTGTAGCAGGAGCAGATTTACGAGCAGCCTTGGTAGCCAGCTGCTTTCGGGGGGCCTTGCCTCCGGTGGACTTGCGGGCAGTTTGCTTCGTACGTGCCATCTTGCTAAGGCGATGAGTAACGTATACGTAGCCTGGGCCGTTGTTGTTGTTGTATTGTATTAAGCCAACTCTTGTGTTGGCACGGGCCTTTCCCTTGTTTGGCCCGTAGGTGATCTGAAAATTTCAGAAGGTCATTTGTTATAGGAAATGTGAAAGAGATTTAGTAGTAGAGACAGTTGTGGATGGAGGAAGGATGATGGTTGTAGTGGGAGGGGGCCATCATGTCACGGATAGTAGTAGTTGAAGATGTAAGGCCTTTGAAAGAAAAATAGAGAAACATTGCAGGTGGGGTTGTCCAACACTTTAAACCCTAGAGTCCCTGCAGAGTATTCTTAGTGGTAGAGTAGTTTAGTTGGAATAAGACAGAGATGATGTGTATAGGGCTTTACGGTGAGGGGATGGGATGAGTTGAGGAGGATGATGGTGGTAGTTAAAGAGGGCCATCTTGGTTTGTTTGTAGTGGTAGTATGAAAGTACATGTTGAGTGAGTTGGTGGCCAGTGCCACTCTGAACACACTTAACATTACATTACTTAATTCAGCTGGAAAGTAGAAGGTGAGAAGTTTGAGTATTCTCATTGCATTGTTCTATCTTGGTGGCGGTAAATTTACTAGCAGCTGGGCATGTGTGTCGATGTCCTCGACTATTGCCTTTGCAAGTGTTGCTGCTATTTTTGCTGCGTCTGGTGAGTTTACATCAGCTTGTACTTCGCCTCTGAGCAGTGCTGTCTCTCTGCATTCTAGCAGGTAGTGTAGGAGAGGCTGCTGTGTTTCTTCCTCGCAGTGCTCACATGGTCTGACACTGGGGTTAACAATTTCCCAGCAGGCTTTGTATCCTAGCCTTAGTCTGTGAATACATACAGCTAGTTTTCTCGGTGTGTGCCTGTCTATGGGGGGAGGCACTAGGTCGGTTGCCCATTTGTACCATCTGGCAGTCGGGGAGTGATCTGTCCATGCCCGTAGGTCTTCCAGCATGTTTGCTTTCATGAGCGGTTTTATGGCATTTTTGATCTGTTGTAGTGCAGGTTGTATGTGGATCTGCACTCTGTCAATGTACCTTGTGCTCTTGGCTAGTTCATCCGCTTTATCGTTGCCTGGAATTCCTATGTGACTCGGTATCCAGTTCATAGTGACTGGTCTTCCTCTTTCGCTGTGCTGGTAGAGCAGTGACTTGATCCCAGCCAGCAAGGCCTTGTTCTCTTTAATTCTGATTTGTTGCAAGGCCTGCATGGAGGATTTGGAGTCAGTGTGGATGATGACGGGTCCTTCCTCATTCTCCAGAGAGTACAGTAGGGCCTGTCTTATCGCTACTAATTCTGTCTGCATTGTTGAGGCACAATTTGATGTTCTCCAGCATGCTTGGAAATTGTTTGAATATACTGCTGCTCCAGTAGTTTTATTTTCTGGATCCACAGTGCCGTCGGTGTAGTATGTTTGGGCCCCCAGGATTTCAGTGCTCCTGATAGACTCGTAGGCTGCTGCTCTTAGTTCCTCTCTTGAGCAGTCTTCTTTTGCTCTGGGAAGGTGTGTGTAATGGAATTTTGCATAATCCTTTTTCCAGGGCGGGATATGTTGCACATCCTGCGCTGTGTCTGGTCTCATGTTTAGCATTGCCTCTGCCATATCTAACCTCTTGATGTTGTCACTTTGGTCTTTTCCGTAGGAGTTCGGGCTCCGAATCTCTGGATGTTTATTTAGTTCTCCCTTTGTTCTGGTCTTGGAGATTGAGTCTCTCTCTGAGAGGAAGATTTTTGCCATTGTACTGGCATTTCTCTGTGCAATCCTATCTTCTACTTTTGGCATGTTAGTCTCAAGCCTGAGGTTGCACAGTCTTGTCCACATGGGTGCCCCAAGCATGAGTCTCATTGCCTTATTCTGTATTACTTCCAGAGTTTCCTTTTGTGCCTCTGTTAGCTTTACCAGGGCGGGGGCAGCATAGTCAATCAATGATCTGGTGCAGGCTATATAGTACGTTTTCTGTACATGTTCATTTGCACCATCCTTCAAAGATGACATATATCTCATTGCTGCTGTTCTTGCTTCTGCTCTTTCCTTCAGGTATTTGATTTCGTTCTTGAAGGTTAGTTGCTGGTCTAGGATGATTCCCAGATACATGTACTTGTCCACCCACTCTAGCGGTTCAGCTCCTATTGTGAGTGGTTGGAGTGGTCTGTGTGCTTTTACTGCCATGGCCTTTGTCTTATTTATATTGATTTTGAGGCCTAGTTCCTCCGACTTTTTGCTGATTTCATTGAGGGCTCTTTGCATTCTAGGCACTCTGACAGGTCCTCTTGCGACTATGCACACATCGTCGGCGTATATGAAAATTTCTACGCCTTCGGGAAGCTGCAGTGAGGCTAGGTTCTCCATGAGAATATTGAATAGGAGAGGACTTAGTATTCCTCCCTGTGGTGTGCCATTTTCCAAGTCATGGAAGGTGGATATCACCCCTTGGAATTTGACCCTCGCCTGTCTTCTTAGCACATAGTTTTTTGTCCAGGCTAGAAGGTGTCCTTTGACTCCTTTCTTCATCAGTGAGTGGAGTACTGCTGCTGGACTGGCTAGCTCGAAGGCTTTTTCAAAGTCTATGAAGACTACTACAGCCTTTCCTTGATTTATGTAGCTGAGGACATCTGTCAGACACTCTGTAGTTCCAACTCCTTGTTGGTATGCATATAGCTGTTTGTGTAGAGGACCAATTTTGTATGTTATCCTGTTGAGCACCATTTTCTCTCCAGTTTTTTCCATGCAGGAGACTAGTGCTATGGGTCTCGGGTTGTCTGGATCTTTAGGTTTTGGAATTGGCTTTGTGTCTTGTTGCCTCCAAGTCTGCGGTCTTGTGTGCTCTGCATGTGTTTTGTTCATGATCCTCAGGAAGGCGTTTTCTCCTGCAGGACCCATGTTACTTATCATTGTGTATGTTATCCTGTCTGCTCCTGGTGCTGTATCTTTGCCAGTTTTGTATACTGCCCTTAGTTCTTCTACTGTGTAAGGGGTGTCCGTGTCATCTGGTGTGAAGCAAGCCTCGTTAACTTCTTCCCATCTGATCGGTGCTAGCTGATCCTGTCGTCTTCTGGTTTCAGGAGAGAGATTGTTTGATTTTGTCCTGTTAGCAAAGGATGTTGCTAGTCTCTCTGCTTCTTCTAGAGGTTGAGGGTGAGTTGCTATCGCTGACTTCTTTTTTCCGGCTACTCTGTTCAGCCATTTCCATAGTTCTGAAAGGGATGTGTGCTCTGATAGTTTAGCACACCATTCCAGCCATTTTTCAATTCTTATTTCCTGGAGCCTCTGATGGACGTCATTTTTGACTGTTTGTAGCAACTCTCTGTTTTCAGCTGTTGCTCTTCTTCTGTAGATCTTTGTGACTCTGTTTAGTAGGGTTTTCAGCTGTCTTACCTCTTGGCAGTAGTACCAGGAGTCTTTGTAGCTGTAGTTCCTCTGAGCTGTCTTTATTGGCATTGCTTTATTTGCTGCATTATGTATGGCGTCAACTAGGTCTTTTTCTAGTTGGTCTATATCCTCTGGGGGCGTGTACTGTGCTGCCCATTCCTCAAGTGCTAGTCTGAAAATAACCCAGTTTGCCAAGTCTTGATTCCATCTTGGTGGAGGTGGCGGTATTGGAGGTAGTTGTTGCATTTCCAATTCTGTCATTGTTGCAAAGTGGTCGCTGACTAATGTGGGATGCACTTGCCATCTTGTAAGGTGCCTGATTGTCGTTGTGGCAAATGTTAGATCTAATCTGCCTCCTCTTATATGTGTGGATTGCCCTGTGTTGAGCAGTGCGACTCCCTCAAATTCCTCCAGAGAGTAGGCTACGTGTTCCCCTGCCTGGTTAGTGATTGTCGGGGAAGATAGTAGAGGATGATGTGCGTTGAAGTCCCCACATATTATTGTAGGTGTGTCAGTTGCATGGGCGAAGAGCTGCGTCAGTTGTAGTTCTCCTGGGCTTTCTCTATTTATTTTCCTGTAGAGATTGTATATGTCTAGTCTCTGGTTTTGCAGAGTTATTCTAATTGCCATGCTCTCCACATTCTCTCCGCAGGGGATCGGATTGTGTATTCTTACTGCTGGGATTGTATTCTTGATGAGAATAGCCAGTCCCCTGTCGGTGCCTATGTCTGGAGTTGTGTCTGGAGTTGTATAAGCATTATACCCAGCTATTCTAAACTTGGTTCCTGTTTTTAGACGGGTTTCCTGAAGTAGGATGATGTCTACATTTTCTGTTTTGCAGACTGCAATAAGTGTAGCTGTTTTAGGCCTCACTCCATCAGCATTCCAGTTAATTATTTTCAGCATTGTTGTACGTTAGGGAGAAGCGCCTGGGGTCTCTTGGTGCAAAAGTGATGGAGTTATCATCTACCGTATTTGATGAAGATGATGAAGATGAGGGGAGAGGGGTGATGTTTTGGGGTTTAGTGGATGAGGAAGGTGTAGGATCATGGGGGGAGGTGGTAGGTTGGGATGAGGGTGTTGGGGAGGGATTTGTTGCAGCCGCGGGGGCTGTCTCCTGCATAGCGGTAGAGGGGGAGGGGGACTTGGAATTACCCTTGAGAAGGCTTTTTAATAGTTCTTCTATCCCTGTTTTGATGGCTTCTATGTCCATGCCATTCTGGATGATGCTGGTGGAGAAGTTTGTAAGCTTCTCCTTTAGCTCGGCCGTTTTGAGCCACATTGTTCTCGGCAGAGGTTTTGGGGCTTGCCGTGTATTTGTAGCTGGTCTGGACGGTGTTCTTTTCCTGTTTCGGCTGAAATCTCTTCTGGACTGTTCCAGTTCTTCCCTCGTGTAAAACCTTTTACGGGGCTGGGGTTTGGGGAGGTTTCTTCCCCTAGATCTACTTCTTTGCCCTTCTGGTTCCTTTGGAAGAGCAGCCTTTACTATGGCCAGTCTTGCTGGGCAACCCCAGGCCATAGCGGTATGTTTGAGGTGGCAATTTGAGCACCTGGGTGTGGTTGGTTCTCCAGCTTTATGTTTGTTTATGCACTCTTCAGTCGGGTGCCTCTTGCTGCATACTGCACATATCTCTACCTGAGATATGCATTGAGCCTTGTGATGCCCAAATTTCTGACATTTGTAGCATCTGAGAGGTTCAGGGTAGTAGGTTTTTGTGGTATATTTTCCAAATATTCCCAGGTCTATTTTCTCTGGGATTTTTCCTACGAAAGTTACCAGGATTGTTTTCGTCAGGCTGCCTTGCTTATTTTTCATTCTTTCCGCAGCAGTTACATATTCCAGTTCTTTTATTCGGCTTTCATGTAGTTCAAATGGGTAGCCGACAACAACTGCTTTTTTGATTCTGTCTTCTTCTTTCAGTTCTTTTAGGTTGATGGCCGAGGTGTTCCTTAGGATGGATAAGGCCTTTTGATCTCTTGTTGAGATTGTCCAGTGTCCCTGCTTATTGGGTCTTGCCAGCATTTTTAAGTTTTTATTCTTTCTTTCAAAGTCCGCTACAGCTCTGTAAGCCTCAGTGGGGTTACTTGCAAGGACCCTGAAGTAAGTTGGTTTTGGCTGGTTCTCATTCCTTGTTTGGTTGGTTCTAGTTGATGTTGGGTTGGTTTCCTCGTGTTCGCTGATCGTGATTCTTTTACCGTGCCTTTTTGTTCTTTTAGACTGTGCTATTTGCCAGTCTTGGTTTCCATCTTCATCCTGTTCATTGGTTCTTTTCCTACGTCCTTCTTCAGTTCCGGTTCCGGTTTCCATGGTGGTGGGGTTCGTTTGGGTATCCATTTCCAGAGTCATTCCAAGTCGTAAGAAGTGGGGAGGGAGAGACAGACAGTGTGACTGGTCGGGTTGTCCAACCCTTTAAGCCCTAAGGCCCCAGACAAAGTTATACTCGGAGTAGAAATATGAGTTAAAAAAGAACCTGAAATTCAAATGTTATAATTATGAGGATGGGGAGGCCCTATCTATCCTATCAGTAGCTATGTACTGACTGCAGCAGTTGCAGCTGGGGATTCCCCTTACTGCTCTTGGAGCACTAAGACGACCCAGCAGTCAAGTCCTACAGTCAGGGGCTTTGAGGGTAATCAAACTCTTACACCAGTTTATTTTTAAAACTTACTCTTTTCTCCGTCGTATTCCTATCCTATCTCTACACTTGGCTTATAGGCGCCAAGCCTAACAGTCCTGTGCCACTTGCCACAGACGGCGAGAGTGGAAGATTTCGACTCTTTATTCCTGCTTCAACTGGAGTTTTAAGACCACAACGGCTACCAGATGTTCCACAGGAGAGTCTAGTTAGTAGAAAAGTTAGTGTGTCAGTAATTTTATTCTTTCTTATAGAAAGAGCTGTAAACCAGCCAAATATATAGGTTGAGCCTTCTGCAGAAGGCTCTGAAGACGCCCTTCAGCGGCGTGCACGGCAGGAGCAGCAGCAGGGCAGCCCTTACAAACAGTCAGCAGGGCAGAAGCAGTGCAGCAACAGCAGGCAGGTCCTGGGGTGTCAGCAGCAGCAGCAGCAGCAGCAGCAGCAGCAGCAGCAGCAGCAGCAGGTCAGCAGCAGTGGCAGCAGCAGCAGCAGAAGCAGGCAAGCAGGCAGGTCCTCAGGAAGCAGCAGAGCAGGAAGGTCTGGGAGGTGTTCTCTCAGTGGGAGCTGAGAGAGCACTGTGTGCCTGGGCCGCAGCCATTTTGCTATTTATACCCTCTCTGATGACGTCATGGACAAATCCGATTTTACATTGGTTACACCGTCACTGCCTCAAGCCAAAACCCGTGGCGCACATGCTCAACGCACTCTCTTGCAAAATAACGCGCACCAGAGGCAAAACATGCCTAAAACAAGCATCACATACAACGCACAAACGCACAGCCCACTCGCACGTGCAGTGGCACGAAAAACAAACTCTCAAAACTTGTCCAAATGACACTTATGAAAAAGGCGGAAACGCGCATCAACACACGGCCGCTACTGTAGGGCTCTCACAGGCCGTATATAAGGCAGAAAAGCCGACAGCCGCGCATTCAGTTGCAACCAGACACACGCTAGAGCAACAGCATCATGACTGGCCGCGGCAAGGGAGGCAAGGGTCTCGGAAAGGGAGGAGCCAAGAGGCACAGGAAGGTGCTTCGCGACAACATCCAGGGCATCACCAAGCCTGCCATCCGTCGTCTAGCCCGACGTGGTGGTGTCAAGCGTATCTCCGGTCTCATCTACGAAGAAACTCGTGGTGTGCTCAAGGTATTCCTCGAGAACGTCATCAGGGATGCCGTCACCTACACCGAACACGCCAAGAGGAAGACCGTCACTGCCATGGACGTCGTCTATGCCCTGAAACGCCAAGGCCGTACCCTGTACGGTTTCGGTGGTTAGGTTGTCTGGCCCCCGACCATGCCAACACATCTTGAAGAAATTCAAGATGATGTTGCTGCTAGTACCCGGACCTTTTTAGGTCCACAGAACATTCAAATAAGCAAAGGTTCCCCGTGACTGATTTGTTTTTGCAACCAAATAAAAGAGACTAGTCTTCTTCTTCTTCTTCTTCTTCTTCTTCTTCTTCTGTTTCGTGACAAATGATACGTTCACTATATACAATATATAATTATAATTCTTATCATTAGGTCAGGTCTTGTACTGGAATCTCCGTCATTTATTCTAGCAATTCTAATTACCAAAAAAAAAAAGAAAAAAAAAAGCGTATACTCTTCGCTAGGATGTATTTTCATTATTGTCTTGTTATGTGCTGTGTGTCATGCATAACGAGCATGTATTATCGTTATTACTGAGTCACTATACATGTATATACTGTATGTATGATTATAATCACCTTAGTGTGTGATTCTCCCTTGCGTTTTCGGGCACCTGGCTGCGCAACTGTCGTCAACAATGTCATCACGTTATTATTATTATTATTATTATTATTATTATTATTATTATTATTATTATTATACTCTAGACGAAGGCACATGGTGGTGGGGGGTACATTTTCGTGCATTACGCTCGTGAATTTCACGTCGAGAGACTTTTTTTTTTCTTTCTTTCTTTTTACGTTATGTATGGAATCTGATCAAATGCATCATTGGTACAAGTTCCAAACACTTAATCCTCGCCAACGGCCATACCACGTTGAAAGCACCGCTTCTCGTCCGATCAGCGAAGTTAAGCAACGTTGGGTCTGGTCAGTACTTGGATGGGTGACCGCCTGGGAACACCAGATGCTGTTGGCGTCGAACTCTTTTTTTCCGTTTTTGTCGCCTTGTTATTATGTGTTCGGCTCTCTTTCATTCATTTACTAAATAATCAATTATCATGGTGCACGTGTCCGGCAACGTCAAAACATTATTATTATTATTATTATTATTATTATTATTATTATTATTATTATTATTATTATTATTATTATTATTATACTGCCATAGTATGGGTGGAATATCGTACTCTGCACGAATCATTTTATAGACAGACAGACAGACAGACAGACAGACAGACAGACAGACAGACAGACAGACAGACAGACAGACAGACAGACAGACAGACAGACAGACAGACAGACAGACAGACAGACAGACAGACAGATTTGGTCTTTTCCTGTGATTTATAATTCGCAATGCAGTGTATATTACAGCATGTTCTGCACGGCTCTTTATTTCCTCTGCAATTGCACTGTCTGATTATGAGAATGAAAAAAAAATAAGGTGGTTTTGTCTTGTATATACTGTATAGTCATTAAGAGGTTTCTGCTTATAGGATTGGAAATGTGGTTCCAAATTGGAACCGAGGGTTTTACACAGAGTGCCTGCCAAGCAACTGTTGTTGTTGTTGTTGTAGTTGTTTACTTGGAGGATGTGTATTTGGTGACGGCCTTGGTGCCCTCAGAGACGGCGTGCTTAGCCAGTTCACCAGGAAGCAGGAGGCGGACAGCAGTCTGGATCTCCCGGGAGGTGATGGTAGAGCGCTTGTTGTAATGGGCCAGGCGGGAAGCCTCGGCAGCGATGCGCTCAAAGATGTCGTTCACGAACGAGTTCATGATGGACATGGCCTTGGAAGAGATACCGGTGTCGGGGTGGACCTGCTTCAGCACCTTGTAGATGTAGATGGAATAACTTTCCTTCCTCCTCCTCTTCTTTTTCTTATCACCCTTGGCAATGCTCTTCTGAGCCTTGCCAGCCTTTTTGGCGGCCTTTCCGGAAGTCTTGGGCGGCATACTGACGACGACGTTACCTCAGTAATGATGCCATCACCACTCAGCCCTTACCATTTTATACGTAACCGGCGGGTTTGAAGAAACGGGCAGTCTATTTTTCATTGGCTGATTCAAATGCGGGTTGCATATTGATTGGCTGCCATGTGCAGTGTGCAAGCCAGCCGGAGGGTATAAAATTGCTAGGTTCCCGAGTTGGCGGCATCAGTTGGTTCGAGCTAACGCATCGCACGAGAGATCCTTTCATCATGTCTGGTCGCGGCAAAGGAGGCAAAGTCAAGGGAAAGTCCAAGTCTCGCAGCAGCAGAGCTGGCCTTCAATTCCCCGTGGGACGTATCCACCGCCTGTTGCGCAAGGGCAACTATGCTGAACGTGTAGGAGCAGGCGCTCCAGTCTACCTGGCTGCAGTCATGGAGTACTTGGCTGCTGAGGTACTCGAGTTGGCCGGTAACGCTGCCCGTGACAACAAGAAGACCAGGATCATCCCCCGTCACTTGCAACTGGCCATTCGCAACGACGAAGAGCTCAACAAGTTGCTGTCTGGCGTGACCATCGCCCAGGGAGGCGTCCTGCCTAACATCCAGGCCGTTCTCTTGCCCAAGAAGACTGAGAAGAAGTAAATCCTTGCTGTTGCAAGGGTCTGCTTTTGCTGCCACAATCAGGCTCCATATTGGAGCCACATCTTTTGACTATAAGAAAGAAATCGAAATGACATCCTATAGTAGTATACTGTACACTGAACCCCTGCCCGTTTTGGCCTAATTTTTGCGCTTTTGGACTCTTTTTTTTTTTTTTTTTTTTTTTTTTTTTTTTTTTTTTAAACTGATTTCTTCCCCTTTCTTTCTCTCTCTCTCTCTCTCTCTCTCTCTCTCTCTCTCTCTCTCTCTCTCTCTCTCTCTCTCTCTCTCTCTCTCTCCTGGAAGCCTGAGGTACCGTCTGCTGTAGATGGTAAAACCGTGACTGAAATTTTAGGCCATAAATAACATTGATGTTGGCTCATTTATGAATTTTTTAACAGGCTTGGCTTCTGGTATTTAGAAAAGATGTGAGAATTTTTATATAAGTGTGTGTGGTTTTCAGCCAATTCGGTTGGTTCTCAGCGTGATGTTTTATGTATATTATTATTATTATTATTATTATTATTATTATTATTATTATTATTATTATTATTATTATTATTATTATTATCATTTATTTATACATAATAGTGTGTGGCTCTACACCCTTTCACCCTCAACTGGAAAAAGTTGAACTTCATTTAAAAAAAGAAAAAAGTTGGCTTTCATAGTCAAAAACCTGAAGCTCATTCCAATGAAAAATATGGCATTCATTCACTCATTCATTCATTCACTCACTCATTCATTCATTCATTCATTCATTCATTCATTCATTCATTCATGTTGACTGAAAATTGAACTGCGCTTTAACAGAGTTGGCTTTCGTATTAAAAGAAAAAAAAAATGTATAGTGGCCTTCCTTGCAAATGTCAAAAGTTGAGCCGCAATTGAAAAAAAAAAAAAAAAAGCTACATTTCAAATTTGAAAAACCGACTTTCAATTTCATACAAATGGAATTCAATTCGGAAAAGAAAATGTGTCAAAATTCTCGAGAATTGCAAATTCTCCATTCCAGAGGATTTCAAAATTCTCAAATCTCGACTGTTTCAAGATTCTCTAGTCTCCAGGGGTGCAAATTCTCGATTCGAATTATAAATTCTCGAATCTCGAGAATTGCAAATTCCCGATTGTCAAGAATTTCCAGTTCTCGATTCTTCGGCATTTCAAATTCTCGAGAATCGAGAATTTTCAATTCACGAGATTCATTCGACAATTTTCAATGCTCAGGGTTCGAGAATTTGAAATTCTCGAGATTCGGGAATTTCGAAATTCCTCCTGAGGGTTTCACAGTCTCGACAATTTGTCACTTTCGAGATTAGGGGAACTCTGACGCTTCTGGAATCGAGAATTGTAATTCGGCAACTTTGCAATTCTCGAGTTTCGGCAATTTGAAATTCTCAAGAGCCAAGAATTTGATATGGTCGAGAATTTTCAGTTCTCGAGACTCGAGAAGCCGCAACTCTCGACAATCAAGAACTTGCTGCTGCTGCTGCTGCAGTTCTCGGCACTCGAGAATTTGAAATTCTCAAGAACCGAAAATTTGATATTACCGAGGATCGGGAATTTTCAGCTCTCGAGATTCGAGAATCTGCAGTTAATTCTCCAGGATCAAGAACTTGCAATTCCCGAGCGAGATTCGAGAATTTTCAAATTCCCGAGAACCGAGATGTTGCAATTCTCGACAACAGGCAATTAGCAATTCTACAGTAGGGGTTCGCTCGAGAATTTGAAATTCTCCACAATCAACAATTTGCAGTTCTCGACATTCGGGAATTTGAAATTCTCGAGAATCAAGAATTTGCAGCTCTCCAGAATTAAGAATGTGCAGTTCTCTGGAATCGAGAATTTGTCATTCTCGACATCCGAGAATCTTGAAATTCTCGTGAATCGGGAGTTTTCAAATTCTGGAGGTTCGGGAATTTGCACTTCTCGACAGTAGAGTATCTGCAGTTCTAGAGGTGCGGGGGGAATTTGAAATTCTCGAGAATCAGGAATTTGCAGTTCTCGACAGTAAAGAACTTGAAGTTCTAGGGGTGAATTTGAGATTCTCGAGAACAGAGACTCTACTGTAAGAATTTGCAATTCTCGAGACTCGAGGATTTGAAATGATCGAGAAGAACCAACCAAGAGAATTTGCAGTTCCCGAGAATTAAGAATGTGCAATTCTCCTGGAATCGAGAATTTCTCATTCCCGAGATTCGAGAATATTGAAATTCTCGGGAATGGAGGACTTGCAGCTTTCGGGACTTTGCAAATGCTCAGGGTTTCGAGGGGTTTGCAATTCTCGAGGATGGAGAATTTGCAATTCTAGAGGTTCGAGAATTTGAAGAAGCTGTCGAGATTAGAGAACTTGAAATTCTCGAGAATCAAGAATATGCAATTCTCGGGGATGGGCAATTCTCGAGAATTTTGCACTTCTCGAGAATCAAGAATTTGCAGCAATTCTCTGCAGTCGAGAAATTCCAATTCGAGACATTCGACATTCCCTGGGAATCGGGGCTTGGAAATTCTCAAAAAAAAACCAACTGTCTGTAATCCTCCTCCTCCTCCTCCTCCTCCTCCTCCTCCTCCTCCTCCTCCTCCTCCTCCTCGAGGTTTGAGAGCGCTCGCTGAAATTCTCGAGGTTCGAGACCTTTGGAATCCTCGAGGTTTGAGAACGCTGAAATTCTCCTCGAGGTTCGGGAGCTTTGGAATTCTCGAGATTCGAGAATTTGAAGTTCTCAACAATCGGCAATTTGGTGTGATCGAGAATCAAGAATATGCAATTCTAGGGAATCGAGAACTGCCAATTCTCCGGATCCGAGAGTTTTGGAATTCTCGAGAATCAAGAATTTGCAATTCTGGAGAATCGAGAGCCTGAAAAATTCTCGACATTCGAGGAGAAACTTGACATTCTCTGGGAATCGAGAATTGGAAATACTCAAGAATCGGGGGTTTGCAATCCTCGAGATTTGAGAACGTTGAAATGCTCAAGAATCAAGAATTTACAATTCTCGAGTTTCGAGAGCTTTGCAATTCTCATCGGGATCCGAGAATTTGGAATTCTCAGCAATCGACAATCGGGTGTGATGTCCGAGAATCAGCAATTTGCCATTCTAGGGAATCGAGAACCGGCGATTCTCCAGATTCGAGAGCATCGGACTTCCCCAGAATCAAGAATGTGCAATTCTCGAGATTCGGGAGCTATGGAATTCTCATCGAGATCCGGGAATTTGAAATTCTCAACAATCGGCAATTGGCTGTGATGATCGAGAACCAGCAATTCGCCATTCCAGGGAATCGACAACTGGCAATTCTCCGGGTTCGAGAGCATCGGACTTCCCCAGAATCAAGAGTCCGCAATTCTCGAGATTCGGGAGCTTTGGAATTCTCATCGAGATCCGAGAATTTCAAATTCTCAACGGTTGGGTGTGATGCCCGAGAATCAGCAATTCGCCATTCTAGGGAATCGACAACTGGCAATTCTCCAGGCTCGAGAGCAGCGGACTTCCCCAGAATCAAGGATCTGCAATCCTCGAGATTCGGGAGCTTTGGAATTCTCGTCAAGATCCGAGAATGTGAAATTCTCAACATTCGACAATTGGGTGTGACGGTCGAGAATCACCCGTTCGCCATTCTAGGGAATCGAGAACCGGCAATTCTCCAGCTTCGAGAGCAGCGGACGTCCCGAGAATCAAGAATGTGCAATTCTCGAGATTCGAGAGCTTTGGAATTCTCATCGGGATCCCAGAATTTCAAATTCTCAACAATCGACAATTGGGTGTGACGGTCGGGAACCACCAATTCGCCATTCCAGGGAATCGACAACTGGCAATTCTCCAGGCTCGAGAGCAGCGGACGTCCCCAGAATCAAGAATCCGCGATTCTCGAGATTCGGGAGCTTTGGAATTCTCATCGAGATCCCAGAATTTCAAATTCTCAACAGTCAACAATTGGGTGTGACGTTCGGGAACCACCAATTCGCCACTCCAGGGAATCGACAACTGGCCATTCTCCAGGCTCGAGAGCAGCGGACGCCCCCAGAATCAAGAATCCGCGACTCTCGAGATTCGGGAGCTTTGGAATTCTCATCGAGATCCCAGAATTTCAAATTCTCAACAACCGACAACTGGCTCTGATGATCGAGAATCACCAATTCGCCATTCCAGGGAATCGACAACTGGCCATTCTCCAGGCTCGAGAGCAGCAGCGGACGTCCCCAGAATCAAGAATCCGCGATTCTCGAGATTCGGGAGCTTTGGAATTCTCATCGAGATCCCAGAATTTCAAATTCTCAACAGTCGACAATTGGGTGTGACGTTCGGGAACCACCAATTTGCCACTCTAGGGAATCGAGAACTGGCAATTCTCCAGGCTCGAGACCATCGGACTTCCCCTGAATCAAGAATCTGCGATTCTCGGGATTCGGGAGCTTTGGAATTCTCATCGAGATCCCAGAATTTCAAATTCTCAACAGTCGACGATTGGGTGTGACGTTCGGGAACCACCAATTCGCCACTCCAGGGAATCGGCAACTGGCCATTCTCCAGGCTCGAGAGCAGCGGACGTCCCCAGAATCATGAATCCGCGATTCTCGGGATTCGGGAGCTTTGGAATTCTCATCGAGATCCCAGAATTTCAAATTCTCAACAGTCGACGATTGGGTGTGATGATCGACAATCAGCAATTTGCCACTCTAGGGAATCGAGAACTGGCAATTCTCCAGGCTCGAGACCGTCGGACTTCCCCTGAATCAAGAATCTGCAATTCTCGGGATTCGGGAGCTTTGGAATTCTCATCGAGATCCCAGAATTTCAAATTCTCAACAGTCGACAATTGGGTGTGACGTTCGGGAACCACCAATTCGCCACTCCAGGGAATCGACAACTGGCAATTCTCCAGGCTCGAGAGCAGCGGACGCCCCCAGAATCAAGAATCCGCGACTCTCGAGATTCGGGAGCTTTGGAATTCTCATCGAGATCCCAGAATTTCAAATTCTCAACAACCGACAACTGGCTCTGATGATCGAGAATCACCAATTCGCCATTCCAGGGAATCGACAACTGGCCATTCTCCAGGCTCGAGAGCAGCGGACGTCCCCAGAATTAAGAATCCGCGATTCTCGAGATTCGGGAGCTTTGGAATTCTCATCGAGATCCCAGAATTTCAAATTCTCAACAGTCGACGATTGGCTCTGATGCTCGAGAATCACCAATTCGCCATTCCAGGGAATCGGCAACTGGCCATTCTCCAGGCTCGAGAGCAGCGGACGTCCCCAGAATCATGAATCCGCGATTCTCGAGATTCGGGAGCTTTGGAATTCTCATCGAGATCCCAGAATTTCAAATTCTCAACAGTCGACGATTGGGTGTGATGATCGAGAATCAGCAATTTGCCACTCTAGGGAATCGAGAACTGGCAATTCTCCAGGCTCGAGACCATCGGACTTCCCCTGAATCAAGAATCTGCAATTCTCGGGATTCGGGAGCTTTGGAATTCTCATCGAGATCCGAGAATTTCAAATTCTCAACAGTCGACAACTGGCTCTGATGCTCGAGAATCACCAATTCGCCATTCCAGGGAATCGGCAACTGGCAATTCTCCAGGCTCGAGAGCAGCGGACGTCCCCAGAATCAAGAATCCGCGATTCTCGAGATTCGGGAGCTTTGGAATTCTCATCGAGATCCCAGAATTTCAAATTCTCAACAGTCGACAATTGGGTGTGACGTTCGGGAACCACCAATTCGCCACTCCAGGGAATCGACAACTGGCAATTCTCCAGGCTCGAGAGCAGCGGACGCCCCCAGAATCAAGAATCCGCGACTCTCGGGATTCGGGAGCTTTGGAATTCTCATCGAGATCCCAGAATTTCAAATTCTCAACAGTCGACGATTGGGTGTGACGTTCGGGAACCACCAATTCGCCACTCCAGGGAATCGACAACTGGCAATTCTCCAGGCTCGAGACCATCGGACTTCCCCTGAATCAAGAATCTGCAATTCTCGGGATTCGGGAGCTTTGGAATTCTCATCGAGATCCGAGAATTTCAAATTCTCAACAGTCGACAACTGGCTCTGATGCTCGAGAATCACCAATTCGCCATTCCAGGGAATCGGCAACTGGCAATTCTCCAGGCTCGAGAGCAGCGGACGTCCCCAGAATCAAGAATCCGCGATTCTCGAGATTCGGGAGCTTTGGAATTCTCATCGAGATCCCAGAATTTCAAATTCTCAACAGTCGACAATTGGGCGTGACGTTCGGGAACCACCAATTCGCCACTCCAGGGAATCGACAACTGGCAATTCTCCAGGCTCGAGAGCAGCGGACGCCCCCAGAATCAAGAATCCGCGACTCTCGAGATTCGGGAGCTTTGGAATTCTCATCGAGATCCCAGAATTTCAAATTCTCAACAACCGACAACTGGCTCTGATGACCGAGAATCACCAATTCGCCATTCCAGGGAATCGACAACTGGCCATTCTCCAGGCTCGAGAGCAGCGGACGTCCCCAGAATTAAGAATCCGCGATTCTCGAGATTCGGGAGCTTTGGAATTCTCATCGAGATCCCAGAATTTCAAATTCTCAACAGTCGACGATTGGGTGTGATGATCGAGAATCAGCAATTTGCCACTCTAGGGAATCGAGAACTGGCAATTCTCCAGGCTCGAGACCATCGGACTTCCCCTGAATCAAGAATCTGCAATTCTCGGGATTCGGGAGCTTTGGAATTCTCATCGAGATCCGAGAATTTCAAATTCTCAACAGTCGACAACTGGCTCTGATGCTCGAGAATCACCAATTCGCCATTCCAGGGAATCGGCAACTGGCCATTCTCCAGGCTCGAGAGCAGCGGACGTCCCCAGAATCAAGAATCCGCGATTCTCGAGATTCGGGAGCTTTGGAATTCTCATCGAGACCCCAGAATTTCAAATTCTCAACAGTCGACGATTGGGTGTGATGATCGAGAATCAGCAATTTGCCACTCTAGGGAATCGAGAACTGGCAATTCTCCAGGCTCGAGACCGTCGGACTTCCCCTGAATCGAGAATCTGCAATTCTCGGGATTCGGGAGCTTTGGAATTCTCATCGAGATCCCAGAATTTCAAGTTCTCAACAGTCGACAATTGGGTGTGACGTTCGGCAACCACCAATTCGCCACTCCAGGGAATCGACAACTGGCAATTCTCCAGGCTCGAGAGCAGCGTACGCCCCCAGAAGCAAGAATCCGCGACTCTCGAGATTCGGGAGCTTTGGAATTCTCATCGAGATCCCAGAATTTCAAATTCTCAACAACCGACAACTGGCTCTGATGATCGAGAATCACCAATTCGCCATTCCAGGGAATCGGCAACTGGCCATTCTCCAGGCTCGAGAGCAGCGGACGTCCCCAGAATTAAGAATCCGCGATTCTCGAGATTCGGGAGCTTTGGAATTCTCATCGAGATCCCAGAATTTCAAATTCTCAACTGTCGACGATTGGGTGTGATGATCGAGAATCAGCAATTCGCCACTCTAGGGAATCGAGAACTGGCAATTCTCCAGGCTCGAGACCATCGGACTTCCCCTGAATCAAGAATCTGCGATTCTCGGGATTCGGGAGCTTTGGAATTCTCATCGAGATCCCAGAATTTCAAATTCTCAACAGTCGACAATTGGGTGTGACGTTCGGGAACCACCAATTCGCCATTCCAGGGAATCGACAACTGGCAATTCTCCAGACTCGAGAGCAGCGGACGTCCCCAGAATCAAGAATCCGCGACTCTCGAGATTCGGGAGCTTTGGAATTCTCATCGAGATCCCAGAATTCCAAATTCTCAACAATCGGCAACTGGGTGTGATGATCGAGAATCAGCAATTCGCCATTCTAGGGAATCGAGAACTGGCATTTCTCCAGATTCGAGAGTGTCGGGCGCCACGAGAATCAAGAATTTGCTATTCTGAACGGTCGAGAATGTGAAAATCCCCAGTTTCGAGAAACTTGGTATTCTATGGGAATCGAGAATTGGGAATACTCAGGAATCGAGGATTAATCTGGCAATCCTCGAGATTTGAGAACGTTGAAATTCTCGAGATTCGAGAATGTGAAATTCTCAAACCTTCGACAATCTGATGTGATCGAGGGTCAGGAATTGGCAATTTTTCGGGGATCGAGAAGTGGCAATTCTCGAGATTCGAGAGTCTTGGAGTTCTGGAGAATCAAGAATCTGCAATTCTGGACGGTCGAAAATTTGAAATTCTCGACATTCGAGAAATGCGGCATTCTCTGGGAATCGAGAATTGGGAATGCTCAGGAATCGAGGATTACTTTGGTGCTCATCGAGGTTTGAGAACTTTGAAATTCTCGAGATTCAAGAATTTGAAATTCTCAAACAGTCGACAATCTGATGTGATCGAGAATCAAGAATATGCAATTCTCGGGGGATCGAGAAGTGGCAATTCTCGAGATTCGAGAGTCTTGGAATTCTCGAGATTCAAGAATTTGCAATTCTGGACGGTCGAGAATTTGAAATTCTCGACGTTCGAGAAATGTGGCAGTCCCTGGGAATGGAGAATTGGAAATACCCAAGAACCGAGGATTTGTCAACCTCGGGATTTGAGAACGTTGAAATTCTCGAGATTCGAGGATTTGACATTCTCAGACAATCGGCAATTCGGTGTGGTCGAGAATCAAGAATGAGCTCGAGAATTGGCCATTCGGGAGCCTTGGAATTCTCGAGAATCAAGAATTTGCAGTTCTGGACGGTCGAGAATGACATTCGAGAAACTCGACATTCCCTGGGAATCGAGAATTGGAAATGCTCACGAATCGAGGATTTTTGGTACTCCTCGAGGTTCGAGAACGTTGAAATTCTCGAGATTCGAGGATTTGAAATTCTCAGACAATCGACAGTCTGATGTGATCGACAATCAAGAATATGCAATTCTCGGGGATCGAGAAGTGGCAATTCTCGAGATTCGTGAGTCTTGGAATTCTCGAGAATCAAGAATTTGCAATTCTGGACGGTCGAGAATTTGAAATTCTCGACGTTCGAGAAATGTGGCAGTCCCTGGGAGTGGAGAATTGGAAATACCCAAGAACCGAGGGTTTGTCAACCTCGAGTTTTGAGAACGTTGAAATTCTCGAGGTTCGAGAATTTGACATTCTCAGACAATCGGCAATTCGGTGTGATCGAGAATCAAGAATGTGCAATCCTCGGGGCTCGAGAATTGGCCATTCGAGAGCCTTGGAATTCTCGAGAATCAAGAATTTGCAGTTCTGGACGGTCGAGAATGACATTCGAGAAACTTGACATTCCCTGGGAATCGAGAATTGGAAATGCTCAAGAATCGAGGATTTTTTTTTATCCTCGAGATTTGTGAGCGTTGAAATTCTCGAGAATCAAGAACTGGCAATTCCCGTGATTCAGGAGCTTTGAAATTCTCGAGATTCGAGAATTTGAAATTCTCAACAACCGACAGTTTGGTGTGATCGAGAAGCAAGAATGTGCAATTCTCGAGATACGGAAATTGACAATTCTCGAGAATCAAGAACTTGAAATTCTCGAGAATCTAGAATGTGCAATTCTCGAGAATCAACAATTTGCAATTCTCGGGGATCGACAATTTGAAATTATCGACATTCGAAAAATTTGACATTCTCTGGGAATTGACACTGGGAAATTCTCAAGAATCAATTCTCGAGAATTTTGACATTCTCGCTACATACACACAGTCAGGTGATGTTGCATTTTTTTTTTTTTCTTTTAATTAATTTCATTGGTGTTAAATTGATAGTTTTTTTTTTTTTTGAAACCTAGTTTTTTTGGTGTGTGTGTGTGTGAGAGAGAGAGAGAGAGAGAGAGAGAGAGAGAGAGAGAGAGAGAGAGAGAGAGAGAGAGAGAAATTGAGGGTCAATCAACACTTTTCATTTGAACTTCAACTTTGTTCATTTGCAAGTCAAGTTTTTTCATTCAAAGGTCAGTTTCTTTAATGTCAAAGTTACTTTTTTTTTTTTTTTTTTTTTAATCTAGTTGTGTGTGTGTGTGTGTGTGTGTGTGTGTGTGTGTGTGTGTGTGTGTGTGTGTGTGTGTGTGTGTGTGTGAAATTGAGGGTCAATCGACACTTTTCATTTGAACTTCAACTTTGTTCAATTGACAGAGAGAGAGAGAGAGAGAGAGAGAGAGAGAGAGAGAGAGAGAGAGAGAGAGAGATGAAATGTCATTATCAGAATCATACGGGAGTTGGGGTCAGAAATAATGAAGGATAGATAGATAGATAGATAGATAGATAGATAGATAGATAGATAGATAGATAGGTAGGTAGGTAGGTAGGTAGGTAGGTAGGTAGGTAGGTAGGTAGGTAGGTAGGTAGGTAGGTAGAGAATAATAATAATAACTGTCACACTGGGCAAAGCCACACGGTGATGAAGCGTACATTTTCGTGCATTACGCTCGTGAATTTGATGGAGAGAGAGAGAGAGAGAGAGAGAGAGAGAGAGAGAGAGAGAGAGAGAGAGAGAGAGAGAGGCTCTATGTAAGATTTATGTCAAAATGTATCATCATCAGTACAAGTTCCAAACACTTAATCCTCGCCAACGGCCATACCACGTTGAAAGCACCGCTTCTCGTCCGATCAGCGAAGTTAAGCAACGTTGGGTCTGGTCAGTACTTGGATGGGTGACCGCCTGGGAACACCAGATGCTGTTGGCGTCACGCTTTTATTTCTCTCTTGAATCATAATTCTTTTCGTTTTTATCGATAGCTTTTTGCCGCATAAACTGTTTACATTATATTATATTACTAACTTCCATTGACTTCTTCCCGCATATGCAGTTCTTATTTATTACCGAAAAATACGGTACCAGTTACTAATGGTGATAGCTATCATTACTGCTTTAATAATCATTTTATGTCTGAACAAACACACATGCACACACACACACACAGAGAGAGAGAGAGAGAGAGAGAGAGAGAGAGAGTTCATCAATTAGTTTATGGTGTTGCTCATTGCATTGCATTGCATTATCAGTCATTGACTCATGAGATTGGAAGGTGTTTGTTTATTGATTGATTGATTCATTTATTGCAAGAACATGATGATGTGCGTCAACGATTTTTGTTCTTATAGAAAGGTATGTGTGGCCCTTAGAAAGGGCCGGATGGTAGGTACAGCGTGTTGTGGTGCCGCCGTACACTAGGAAGGATTTAGGCTCGCTCTCCACGAATGCGGCGGGCAAGCTGGATGTCCTTGGGCATGATGGTGACCCTCTTGGCGTGGATGGCGCACAAGTTGGTGTCTTCAAAGAGACCGACGAGGTAGGCCTCGGATGCCTCCTGCAGCGCCATGACGGCGGAAGACTGGAAACGGAGGTCGGTCTTGAAGTCCTGGGCAATCTCTCGAACGAGACGCTGGAAGGGCAGCTTTCTGATGAGCAGCTCGGTGCTCTTCTGGTAGCGACGGATCTCACGAAGGGCCACGGTACCGGGCCTGTAACGGTGAGGCTTCTTCACACCTCCTGTAGCAGGAGCAGATTTACGAGCAGCCTTGGTAGCCAGCTGCTTTCGGGGGGCCTTGCCTCCGGTGGACTTGCGGGCAGTTTGCTTCGTACGTGCCATCTTGCTAAGGCGATGAGTAACGTATACGTAGCCTGGGCCGTTGTTGTTGTTGTATTGTATTAAGCCAACTCTTGTGTTGGCACGGGCCTTTCCCTTGTTTGGCCCGTAGGTGATCTGAAAATTTCAGAAGGTCATTTGTTATAGGAAATGTGAAAGAGATTTAGTAGTAGAGACAGTTGTGGATGGAGGAAGGATGATGGTTGTAGTGGGAGGGGGCCATCATGTCACGGATAGTAGTAGTTGAAGATGTAAGGCCTTTGAAAGAAAAATAGAGAAACATTGCAGGTGGGGTTGTCCAACACTTTAAACCCTAGAGTCCCTGCAGAGTATTCTTAGTGGTAGAGTAGTTTAGTTGGAATAAGACAGAGATGATGTGTATAGGGCTTTACGGTGAGGGGATGGGATGAGTTGAGGAGGATGATGGTGGTAGTTAAAGAGGGCCATCTTGGTTTGTTTGTAGTGGTAGTATGAAAGTACATGTTGAGTGAGTTGGTGGCCAGTGCCACTCTGAACACACTTAACATTACATTACTTAATTCAGCTGGAAAGTAGAAGGTGAGAAGTTTGAGTATTCTCATTGCATTGTTCTATCTTGGTGGCGGTAAATTTACTAGCAGCTGGGCATGTGTGTCGATGTCCTCGACTATTGCCTTTGCAAGTGTTGCTGCTATTTTTGCTGCGTCTGGTGAGTTTACATCAGCTTGTACTTCGCCTCTGAGCAGTGCTGTCTCTCTGCATTCTAGCAGGTAGTGTAGGAGAGGCTGCTGTGTTTCTTCCTCGCAGTGCTCACATGGTCTGACACTGGGGTTAACAATTTCCCAGCAGGCTTTGTATCCTAGCCTTAGTCTGTGAATACATACAGCTAGTTTTCTCGGTGTGTGCCTGTCTATGGGGGGAGGCACTAGGTCGGTTGCCCATTTGTACCATCTGGCAGTCGGGGAGTGATCTGTCCATGCCCGTAGGTCTTCCAGCATGTTTGCTTTCATGAGCGGTTTTATGGCATTTTTGATCTGTTGTAGTGCAGGTTGTATGTGGATCTGCACTCTGTCAATGTACCTTGTGCTCTTGGCTAGTTCATCCGCTTTATCGTTGCCTGGAATTCCTATGTGACTCGGTATCCAGTTCATAGTGACTGGTCTTCCTCTTTCGCTGTGCTGGTAGAGCAGTGACTTGATCCCAGCCAGCAAGGCCTTGTTCTCTTTAATTCTGATTTGTTGCAAGGCCTGCATGGAGGATTTGGAGTCAGTGTGGATGATGACGGGTCCTTCCTCATTCTCCGGAGAGTACAGTAGGGCCTGTCTTATCGCTACTAATTCTGTCTGCATTGTTGAGGCACAATTTGATGTTCTCCAGCATGCTTGGAAATTGTTTGAATATACTGCTGCTCCAGTAGTTTTATTTTCTGGATCCACAGTGCCGTCGGTGTAGTATGTTTGGGCCCCCAGGATTTCAGTGCTCCTGATAGACTCGTAGGCTGCTGCTCTTAGTTCCTCTCTTGAGCAGTCTTCTTTTGCTCTGGGAAGGTGTGTGTAATGGAATTTTGCATAATCCTTTTTCCAGGGCGGGATATGTTGCACATCCTGCGCTGTGTCTGGTCTCATGTTTAGCATTGCCTCTGCCATATCTAACCTCTTGATGTTGTCACTTTGGTCTTTTCCGTAGGAGTTCGGGCTCCGAATCTCTGGATGTTTATTTAGTTCTCCCTTTGTTCTGGTCTTGGAGATTGAGTCTCTCTCTGAGAGGAAGATTTTTGCCATTGTACTGGCATTTCTCTGTGCAATCCTATCTTCTACTTTTGGCATGTTAGTCTCAAGCCTGAGGTTGCACAGTCTTGTCCACATGGGTGCCCCAAGCATGAGTCTCATTGCCTTATTCTGTATTACTTCCAGAGTTTCCTTTTGTGCCTCTGTTAGCTTTACCAGGGCGGGGGCAGCATAGTCAATCAATGATCTGGTGCAGGCTATATAGTATGTTTTCTGTACATGTTCATTTGCACCATCCTTCAAAGATGACATATATCTCATTGCTGCTGTTCTTGCTTCTGCTCTTTCCTTCAGGTATTTGATTTCGTTCTTGAAGGTTAGTTGCTGGTCTAGGATGATTCCCAGATACATGTACTTGTCCACCCACTCTAGCGGTTCAGCTCCTATTGTGAGTGGTTGGAGTGGTCTGTGTGCTTTTACTGCCATGGCCTTTGTCTTATTTATATTGATTTTGAGGCCTAGTTCCTCCGACTTTTTGCTGATTTCATTGAGGGCTCTTTGCATTCTAGGCACTCTGACAGGTCCTCTTGCGACTATGCACACATCGTCGGCGTATATGAAAATTTCTACGCCTTCGGGAAGCTGCAGTGAGGCTAGGTTCTCCATGAGAATATTGAATAGGAGAGGACTTAGTATTCCTCCCTGTGGTGTGCCATTTTCCAAGTCATGGAAGGTGGATATCACCCCTTGGAATTTGACCCTCGCCTGTCTTCTTAGCACATAGTTTTTTGTCCAGGCTAGAAGGTGTCCTTTGACTCCTTTCTTCATCAGTGAGTGGAGTACTGCTGCTGGACTGGCTAGCTCGAAGGCTTTTTCAAAGTCTATGAAGACTACTACAGCCTTTCCTTGATTTATGTAGCTGAGGACATCTGTCAGACACTCTGTAGTTCCAACTCCTTGTTGGTATGCATATAGCTGTTTGTGTAGAGGACCAATTTTGTATGTTATCCTGTTGAGCACCATTTTCTCTCCAGTTTTTTCCATGCAGGAGACTAGTGCTATGGGTCTCGGGTTGTCTGGATCTTTAGGTTTTGGAATTGGCTTTGTGTCTTGTTGCCTCCAAGTCTGCGGTCTTGTGTGCTCTGCATGTGTTTTGTTCATGATCCTCAGGAAGGCGTTTTCTCCTGCAGGACCCATGTTACTTATCATTGTGTATGTTATCCTGTCTGCTCCTGGTGCTGTATCTTTGCCAGTTTTGTATACTGCCCTTAGTTCTTCTACTGTGTAAGGGGTGTCCGTGTCATCTGGTGTGAAGCAAGCCTCGTTAACTTCTTCCCATCTGATCGGTGCTAGCTGATCCTGTCGTCTTCTGGTTTCAGGAGAGAGATTGTTTGATTTTGTCCTGTTAGCAAAGGATGTTGCTAGTCTCTCTGCTTCTTCTAGAGGTTGAGGGTGAGTTGCTATCGCTGACTTCTTTTTTCCGGCTACTCTGTTCAGCCATTTCCATAGTTCTGAAAGGGATGTGTGCTCTGATAGTTTAGCACACCATTCCAGCCATTTTTCAATTCTTATTTCCTGGAGCCTCTGATGGACGTCATTTTTGACTGTTTGTAGCAACTCTCTGTTTTCAGCTGTTGCTCTTCTTCTGTAGATCTTTGTGACTCTGTTTAGTAGGGTTTTCAGCTGTCTTACCTCTTGGCAGTAGTACCAGGAGTCTTTGTAGCTGTAGTTCCTCTGAGCTGTCTTTATTGGCATTGCTTTATTTGCTGCATTATGTATGGCGTCAACTAGGTCTTTTTCTAGTTGGTCTATATCCTCTGGGGGCGTGTACTGTGCTGCCCATTCCTCAAGTGCTAGTCTGAAAATAACCCAATTTGCCAAGTCTTGATTCCATCTTGGTGGAGGTGGCGGTATTGGAGGTAGTTGTTGCATTTCCAATTCTGTCATTGTTGCAAAGTGGTCGCTGACTAATGTGGGATGCACTTGCCATCTTGTAAGGTGCCTGATTGTCGTTGTGGCAAATGTTAGATCTAATCTGCCTCCTCTTATATGTGTGGATTGCCCTGTGTTGAGCAGTGCGACTCCCTCAAATTCCTCCAGAGAGTAGGCTACGTGTTCCCCTGCCTGGTTAGTGATTGTCGGGGAAGATAGTAGAGGATGATGTGCGTTGAAGTCCCCACATATTATTGTAGGTGTGTCAGTTGCATGGGCGAAGAGCTGCGTCAGTTGTAGTTCTCCTGGGCTTTCTCTATTTATTTTCCTGTAGAGATTGTATATGTCTAGTCTCTGGTTTTGCAGAGTTATTCTAATTGCCATGCTCTCCACATTCTCTCCGCAGGGGATCGGATTGTGTATTCTTACTGCTGGGATTGTATTCTTGATGAGAATAGCCAGTCCCCTGTCGGTGCCTATGTCTGGAGTTGTGTCTGGAGTTGTATAAGCATTATACCCAGCTATTCTAAACTTGGTTCCTGTTTTTAGACGGGTTTCCTGAAGTAGGATGATGTCTACATTTTCTGTTTTGCAGACTGCAATAAGTGTAGCTGTTTTAGGCCTCACTCCATCAGCATTCCAGTTAATTATTTTCAGCATTGTTGTACGTTAGGGAGAAGCGCCTGGGGTCTCTTGGTGCAAAAGTGATGGAGTTATCATCTACCGTATTTGATGAAGATGATGAAGATGAGGGGAGAGGGGTGATGTTTTGGGGTTTAGTGGATGAGGAAGGTGTAGGATCATGGGGGGAGGTGGTAGGTTGGGATGAGGGTGTTGGGGAGGGATTTGTTGCAGCCGCGGGGGCTGTCTCCTGCATAGCGGTAGAGGGGGAGGGGGACTTGGAATTACCCTTGAGAAGGCTTTTTAATAGTTCTTCTATCCCTGTTTTGATGGCTTCTATGTCCATGCCATTCTGGATGATGCTGGTGGAGAAGTTTGTAAGCTTCTCCTTTAGCTCGGCCGTTTTGAGCCACATTGTTCTCGGCAGAGGTTTTGGGGCTTGCCGTGTATTTGTAGCTGGTCTGGACGGTGTTCTTTTCCTGTTTCGGCTGAAATCTCTTCTGGACTGTTCCAGTTCTTCCCTCGTGTAAAACCTTTTACGGGGCTGGGGTTTGGGGAGGTTTCTTCCCCTAGATCTACTTCTTTGCCCTTCTGGTTCCTTTGGAAGAGCAGCCTTTACTATGGCCAGTCTTGCTGGGCAACCCCAGGCCATAGCGGTATGTTTGAGGTGGCAATTTGAGCACCTGGGTGTGGTTGGTTCTCCAGCTTTATGTTTGTTTATGCACTCTTCAGTCGGGTGCCTCTTGCTGCATACTGCACATATCTCTACCTGAGATATGCATTGAGCCTTGTGATGCCCAAATTTCTGACATTTGTAGCATCTGAGAGGTTCAGGGTAGTAGGTTTTTGTGGTATATTTTCCAAATATTCCCAGGTCTATTTTCTCTGGGATTTTTCCTACGAAAGTTACCAGGATTGTTTTCGTCAGGCTGCCTTGCTTATTTTTCATTCTTTCCGCAGCAGTTACATATTCCAGTTCTTTTATTCGGCTTTCATGTAGTTCAAATGGGTAGCCGACAACAACTGCTTTTTTGATTCTGTCTTCTTCTTTCAGTTCTTTTAGGTTGATGGCCGAGGTGTTCCTTAGGATGGATAAGGCCTTTTGATCTCTTGTTGAGATTGTCCAGTGTCCCTGCTTATTGGGTCTTGCCAGCATTTTTAAGTTTTTATTCTTTCTTTCAAAGTCCGCTACAGCTCTGTAAGCCTCAGTGGGGTTACTTGCAAGGACCCTGAAGTAAGTTGGTTTTGGCTGGTTCTCATTCCTTGTTTGGTTGGTTCTAGTTGATGTTGGGTTGGTTTCCTCGTGTTCGCTGATCGTGATTCTTTTACCGTGCCTTTTTGTTCTTTTAGACTGTGCTATTTGCCAGTCTTGGTTTCCATCTTCATCCTGTTCATTGGTTCTTTTCCTACGTCCTTCTTCAGTTCCGGTTCCGGTTTCCATGGTGGTGGGGTTCGTTTGGGTATCCATTTCCAGAGTCATTCCAAGTCGTAAGAAGTGGGGAGGGAGAGACAGACAGTGTGACTGGTCGGGTTGTCCAACCCTTTAAGCCCTAAAGCCCCAGACAAAGTTATACTTGGAGTAGAAATATGAGTTAAAAAAGAACCTGAAATTCAAGTGTTGTTATAATTATGAGGATGGGGAGGCCCTATCTATCCTATCAGTAGCTATGTACTGACTGCAGCAGTTGCAGCTGGGGATTCCCCTTACTGCTCTTGGAGCACTAAGACGACCCAGCAGTCAAGTCCTACAGTCAGGGGCTTTGAGGGTAATCAAACTCTTACACCAGTTTATTTTTAAAACTTACTCTTTTCTCCGTCGTATTCCTATCCTATCTCTACACTTGGCTTATAGGCGCCAAGCCTAACGGTCCTGTGCCAAGCCACAGACGGCGAGAGTGGAAGATTTCGACTCTTTATTCCTGCTTCAACTGGAGTTTTAAGACCACAACGGCTACCAGATGTTCCACAGGAGGGTCTAGTTAGTAGAAAAGTTAGTGTGTCAGTAATTTTATTCTTTCTTATAGAAAGAGCTGTAAGCCAGCCAAATATATAGGTTGAGCCTTCTGCAGAAGGCTCTGAAGACGCCCTTCAGCGGTGTGCATGGCAGGAGCAGCAGCAGGGCAGCCCTTACAAGCAGTCAGCAGGGCAAAAGCAGAGCAGCGACAGCAGGCAGGTCCTGGGATGTCAGCAGGCAGCAACAGCAGCAGCAGCAGCAGCAGCAGCAGTGGCAGCAGCAGCAGCAGCAGCAGAAGCAGGCAAGCAGGCAGGTCCTCAGGAAGCAGCAGAGCAGGAAGGTCTGGGAGGTGTTCTCTCAGTGGGAGCTGAGAGAGCACTGTGCAGATTGCATAGGTCCTTCTGAATTTATACACGGGCTTCAGCGGGGGTCATGGATGGCGAATTCTGATTGGTTGCAGTCAGCGAACTTCAAGCCAAATTTCTGCGGCGAAGCTCGATCCTGACAGATCTTCGCAACCTGGGAATGTCATTCATTCCAGCGTTCCCATTGGCCTGCCGTTGCGTGATGTCATGCCGGCTGACATCATCGGTAGTTTGGCTGCTATTGGGCTACGGATGAATGATGTCATTATCTACTCTCTGTCGTAGTCGGGGGATTGTCTCGAAGGGCGCCTCGCTCATCAGGGGCATCTCCATTCTCAGGGTTGTCGTTTTCAGGTATTCGTTGGATTTGGCGGGTGTTCTGCATTATTCTTCTTAAATTCGTGGGTAGGAGCGATGCCTCCTGCGTCGTATTCATTGTTGGTTTTCTCTCGGCAATGAGGAGTGCCTCTAGCAGGCGCAGACGTCGAGGGTCGGCGGCTCTCCCGATTATACTTATATTTTGTATAATACTGTCGCTGGAGATGGAAATATTGTGAGTAGCACGGGCGTGGTTCATGATGGCACCCTCCTGGGCGTGGCAGGAGATCCTTTTTGACAGACGCATCGTGGTCATTCCAATATAAGCGCCGGGGCATCCTCGGACAGGACATACAAATTGGTAGACCACGTTCTTCTGCTTGAGGGGTTCTCTTGCTAGCGGAGAGAGGTTATTCTTCATCACCAGATCACCAATTTGGGACTTTGCTTGAATGGGGATAGCGAGTGCCCTGCTAGGTTTAAGAACACGACAGTCAGGACCTTTATTAAAAGGGCCCTCTCCCACTGCTCCACCTGGCAGGACACCAACAAGGAATTCGAACGTGCTGCACAAATGTTGGTGAACAATGGTTTCACCAACAAACTCATCAACAAAGAAATTCGAACTGGCCTGGAAAAATGGTAGCCTACAACGGTGAGAACACACAACCTGCCCCCAAGATGACATAAAGATCTATTATAAGGCCCGGATGCATCCCCAGTACCGTGAGGACGAGAACTCCATGAAGAAAATCGTCATGGAAAACGTCACCCCGACCGAAGACAGTAAGAGAATAAATCTTGTAATTTATTATAAGAACCGCCGCACCCGTGATCTGGTGATGAAGAATAACCCCTCTCCGCTAGCAAGAGAACCCCTCAAGCAGAAGAACGTGGTCTACCAATTTGTATGTTCTGTCCGAGGATGCCCCGGCGTTTATATTGGAATGACCACGATGCGTCTGTCAAAAAGGATCTCCTACCACGCCCAGGAGGGTGCCATCATGAACCACGCCCGTGCTACTCACAATATTTCCATCTCCCGCGACAGTATTATACAAAATATAAGTATAATCGGGAGAGCCGCCGACCCTCGACGTCTGCGCCTGCTAGAGGCGCTCCTCATTGCCGAGAGAAAACCAACAATGAATACGACGTAGGAGGCATCGCTCCTACCCACGAATTTAAGAAGAATAATGCAGAACACCCACCAAATCCAACGAATACCTGAAAACGACAACCCTGAGAATGGAGATGCCCCTGATGAGCGAGGCGCCCTTTGAGATAATCCCCCGACTACGACAGAAAGAGTAGATAATGACATCATTCATCCGCAGCCCAATAGCAGCCAAACTACCGATGATGTCAGCCGGCATGACATCACGCAACGGCAGGCCAATGGGAACGCTGGAATGAATGACATTCCCAGGTTGCGAAGATCTGTCAGGATCGAGCTTCGCCGCAGAAATTTGGCTTGAAGTTTGCTGACTGCAACCAATCAGAATTTGCCATCCATGACCCCCCGCTGAATCCCGTGTATAAATTCAGAAGGACCTATGCAATCTGCCAGTCCTCTACTAGCTCCTGCTGGAGAATGACAGAAGAGTCTGTCGAAACGCGTCGCGGCAAACAATTGTATAGAACCAACTGTATAGAATATATAAAGAAGCAGAATCCAGATTATGACTTTTCCCCCATGAAATGACAAATACAGGCGAGCTGTTAGCACGCACCTCCACTGAAGAGAAGTCCGCAATAAGGAAAATAGAAAAAGTCTTCTACAAAATAAATGCAGCTGAAGCAGAAATAATAATAATAACAGAATCTGCAGATGACACTTAATAAATTGCAAAAAATAAAGAATAAGTATGTCCAGCAACTTGGGCCAAACCTGTGTGAAAGAAGATAACGTCATTTAAGGAACAGACGCCTCATTATCCCTTCTTTCCCACAAATTAGATATTCTTCTTGCCTCGCTGCTTGGGGTGCAGTGGATCAGCCAATCGCTGCTGTTTCTCAGTCTGGTGATCAGACTGAACATTGTTAGCTTAACAATGATTTTTAAGTTATCCAGGCGGTTTTCTATGAACATCTGCGTGGCGGAATGGTAGTGGGGTGTCTTGGTAAGGCGTCTCAGATTGTGACTGTGAACAACGGTGATACATCTTATGGCCTCTCGGGTATAGTTCGTACAACGGGAACACCCATATATACTGTAGCAGTACGAGAGGAAGAGCCGCAGTTCCGTGTCCCGATGAGAAAAGACAAACCTCCTTGCAATCATGTTGCTAGTTGCACACAGTTTATGACGCCTCTGTTCTATATATGTAGTAT
>JANJGK010000029.1:16843398-16865898 GCA_039081455.1 Macrobrachium rosenbergii
CGACGGACGAGGAATCAGGACTACAGTGACACACTAACCAGTCGGCCAAAAGAGAGGTATAAGTGAATACCATCTCCCATCAACCCACCCGTCGAACTCAGGTGTTTTGCGTTTGGAGACGATATCCACCCACCTCTGCCATGTTGACCGTGTAGTGCGTTTGTCGCACGTAGCCATATTATGACTATTTATCACATCACCGTGATTCATATACAATCAGAAAGCTACAAACGTCCTTTAATATCCAATTCACTCTACCTCGGAAGTAATATATTTTCATATATGTTACCGAAGGGGAATTTTAAGTTGATAATAAGTCCACCGTCCCGTGGGATCGAACCAGGGACGGACGAGGAATCAGGACTACAGTGACACACTAACCAGTCGGCCACAAGAGAGGTATAAGTGAATACCATCTCCCATCAACCCACCCGTCGAACTCAGGTGTTTTGCGTTTGGAGACGATATCCACCCACCTCTGCCATGTTGACCGTGTAGTGCGTTTGTCGCACGTAGCCATATTATGACTATTTATCACAACACCGTGATTCATATACAATCAGAAAGCTACAAACGTCCTTTAATATCCAATTCACTCTACCTCGGAAGTAATATATTTTCATATATGTTACCGAAGGGGAATTTTAAGTTGATAATAAGTCCACCGTCCCGTGGGATCGAACCAGCGACGGACGAGGAATCAGGACTACAGTGACACACTAACCAGTCGGCCACAAGAGAGGTATAAGTGAATACCATCTCCCATCAACCCACCCGTCGAACTCAGGTGTTTTGCGTTTGGAGACGATATCCACCCACCTCTGCCATGTTGACCGTGTAGTGCGTTTGTCGCACGTAGCCATATTATGACTATTTATCACATCACCGTGATTCATATACAATCAGAAAGCTACAAACGTCCTTTAAAATCCAATTCACTCTACCTCGGAAGTAATATATTTTCATATATGTTACCGAAGGGGAATTTTAAGTTGATAATAAGTCCACCGTCCCGTGGGATCGAACCAGCGACGGACGAGGAATCAGGACTACAGTGACACACTAACCAGTCGGCCTCAAGAGAGGTATAAGTGAATACCATCTCCCATCAACCCACCCGTCGAACTCGGGTGTTTTGCGTTTGGAGACGATATCCACCCACCTCTGCCATGTTGACCGTGTAGTGCGTTTGTCGCACGTAGCCATATTATGACTATTTATCACATCACCGTGATTCATATACAATCAGAAAGCTACTAACGTCCTTTAATATCCAATTCACTCTACCTCGGAAGTAATATATTTTCATATATGTTACCGAAGGGGAATTTTAAGTTGATAATAAGTCCACCGTCCCGTGGGATCGAACCAGCGACGGACGAGGAATCAGGACTACAGTGACACACTAACCAGTCGGCCACAAGAGAGGTATAAGTGAATACCATCTCCAATCAACCCACCCGTCGAACTCAGGTGTTTTGCGTTTGGAGACGATATCCACCCACCTCTGCCATGTTGACCGTGTAGTGCGTTTGTCGCACGTAGCCATATTATGACTATTTATCACATCACCGTGATTCATATACAATCAGAAAGCTACAAACGTCCTTTAATATCCAATTCACTCTACCTCGAAAGTAATATATTTTCATATATGTTACCGAAGGGGAATTTTAAGTTGATAATAAGTCCACCGTCCCGTGGGATCGAACCAGCGACGGACGAGGAATCAGGACTACAGTGACACACTAACCAGTCGGCCACAAGAGAGGTATAAGTGAATACCATCTCCCATCAACCCACCCGTCGAACTCAGGTGTTTTGCGTTTGGAGACGATATCCACCCACCTCTGCCATGTTGACCGTGTAGTGCGTTTGTCGCACGTAGCCATATTATGACTATTTATCACATCACCGTGATTCATATACAATCAGAAAGCTACAAACGTCCTTTAATATCCAATTCACTCTACCTCGGAAGTAATATATTTTCATATATGTTACCGAAGGGGAATTTTAAGTTGATAATAAGTCCACCGTCCCGTGGGATCGAACCAGCGACGGACGAGGAATCAGGACTACAGTGACACACTAACCAGTCGGCCACAAGAGAGGTTTAAGTGAATACCATCTCCTATCAACCCACCCGTCGAACTCAGGTGTTTTGCGTTTGGAGACGATATCCACCTACCCAAACGCAAAACACCTGAGTTCGACGGGTGGGTTGATGGGAGATGGTATTCACTTATACCTCTCTTGTGGCCGACTGGTTAGTGTGTCACTGTAGTCCTGATTCCTCGTCCGTCGCTGGTTCGATCCCACGGGACGGTGGACTTATTATCAACTTAAAATTCCCCTTCGGTAACATATATGAAAATATATTACTTCCGAGGTAGAGTGAATTGGATATTAAAGGACGTTTGTAGCTTTCTGATTGTATATGAATCACGGTGATGTGATAAATAGTCATAATATGGCTACGTGCGACAAACGCACTACACGGTCAACATGGCAGAGGTGGGTGGATATCGTCTCCAAACGCAAAACACCTGAGTTCGACGGGTGGGTTGATGGGAGATGGTATTCACTTATACCTCTCTTGTGGCCGACTGGTTAGTGTGTCACTGTAGTCCTGATTCCTCGTCCGTCGCTGGTTAGATCCCAAGGGACGGTGGACTTATTATCAACTTAAAATTCCCCTTCGGTAACATATATGAAAATATAGTACTTCCGAGGTAGAGTGAATTGGATATTAAAGGACGTTTGTAGCTTTCTGATTATATATATATATATATATATATATATATATATATATATATATATATATATATATATATATATATATATATATATATATATATATATATATATATATATATATATATATATATATATATATATATATATATATATATATATATATATATATATATATATATATATATATATATATATATATATATATATATATAAACTAAAGTTCGGCTGAAGGCCCACTTCAAGAGGGGTGTGATTAGATAAACTCGTTATATTTACAAAATAAAAATCACATCCGAAGATTGGTGCGTAATTTTGGTGGAATAAGGCGAAGAGCAAATGATGGGGAATTTCCCGGAGGGAATACAATGGGTTGCCTGCTTTTAAATGTTTTGAAAATGAGGTAGTGGGGTTCACTACGCACACAAGACGATACGCAGATCCACAGCTGAATACTTCTAATCTAGGGCCTCCTGTACAATTCTAAGAGCAAGTGTCTCTCTCCAAGTTCGAGAGTTATGTTTTTCCCCTCCTAGGTGGCGTTTGTATTGTCTTGCCCACATGGAAATGAGGGCAGCATGGTTGAACTTTCAAGATGGTGGAAAGCATATGTTCAACTCGCCAGCTGACCTGCCTCGGGTGACGATTAAGAAATTCCAGCAGCTCTTGGACAAGGAAGAGATTAAAGTGGTTTCCCTCCCAAAGGCAGTGGTGAGAGAGAGGTTTTAGAGGAGAATTTGCCCATGGTGAATGATAGTAAATTGAATGAATTAATTGCTTAGTCCTTTTTCCTTTGACTTATTGCATGGAAGATGGTGTATGAGAGGATACTCTTCATACCTCCCCCACCTTGATGGCACTTACACCCTTAGTCGGGTTAAAATGGCTAAAATGATGTTATCACAACAGGAAATAATTTCTCTCTTCACAACCTTTGGGGTACATTATTCTAAAACATATTTCTGCTAAATATCAGAGTCAGTTATAAACAAAAGAAATCACTTATGAATTTTACTATACATTGCAGAATTAATTTACGCTGCTGGCAGTAGTAATAATTTTACTTTCTAAGAATTGAAAATAAGCAGCATTTGCAAATATAATACAAGTAGATTATTATTTAATTGGTAATAAAATTTAACATAATATCGAGAGGTTAATATGCCATGCTCTTATTATTAAAACCTTTAGTCATAAGTTCATGCGGTTAATATACCTTGAGGAGGCAATACAGCGAAAGTATTCGTGGGCTTTGTTAGGTGCTGCCACGATACTTGAGAGCGACGGCTCAGTGCCATTCAGGGCAATGTAACACTGTGCCAGGGCACATATTGTAAGTACAGGTGAGGTATCAGTATGTAGTTCTGACTATGGAAGCTAGAGGTTATAAATTACTAGGAAAGAACAATAATAAAAGAGAGTATCTCACTTTTGGAGTCACTGATAAGGCATACCAACAACATTGTACTTACCTTACAGGTGCCTTGTGGCACTCATCTACGTACGTGAGGTATAACATTTTGTGTAATTTACACAGTTTGCGAGTCTGGGACTCGAGATTCATCACAAAAGAATAGATGACAGATGCAAAGTAACTAATAATTGTTGTAAACAGGTGATAATTAAATATGCCGAAATTATATTCCTTAGCCTATGGAAGTGGCTAGGTTCATTCTTTAGCCCAAAAGGCCTCAAAGGGAAGTCATTGGACGTACAAAATTGGGATATCTGTCAACTGCGTAGGCAGAGTGGTAACATTTGTGAGGTGTAAAATAATATGATTAATTGAACAAAATAATGAAAGGATAAATATTAAAGGATAAGAATAAATTACAGTTATAAGGAAATTATATAGGAATGAAAACGTGACACCCTCTTCTGGATAGAGGTGCCAAGATCCTAGCAGGATAGAGGGGTGACACTGTGACAGGTTGCCACTAGTGCCAAAGGATCTCAGCAGCTCTCTTTTGCCGATCTGGAGCCATTTACGCCCATGACTTTCTTCCCTGGACCCATTGTAGGTTAACAGTTTTCCTTGGTAGGGGGATCGGTAGAACAAAGCCTGAGGAGGACAATGTAGTGCCACCCGGGTCGGCTTCTTTGATGGCCGGAGCAGGGGCATTCATTACAGGCTCTGCCCCAAGTCGCTGCAGTTGATAGAGTTCATTGGCCAGTAGAGGTATGGCAGAATCCTTACTCATATTCTCATCTGCGGAGGACTGGGAAGGGGAGGAAGATGTTCTGGAGGGCATGGGAGGCATGTAGGTTGCAATGACCAGCTCAGGTACTGGTTGAGAGGCCGCACATGTGGGTGAGCTTCCACTATGGTCGGGAGAATCTGTCTCTCTTACCAGCACTGGGGGTGGAACCAAGCTGGCCAACGAGAGGGGACCCAGACTGGGATCTCTCAAATGGAGATCTGGGGCTTGCTCTGATACTGGCCCTGGTATAGGATTTGGAGATTGCTCGCCGTTTGGGATGGACAGAGCTTGGCACTGCACAGTGCACTCAAGTGGCGCTGGCAGAGATTGAGAGTTAATTTTGGGATCTCCAGGAAGGAGATCTATTGGGTGCCGTGGCACTGGCACTGGGGCAGGGCCTGGCACAGGACTGGGCTTTGAAATCTGCTTGGAAGGAGGTGGCCACTGCACAGAGTACTCAGGTGGCACTGGCAGTGGAATGAATGGAGGCTCTTGAGAATTACTCATGCCTAATGAATAACTTGAGGGGGTTGGAAACCCAGATTGCTGTATTTTTGATGGAGACAGGAAGTCATGTCCCAGGAGGAGGTCATAACCTCCAGGAATGTAACTTGCTACGGCAAGATTGCAATAAAAAAGTTAAGTATACCTTAGTTTAACCAGACCACTGAACTGATTAATAGCTCTCCTAGGGCTGGCCCGAAGGATTAGACTTATTTTACGTGGCTAAGAACGATTTTGGTTACCTAGCAACGGGACCTACAGCTTATTGTGGAATTCGAACCACATTATAGCGAGAAATGAATTTCTATCACCAGAAATAAATTCCTCTAATACTTCATTGGCCGGTCGGAGACTCGAACTCGGGTCTAGCAGAGTGCTAGTCGAGTACTCTACCGACTCGTCCAACAAGGAACTGCAAGATTGCAATATCCACACATTGGTTTCCTTGGGGCTTGCCCATGTTTGAGAGGTTGCTGAGAGTTGGATGAGGCAGGCAAGGTGGGATATAATTTTCTTCCATACGGAACTAAGATGAGGATGATTGGTGTCCCAGGTGTAGGCCTAGCGACAGCACTCGACCACTGTCTTAGGCGCCTTGTCACATAGATGGGTGGTGAGAGCTGACAGGGCATAAAATAAGAAATCCTCAAGCTGGAAGAGTTCAAGGATGTCCTCCACACTAGTGACTTTGAGAGATTCTAGCCATCGTTTTAGGGCCTGAGACATTTGAAGATCCACTCAGACCAGGTTTGGCCTGATTCTTTGGGCATATTTCTCCACCTTTTCCCCCAATGGTTGGGAGTTATTTCAAAAGCTTTTATAATGGCTTGGTTGACAAGGGTGAGATTTCCTCAATCCTCAGGAGGGAAAGTATTGAAGGCAATGGCACCTTTCCCTTCAAGGTGCCATCCCATGATCAGAGACACTTTTTCAGTAGAGGGCTGATAGGTTGTCAGGACCTTTTCAATATGGTCGAGCCAGGCTTCAGGCTCGCTTTCGTCCTATTTCCTTATGAGGGAGCCTACACTGCTGAGGGTTGAATGTGGAAAGGGTGCTGGGGTGTTGCTAGTGTCTTGAGCCACCATTGCAAGCTGATGAACTCGTTTTTCTTTCTCCTGTCATTCTGCCTCTTCTCGTTTCTCCCCAGATATTCTTTCTTTCTCTTTCTCCTGTTGTTCTGCCTCTTCTCATTTCTCCGGGCTATTCTTTCTTTTTCTTTCTCCTGTTGTTCTGCCTCCTCTCGTTTCTCCCGGGCTATTCTTTCTGCCACTCTTTCTGCCTTGGTATTATCTACTCTCTCTTGGACCCAGTCACTCAGGGCTTGTCCTGACGGTCCCATGTCCTTTCCAGCGGATGTGTAGAACTTGAAGTCCTCATTTTGCTGGGCTCTGGATGTCGTAGACATCTTGATATAGCGCTTATATGGGCGTGACCCTTTAGATAATCAATATGTCTGAAAAGACTCAAGTTTGTTCGTGATGAACTGGTTTCAGTATGTCTCAAAGATATGGTTTGTTCATGATGAACAAATCTTAATATGTCTGAATAAGATTTAGCTTGTTCGGGATGAACACATTTTAATGTCTGAATAAGACTTAGTTTGTTCATGATTAACGCATTTTAATGTCTGAATAAGACTTAGTTTCTTCGTGATGAACGAATTTTAAAGTCTCGAAAGTCGTAACTTGGATTTTATATCATACACAGACTTGGCCAGCTATAGAGTGAAATTAAGGCATTCCGGGGAACGATGGCTTGTAAGTATTGAACGCGGTTAACTGGGTTCCTGAGAACTTAGGGTTTGTGCTAACTGAATGATTTGGGGTCTCGTAAGACTCAATGTTGTTTAATGAACTGGTATAAGCAGTCCCACAAGGACTTGGATTGTGTGAAATACACGAATAAAAAGTCTCGAAATAGACTTGATTTTCATGTCTAAGAAGACTCAAGGTTGTTCTAATGAACTGGAATAAGCAGTCCCATAAGGACTTGGATTTGTGTGAGGTACACGAATATAAAGTCTCGATTAAGGCATTCCGGGGAACGATGGCTTGTAAGTATTGAACGCGGTTAACTGGGTTCCTGAGAACTTAGGGTTTGTGCTAACTGAATGATTTGGGGTCTCGTAAGACTCAATGTTGTTTAATGAACTGGTATAAGCAGTCCCACAAGGACTTGGATTGTGTGAAATACACGAATAAAAAGTCTCGAAATAGACTTGATTTTTATGTCTAAGAAGACTCAAGGTTCTTCTAATGAACTGGAATAAGCAGTCCCATAAGGACTTGGATTTGTGTGAGGTACACGAATATAAAGTCTCGATTAAGGCATTCCGGGGAACGATGGCTTGTAAGTATTGAACGCGGTTAACTGGGTTCCTGAGAACTTAGGGTTTGTGCTAACTGAATGATTTGGGGTCTCGTAAGACTCAATGTTGTTTAATGAACTGGTATAAGCAGTCCCACAAGGACTTGGATTGTGTGAAATACACGAATAAAAAGTCTCGAAATAGACTTGATTTTCATGTCTAAGAAGACTCAAGGTTGTTCTAATTAACTGGAATAAGCAGTCCCATAAGGACTTGGATTTGTGTTAGGTACACGAATATAAAGTCTCGAAATGCACTTGAATTTTTAGCACAAGGTTTAACACAAGCCTTAAATAATGATTTGCAAAGAATTGTCAGAGCTGGTAGAATTAAAATAAAAAGCTTACGTGGAAATGGATACCGCTTAATATGCTTTTTAATTTTTACTTGCTCACATAAATAGTCACAGTGCCTGAATGAATGCTTATGCTGGCATCGCAGCAAATATTATAAAATTGTTCTGGGTAAATGGGAAGCGGAAGTGTCGAAAAATTCCCATTTAAATGCGTGAATGAATAGTTATGCTGGTTATGCAAGTACTATAAAATAGTATTGCTCTAGGCATATAAAACTGTATTGCTCCAGGCAAATAGGGAGCAATTGCTTCTGAATATATGCAATTAGATGCGAGAGAACAATGTAGCTGGCTTCTCAGCCAAGGGAGAAAATGCGCAAAATGCGACAAGAAAAGAATGTTCATATTTCAAAAGCATGATATCAAAATTTAGTAGAATGCGACGAGAAAAGAAAATTTAATTTACCAAGCACGGGCAGAGTTATACTGCCAAGGATATCTCACGTGCTTAAGGGAAAAAGAAAACAAGAAATATTTACTGTATTCTAGAGACCTGATTAAGCACGGAATGGCGTGTTTACTTTAGCGATCCCATGGGGCAGGGGACAGTCCCGCATGTGTGCATGAAGAGGAACAACTAACAGATACAGCGAACAAATACAATGCAGTCCCAACTCAGCTGAACCTGGCAGAGTGAAGCTTTTCGCTAATTTTAATGAGACAACTAAAAAATTTCGGAAGGTCTCCCTCTCGTCGCGGAAAAATGAATGAACTGTTGTTGCCTTTTTTCTAACGGTTATTTTTTTTACTGAAATGTGAATGGAATGGACTTTACCATGCGCGTTTCTTTTATAGAGTGATTTAAACAAACGCAAATACTAACCAAGATTTTCAGTTCGCATGGCCTGAACAAACTTTTATGGATTTGTGAGATTTATTCGATTAGGAAGAATAATACCTTTGGCTAGCGAATTCCTAACCTCTACGAGAGAGAGAGAGAGAGAGAGAGAGAGAGAGAGAGAGAGAGAGAGAGAGAGAGAGAGAGAGAGAGAGAGAGAGAGTAAAAATATCCTATCTCCAGCAACACGAAAATTGCTGGACTGGGGCAGCCAAGCCTGGGCTGTAATGCACCTAACTAGGATTTTTCGAACGAAAACTTTTTCAAATCACATAGGGAAGGAAATATCAGCACTATTTCCTGTACACTCTTCGTAATTTCACTTTTCCTAGTTAGCCTATCATGAATGTTATGCAAGCTATCATGCGTTAGCCATCAAAAGCTTGTGTGTAAAGGCTAACAACACTCTCTTCTCTATAACTGGGATGCATGCATGTGTTCTAACAATTCCTAACTATATTGTAGTCACGATTTTGTTCCTACCTAACAAAAATAAAAATAATAACACAATACTTACTGTGGAAATGGATCACTTGCGCGCTTATAGGGGAATTTACACTAATTAAGAAGGTTGTTTCTTGTTTCGCATTCAGCTCTTAGCGAAGCTATTTAGCTGATAACTGCATGTTGCAAAACGGGCAAGAACTCAATCTGCGATGTTCCAGACTGCGAGATCTAAGGAAATTTGGTCGCCAGTGTTACAATTTTAAAGCTTGGGTCTTGCTAGATTGATGGGGTATACGAGGATGATACACAACTTACCTTAATTACCAGACAAATCTGGACTCTGGCCTTGAGGACAGCTAAAGTTATAAACAACAAAGTACGGCTGAAGGCCTACTTCAAGAGGGGTGTAATTAGATAAACTCTCGGTTTTAACTTAATTCATTATATTTACAAAGAAATCACATCAGAAGAGTGGTAGCACAATTCTGGTGTAATAAGGTGAAGAGCAAATAACGGGGAATTTCCTGGAGGGAATACAATGGGTTGCCTGCTTCAAAGGGCATTGAAAATGAGGTAGTGGGATCCACTACGCACACAAGATGATACGCGGATCCACAGCTGATACTTCTTTGCATAGAAGATGCCTAGACTGAACTCTGCTCCAGTGACTTGAATATCATACGATTATGTTACACTATAAAATGTTTTGCAAATATACGGCACAAAATATAAGAAGCAATACAGGTCTCACTGTAGGTATATCGCACTATGAAAAGAAAAAGAAATTCGTTGAAGGCGAATAGGGAACATAGCTGACAAAAAACCTTAAATTCGGGTACTTTACCTTTTTTAGGAGCTGAATTTCTCTTTTTATGAGGGCCAGAGGGAGGAAGGGTAAGTGAATTACTTCACAACAAACGTTACTTTGGATACTGTCAGCCACTTGTTGGATATAGGCAGTTTAATGGAGCAAGGGACAGACCTCCGTCCTCTGGGGCCACCTGTACAATTCTAAGAGCAAGCGTCTCTCTCCAAGGCCCTTTATAGCTTTGGGAATTACGTTTTTTCTCCTCCTAGGTGGCGTTTGGATCGTCTGGGCCACATGGAAATGCTGGCAGCATGGCTGAACTTTCAAGATGGTGGAAAGCACATGTTCAACTCACTAGCTGACCTGCAACGATTAGCTCTGGTTGGGTCCGCACTTGAAATTAAGGAATTCCAACAGCACTTAGACAAGAAAGAGATTAAAGTGGTTTCCCCACAAAAGGCAGTGGCGAGAGAGAGGTTTTAGAGCAGCCCCTCCCAGTGTACACCTCTACCAAGAGGGAGGGTCCTCCACTGTTAAGTACATCAAATCTACCAATTGAAGATGTAATGGATAGGGCAAGGCAGATAAAACTTCCTCCTGTTGTTGTTGACACGTTTCCATGACACTGGCATAAAGGGATCTGTTCACCAATTTAGTACCGACATTCTTTCTGGCACAATGTATCTGGTGTCCATTACCTGACAACCACTTTTTAGTAAAGCGTTTTTCTCATTAAAAAATGTGATGGGTTCAGTAACTTCAGAATCACATTGATTTTGCAGCGTTCCAAACGACTACAGTACGTAGCCTAGTGACAGACTATAAGTTAAAACTAAGTGTTTAACTAACAAAATTTTAACTCTTGTTTTACAGAGACTTTTTATTTTAGACATTATATAAAGAGCGCTGCAGAAATGATCCAAAACTGGGCTTTAACATTAAAACGTTGCATTGGCAGTAGTGCAATTAGCAGGTCGCTTCTCCTAAGTGTCATTTGAAACCCTTTCACATAACAGTAATACATACACTATCACATTACCAGTGACTGCGGCATTACATGAAGAATGATGAATGTACAGAGATCTTATTTAGTTCTTTTCATTATTCAAGAACTCAAATAAACCATATTCTTTAGTTTGACTTTTATGAATATAATTGATTATTTTCTTTGATACACGTACACACACACACACACACACACACACACACACACACACACACACACACACACACACACATATATATATATATATATATATATATATATATATATATATATATATATATATATATATATATATATATATATATATATATATATATCACATTTCCAAGCCATTGACAAAGGACTGATGCAGAGAATAAGAAGTCGCAAATATATATACTACAGGAACAGTACTGACGAACATACACAACCGTTAGAGACTACATATCCACCCGCAGGCCAGTGTCGAGGTAGGAGTGGTCTTCAAAACTCATTTGGCTAAAAATCACAATATACTCTCAGGGGACAATACTGATTAAACATATCTACCATAGGCGAACTCAGATCCACACCTGACAGGTGTCAGGGAGACGGTGCAGGTGTTTGGAAGCTCATTAGCATTACTGCCCCTGTACTGTGTTTACAAATATGATAATCCTGTTTATATCTCTACTGCCTGCCTTAAAATTTAAACAATTTACAAATTTCTTTTGATACTAAAGGATAAGTTTATACATCCCTTGACTGATATTCATATTATGGTTGTAACTTTCTTTTATAAAGCTAGATTCAATGATATTCCTTTCCAGTGCATTATTAGAATATACAATCCTTTTTGCCCCTTCCCAGTTGATAGCATGATTGTTCTCACTAACATGTACAAAAATACCACTGTTCCCCTGTGCATGTCTCACACATTTTTTTTGCTGTTCAGTTCTCTTTTCCAGTGCTTTCCCCGTTTGGCCAATATAAAAGTTGTCACAAGACTTACATGGAATTTTGTATAAACACCCTTTAGTATTATCAGGGGAGTTCTTGATAAGTACATTTGTCATTGTTTTATTGGTCTTAAATGCGACATTAACACCAAAATTTTTAAGATGTGGGATATCTTTCATATTATTATCATAAGTCAGTACAAGCAAATATTTTGTGTTGAAAGGTTCTTTTTGTTTTTTTTTGCCGCTTCAAATGCACTGTTTAATACACTGTCAGGATATTTAAATTTCTTGCTTGCATTCCTAATCTTATCTATTTCCTCATCAATATATTCAGGGCTACATAGCCGTAATGCTCTTAAAAACATAGATGAAAACACTGATTTTTTTTTACCTTATTGCTTTGTCCGAAATAGAAATGCACATAGGAAGAAATATTGGTGGGTTTTCTGTACACACTATATTTAAACCCACTACTATTTCTTCGTATGAGGACATCCAAAAAGGGTAAGCACCCATCATTTTCTATTTCCATAGTGAATTTAATTAATGCCCCTAATTGATTTAATTTGGCAAAAAAGTTATTTACATCTTGGTTCCCTGGCCATAAACAAATTATGTCATCAACATACCTAATCCATGTTACATTGCATGGGATTATGATGTTTAACATTTTCTTTTCAAAAAATTCCATATATAAGTTACTTAATACTGGGGACAGAGGGTTTCCCATTGCCATACCAAAATTTTGTGAGTAAAATTTACCATTAAATTAAAATTTACATTCTTTCACACATAATTTAATCAGTTCAGTTAAAGTACTTTTAGAAAATGGGATATCCAGCTGTGTGTTCTCTACTAATTCAGATAAAAAAATCCATCAGATCATCAATTGGCACCTTTGTGAATAGTGATACTACATCAAAACTTACAATCCTGGATTCACTATTACTCTGTACACTATTTAGTTTGTTTATCAGGTCCAAATTATTCGTGATATTAGCATTTGAGATGGTACCTACTAATGAGTTGAGAATATGCACAAGGTATTTCGCTAGCTTGTAAGATTCGGAACCAACTGAACTGATAATTGACCTGGCAGGAGTGTTTCTTTGTGAGTTTTTATTCTACCATACATGTATGGTAGCGATGGAGAGGTCACACACAACTTCTTTATAAGGCTTTCGTTACCTTTTAACAGGTTTTTTACTTTCCTATTAAAACCACTGTTCACATTGTCTAACGGGTTTTTACTTAATTCTGTATATGTGCTGTCATCACCCAAAATATACACATGACTAAAGCAGATAAATGAGGCGCTCTTGTAATTTTAAATAAAAGTGAATATATAGAAAAAAATGGAAAATCTTTTGGGTGATGATAGCACATATAAAAAACACAACACAAACAAATTTGCTTGTACTGCCTTATAATAACAATATGAAAGATACCCCTCCATATTCTTAAGAATTTTGGTGTTAATGTCGCATTTAAGAACAATAAAACAATGAAAAATGTACTTATCAAGAGCTCCCCTGACAATACTGAAGGTGTGTATATAAAATTCCATGTAAGTCTTGTGACAACTTTTATATTGGCCAAACGGGGAAAACACTGGAAAAACGAATTGAACAACATAAGAAATGTGTGAGATATGCACAGGGGAACAATGCTATTTTTGTACATGTTAGTGAGAACAATCATGCTATCAACTGGGAAGGGGCAAAAAGGACTGTATATTCTAATAATGCACTGGAAAGGAATATCATTGAATCTAGCTTTATAAAAGAAAGTTACAACCATAATATGAATATCAGTCAAGGGATGTATAAACTTTATCCTTTAATATCAAAAGAAATTTACAAATTGTTTAAATTTTAAGGCAGGCAGTAGAGATGTATGAAAATAGGATTATCAGGGGCATAATGCTAATGAGTTTCCAAACTCAGCCTCCCTGACACTTGTCAGGTGTGGATCTGAGGTCGCCTATGGTAGGTATGTTTATCAGTATTGTCCCCTGAGAGTATATTGTGATTTTTAGCCAAATGTTTTCTGAAGTCCACTCCTACCTCGACACTGGCCTGTGGGTAGATATGAAGTCTGTAATGATTGTGTAAGTTCGTCAGTACTGTTCCTGTAGTATATACATTTGTGACTTCTTATACTTTGTATCAGTCCTTCGTCAATGGCTTGGAAATAAAGTCGAAACCGGTCAGGACCTACACATTACCACCCTGTGGTAATGAATGATAAGTGAATCACGTTCAAAAGTGATAATATATATATATATATATATATATATATATATATATATATATATATATATATATATATATATATATATATATATATATATATATATATATATATATATATATATATATATATATATATATATATATATATATATATATATATATATATATATATATATATATATATATATATATATATATATATATATATATATATATATATATATGTATGTATGTGTGCTTAAAAAATCATAGTAGATGCACGTAACTTCAATGTATAAGCGAATCCCAGTTCAGTACCAAGTGCTTTAACGTTTATTAACGCATGGTCGGGACACGAATAAGACACAGATATAAAGAAGGTTACAAAGTAAACAAAAAGAACAAAAATACCTGATGGTCAGGTCAGTTGTGAAAGATTAATAAACAGAAAGTTAATCCAGGATAATCCGGGATCGAGCTGTACCAAATTGAACCTAAGACCGATCAACAAAAAATGCTAAAGTTTAGGCTTACATAGGCCAAAAACATTTATAACCTTGAATACCAGATGGTTAATTGCCAGGGGGTAAAAAACAAAAGGTTAATCCACGGCAAATCCGGGATCACGGGGTCACAAACTAATCCAAATATATACTTAGCCATAAGGCAAACAGAATCTTACCCATTCACATTGCAGAAACATGTATAAAAATGAATATTAATTTTGCATATATATATATATATATATATATATATATATATATATATATATATATATATATATATATATATATATATATATATATATATATATATATATATATATATATATATCTATATATATATATATCAGCAACTTTTTTAATTATGAAGGCATCAAGTTTAAATAAACCAAGACTTAAATTTAGAACACTTTCATTATTTGACTTAATAAACCAAGATTCGATGATATTCCTTTTAACTGTATCATTGCACGGGACTAAAGGTCTTGCTTTACTCCAGTTAATGTGATGATCTAAATCTCTCATATGTACGAACAATGCATTTGATATTTGGCCAGTTCTCACAGAATATTGACGTTGTTTGATTCGTTGTGAAAGTGATTTTCCAGTTTGTCCATAATATATTTTATCACATTTTTTTCAAGGAATTTCATAGATGCAGCCAGAAACATGTTTAGGAGAATTTTTTATCACTAAACTCTTACCATTAAAATTACTGAAAACAACATTTATGTTGAAAAGCTTTAAAATTCTAGGAATTTGTAAAAACGGTAATTTGAGAATATTATGCTTGCTGAATTCAAGTTTGTTATTAGTTAAATAAAATGTTTTCCTGGCTCTTTTCCTTGCTACACCTACAAAGGTCCTTGGGCATTCAAGTTTCAAAGCAATATCATAAATGGTTTTGATCTCAGCATCAATGAACTGCGGGCTACAAACACGTAAAGCCCTTAAGAACATTCCAGAAAAGATAGAGAATTTAACATTTTGATGGTGATTGGAATAATAATGAACAAAAGAGGCAATGTTGGGCTGATTTTCGAAAGACTGAAAAGGTGGAATTTCTATCATGTCTATGGACAGTTACATCAAGAAAATTCAAATTACAATTTCTTTCTTCCTCTACGGAAAATTTTATAGAAGGGACTAAATTATTTAGCTTAACGAGAAATTCCCGGAGATTTTTTGTAATAAAGGTGATAAAATATATTGTGGACAAACTGGAAAATCACTTTCACAACGAATCAAACAACACCAATATTCTGTGGGAACTTATGTGGCTGAGACTGCCTTGGCCTTTTTCTAAGTTCCCCCGCCCCCCCCCTGAAGAGATAGAGCTTATAGGCCATTTAGGAACATACTCTACAGCATTCATTCTGAAATGCAATGTTATATTATATGGATGGCTACTGGCTTTTATTGGCTGATTCACCCGGACTCCCATTCAGAAAGTGACCATAAACAACACTGTTTTTAAATTCCCTCTCCGTCGCCCTCCGAGACTGAAAACGCCGCGGCAATAGTAAGTATTGAGGAACGGTTCTCTCATGAAAGCCGCGCAGACGAAATGCACGAAGCAGTGGGAGTTTCAGGAAGCAGAAAAGCTGAGATTTAAAAGAAACTTCATCAAAAGAAATGCACATAAACCCTTCATATCTCCCTGACATTATATCAGGATGAATAAATGGATTAAGATGACCATAATTCGATTACTAAAGCTTGCGAGAGAAATGTATTACTGACAAGTGAACCGTCCGAAGAAAATCGCTTAACCTTCGGTGCTCGCTGTAGGCAGGAACGTCTTTTCACTTACTTGAGCAGCTGCAGCAGCGAAGCGCGTGAAGCAATGTACCTCTACACTCGGCTTTTGCAGGCTGACTGGCACCCCCCAACTCCTTGGGTTTGTATTCACCAGAGGTTCTGAAATAAGTGCAGGTGAGAAGAGCGTGACTTCGCCTGGTCAACTCCCACACACCCAAAACGCACCAATTAAATTTGTAAATCTTTCAAGGGCAAAACATCGATATAATTGCCACACACTTAATTCTGGTTTATTTCACATTATTCATGTTCTCCGTTTGGTATAGCATTAATTTGTGTGTGTGTGTGTGTGTGTGTGTGCGCGCGCTTATTCAAATGATTAATGGCCACTTAAATCCTCGATATCACTCAAATGTGTCTCATTTATGAGTTTTAAAAGGGACTATGCAAAATCCTGACTCTGCAACTCCCACTTCTTCGTGCATCTTCTGAAATGTAATTTCGCCTGCGCGAATTTCGTGAGCGAACAGGAAAAACTCAGGAAAGGAAAAAATGGGGATTCGGAATATCAACAGGTATATCAGTAAATGAGAGGGGTAAACTTAAACCAAAAATAAAAGTAGTCTATGTCCCGAAGGATGATGACATTGCCGATAACATTGTGAAGAAAAATCCATGGATAGGTAACCTCATTCCTGAAAGTGACGACCTGAAAATTGTAAAGGAAATGATAGCCAAGATGACAAATATAAACACTATATCATCAAATGCACACCACAAATACGAAAGGCTATCTGTGATAGAGGTGACAAATTGTGTACACTGTATAGCCGTTGCAAAGTATACGACTGTTACATGCCTAATCAATGCTGTAAATGTCAGGAATTTGGTCACAGCGCAACAAATTGTAGAAGTGACCAAGCTTGCTCTAGATGTGGTGAAAATCACAAATCAAATGAATTTGCTATCAGCATCTTCAATTGTAAATATTGTGTAAAGAAAGGCCATAGTGATATTAAACATAAACCATACGATGACAATAAGTGCGCATTATATAAAGAATATGTTCCAAAGGTGAAAAATAATACGGACCATGGCTTTGATTAATAATCTTCTATGCAATATAATAAACATGCAGCCCGTAGGAAATAAAACTAACACTATTAGAAATCTTATAAATTATCACAATCTAGATATATGCATGCTCACGGAGACTTGCCTAAGCAATAATGTAAGTGATTATTCTAAAATAAACGAAATGACGCCAGGGCCTCACAAATTTTACCATTTACTGAGAGAAAAAAACCGTGGTGGAGTTGGAATCTTTGTCAAAAAAATTTGCATACTATCTGTAATGAACCAAAAAATGCTCAGTACATTTGAATACATCAACACCAAAATTACACACATAAACAAACTTACAAATCATAACAATTTATAAACTACCAAGCACAAGTAAGAGATCATTCCTAGATGAAGTCAGTGACTTCCTCGACTTGCTAGCTGATAACAAAATTAGGCTGATTTGTGGTGACTTCAACCTACATCTGGATGATAACGATGACAAATATGTCAAAGAATTTATAGAGTTACTTGAAAGCCACGACCTTGTAAATGTCGTGAAAAAACCGACACCATTATTGAACCATACCATTGACCTAGTGATACAAAACAAAAACAACGAGATTGTGAGTGACACACAAGTTGAGACTGAATGCGTGATATCTCTAATACATAAACTAGTTACATTTAGTACAAATATCTGGAAAGGTTATACACTGAAAAAAACTATCACTTACAGAAACAAAACCAAATTTAAAGCTGATTAATTTATTGTTGGGAGCATAAAGAAAATAAGAGAAACAAGCCAGGAGTGCAGGTTTAATTTGAGGAATACCGTGACAGGCGACCAAGTAAGCGTAAGCTGTTTTACATTCCATAGCAAAAGTATATTGGCGTCAAGCTACAACGATAAATGTCCACAAGTACCAAGGCAAATAATAGTTAAAGAAAATGCCCAGTGGTTTAACAGTAAATTGCGTGAAGCTAAGAAAAAGAAAAGAAAAATGGAATATCTATGGAAAAGATCGAAAGAATCAAGTAGTGAAATCTGGTCACTGTATAAAACAGCTAAAAGTCATTACAACTTGATTATGAAAACCAAGAAAATATATTACAATAAAATGTTTAGTGTAGAGACAAATACCCCAAAATCCATGACAATTCAGCAGGAATATTGGGATTCAAGAAAGAAAAAGTTCTACCTGACGTAACTAGTGGCTACAAAAACCTGGCCGATAACTTTGTGAACTACTTTGAAGAAAAAATTGAAAGAATCTGTCATAGTTTAGATAAGGAGATCCCTCCTGATCTCACGGTGATCGCAATGAGATGTAGCAAATTCAGTAAGTTTAAAGAACTGAACATGAATGACTTTGGCAAAACGATGAGAAAAGCAAAAAAAAAAAAACATCTATTGTGAAAATGACCCGTTTTTCATAAGTGATATAAAAGAGGCAAGAAACTTTGATCAGTTGCGGGAGCTATATTTTGATATTGTCAACATGAGTCTAGCACAGGCATCTTTCCCAAATAGTGAAAAGATTGCTTGTATAAAGCCGGCCTGTAAAGGGAAAAGGTGATAAAGAAAATCTAAGCTTCTATAGACCCATATCAAATTTATCGTACTTATCAAAACTTATAGAAACGGAAGTTCACAAACAAACGTGGAAACACTTGAAACAACTCAACATTATGCCTGATGATCAGTCCGCATATAGAAAAAACCACGCAACAGAGACTACGTTGAAATTATAGCAAATGGAAAACGTGGCATCCTGGTTATGCTTGACCTAAGTGCAGCATTTGGCACAGTTGACCACAATCTACTGCTTGAAGACCTGAGAGCAGTAGGCATCGAAGATGACGTACACAAATGGTGCAAAAGCTACTTAGAAAATAGAAATGTTGCAGTGGATATATCAAATGTGAAATCAGAAAATAAAGACCTAACAAAAGGAGTGCCCCAACGTTCTGGGTCCACTGCTATTTGGCATTTGCACAATTGAATTATCTAGAGTTCTAAATAAGCACAAGGTTAGGCATAAACTGTATGCTGATGATACTCTGTTCTATTTTCCTGCAGAAACGGTAGAAGACACCATTAGTAAAATTGATGCAATAATGAAAGATATCAAAAAATGGATGTCGGCGAAGAAATTGAAACTTAATAAAGACAAAACTGAGTGTATGCTATTTGGATCTGACAGTGCACTATGAAAATATGAACACTTCAAAAGAATAACTATTCTTTCGTCAACAATAAATGTTGTAGCAGCAGTTAGGAACTTAGGAGTCTTTATTGATGATAAGTTGTCGATGAAGAACCATGTATTGCATATTACAAAAACCTGTAGCTATCATATTAGAAACATTGCATTTATTATAAAATACCTAAACGAAGATACTCTGAAAACATCAATTTGCAAGCAAATACTTTCGAGGCTTGACTACTGCAACGTTATATACTACGGTCTCCCTAACTACCTACTAAGAAAATTGCAAGGAGTGAAAAACAGAGCGGCCAGGTTAATAAAATGACTGCGTTCCCGTAATAGAATAACCCCAGCACTAATTGAGGTACATTGGCTCCCAGTAAAAGCTAGAATAGAATATAAAATACTACTTACAGTCTTTAAAGCACTAAAATATGATGAACCAGCATATCTGAGAAACTGCTTAAGCTTCTTTAGACCCGAAATGAATATTGTAATTAGACATGCAAGTGAAGCATATAGGCTATTTGAACCTAGAACAAATTGTAAGTCAGGCGAGAGAGCATTTGTACACTGCGCACCAAGAATATACAGCAAAATACCGCCTGCAGTGAAGAGCATACTGTACAAGAAGAATGCAAATTTAAAAAGGAACTAAAGACTCTCCTGTTCTGCGGGAGCTACAATACTGACGAGAAAACACAGAAAGACAATTATAAAATATAAGAAGCACTTTATTTTGAAAACGTACAGGGGCCCGCCAGAGAGGGAATTATCCCTGTGGAGGGTTACAATACATAAAAACAAGCAAAGTGAAACAAAGTGAAGTGAATACTTTTCTTGAGCACTAGAGCGCTTGTTCCACATTAGGAAGGTATGTGGTTCGATCCCAGCTTGAAGGCCACCAGTCGACTCATATATGTGTGTGTATGCGCATGGGTGTCTTTTTTATGTTTTAACGTATTTATTAGAATAAATTTCCCAGATGAAGTTCCTGTACAAATTATACGTGTAAAAGATGTTTCACATAGAAAGTATTTATTTAAATCATCCAAATCGTCTAGATATTATTCACTGAAATAGAAGGAAAGTAACAGAAATACAGAAATACAAGGAACAGACGATTTGATGGTGAAATGCGCAATATATATATATATATATGACTATTTATCACATCACCGTGATTCATATACAATCAGAAAGCTACAAACGTCCTTTAATATCCAATTCACTCTACCTCGGAAATAATATATTTTCATATATGTTACCGAAGGGGAATTTTTAAGTTGATAATAAGTCCACCGTCCCGTGGGATCGAACCAGCGACGGACGAGGAATCAGGACTACAGTGACGCACTAACGAAATCGGCCACAAGAGAGGTATAAGTGAATAACATCTCCCGTCAACTCACCCGTCGAACTCAGGTGTTTTGCGTTTGGAGACGATATCCACCCACCTCTGCCATGTTGACCGTGTAGTGCGTTTGTCGCACGTAGCCATATTATGACTATTTATCACATCACCGTGATTCATATACAATCAGAAAGCTACAAACGTCCTTTAATATCCAATTCACTCTACCTCGGAAATAATATATTTTCATATATGTTACCGAAGGGGAATTTTTAAGTTGATAATAAGTCCACCGTCCCGTGGGATCGAACCAGCGACGGACGAGGAATCAGGACTACAGTGACGCACTAACGAAATCGGCCACAAGAGAGGTATAAGTGAATAACATCTCCCGTCAACTCACCCGTCGAACTCAGGTGTTTTGCGTTTGGAGACGATATCCACCCACCTCTGCCATGTTGACCGTGTAGTGCGTTTGTCGCACGTAGCCATATTACGACTATTTATCACATCACCGTGATTCATATACAATCAGAAAGCTACAAACGTCCTTTAATATCCAATTCACTCTACCTCGGAAATAATATATTTTCATATATGTTACCGAAGGGGAATTTTTAAGTTGATAATAAGTCCACCGTCCCGTGGGATCGAACCAGTTAGTGCGTCACTGTAGTCCTGATTCCTCGTCCGTCGCTGGTTCGATCCCACGGGACGGTGGACTTATTATCAACTTAAAAATTCCCCTTCGGTAACATATATGAAAATATATTATTTCCGAGGTAGAGTGAATTGGATATTAAAGGACGTTTGTAGCTTTCTGATTGTATATGAATCACGGTGATGTGATAAATGGTCATAATATGGCTACGTGCGACAAACGCACTACACGGTCAACATGGCAGAGGTGTGTGGATATCGTCTCCAAACGCAAAACACCTGAGTTCGACGGGTGAGTTGACGGGAGATGATATTCACTTATACCTCTCTTGTGGCCGATTTCGTTAGTGCGTCACTGTAGTCCTGATTCCTCGTCCGTCGCTGGTTCGATCCCACGGGACGGTGGACTTATTATCAACTTAAAAATTCCCCTTCGGTAACATATATGAAAATATATTATTTCCGAGGTAGAGTGAATTGGATATTAAAGGATGTTTGTAGCTTTCTGA
>JANJGK010000029.1:16868398-16890898 GCA_039081455.1 Macrobrachium rosenbergii
CCTTTTTCAGTGCTCGCACCCCTTGGTATCTCAGAAAATTTTCCCGTGCCCCCATCCCTTATCAATACAATACAAACATGAAAAGGCTTGGTGATGCAAATCTTGCTGAGAAATTATTAGATGCATTCAATTACTGAACAAAGGCACCTTTTTTTATTTCAAATGAAAAGCGTCAATTAGTAGGATGCAATGAATGCACATTACAACAATAATTATGAGTAATACTACTTAGCGCACAGAACACCAACACATTTTTAGTGGCTCTTTTGTTGTCGTTTCTCATTAATGATGGTGTTCAAACGAGGTTCTTTCTTGGAAGGTGCCAGACTCATGTCATCACTTGCATCCAAACGGTATCTGGCCTTTACCTTGATGAGTAGGAAAATATAAGTTTTGCTTTCTCATGGTAAATATAAAGTACCGTTGAACTGGTTATCATGTCTCGTACCCCCAGGTTCAGGGTTTCGTACCCCGTGCCCCAGGTTAAGAACCACTGACACGATATCTTTCAATACGGGGTTAAGATTCCAATAGAAGAAGTAATTAGCTGATGTAGAGCTTAATCCCCATAATATACCAGTAGGAAATCATGAAGGGTGCACTCCATCCCAGAGGTCTTTCGGGGGAACAATCACATTTCTGCAATAAAGTTCACTCGTCAGGAACACTGACATCGTCGGCGCTATCATAATCAACAGAAGAACGGCTTGAGATTTCCTCCTTTTTGTAAGTTTCAATGTATAGCAAACTGACTACGTGCAAAAAAAAAAAAAAATGAATGGCGTATTTAGTTCCAGAATAATCAAAAGGTGAAATGAAAGTGCATCTGCCCGGCCAGGTTACCAACCTGGATCTCAGGTTTTGACACAGTGATAGATAGTCGACACTGACCATTCGATGATCAAGAGAGAGACACAAGAGGTATCATTTCTGTCGTGCATATTCCTGTTAAGTACAAGTTCTGCACTTAGATTGGCTATCAACCCTTCACCACCAAGACAGCAGACTGGTACATTTACAACGGCGCTTGTTATGAGTTTTGCCTTTTACATACACGAAAACTTTTACAGTCACAAAAATTGAGGCACAAGAACAGCTTGATTAGCTGTGCCTTCGGAATATACCACACCCCGAAGGGAAATCATAACTGATAAGTGCCTATTATATATATATATATATATATATATATATATATATATATATATATATATATATATATATATATATATATATATATATATATATATATATATATATATATATATATATATAGTTATATAGTTATATTCTGAGTCCGGTCGGAAGAGTTAAATTGAGTTTTGAATGTAATTTGTCTTAGTGGCCAACACCTATATCTCAGAACATAAGCAATAAATGTAATTGATAGTATGATTTACCTTGAAATTACTTTTATTCAAAGAAAATGGGAAGGTCGCCTTTCAAACCAGTCGGTTAAATTAAACTAGAAATTATTATGGACAGGCTGGCAGTTCAGCAATGAAGGCACATGCATTGTGCAAATAAAAAGTGTAACTACAGTTAGCAAATAAATAAAGGTTAACACGAATCTTATAAACTGCTTAAGATTGACTGATACAATTATTTTACATTAGCACGACGATAATGCTGAGTGGCCTAACACGTGGCCCTTGTAGACTGTCTCTTGCAGAAGATTCTTGCACGTGGCAAGATGGAAATGAGTCTTCTAAGACAATTGTTTCACAAGGGCAGACCGAAAAGAGCCAGATTACAGGATTCTGGAAAAGAATTCCAGGTCAGCATTCATTTACACAGATTTTCTATCACATGAAATTAATTATTCACAATGGAAGGAAGCATTAATTAGATTTAATTAGCATATGGTAATGCTATGGTGGGAATGCTCTAATTATTATCACAGAACAAACTTAATTTGGGCTTGGAGCAAGTCATGAGGGCCAATGTGCGTGCTAGGCTGTGGGAAACAAAGGGACTTTGTTTGGGAGAATGGAAAATTGGAAATACTGAAAATTGAGAGAAATTCATAATAGGTAAAAGAACACATACAGGTATATATATATATATATATATATATATATATATATATATATATATATATATATATATATATATATATATATATATATATATATATATATATATATATATATATATATATATATATATATATATATATATATATATATATATATATTAATCAATTATGATTTTACCGATCTGTTTACTTTCATAAACTTTATTGGAAATTGATTTTCTTTGCCATTATTGTATTTAATAACAATCTCTGGAGTATCTACGGATATTGTTAAATAAAGTGATAATCCAGAAGTTTCAGAGATTCCAGACACGAGATTCTCCATTGAAAGGAAATTAATCTGTTGCGCCTCTGTCGTTCAGCGGTAATAGAACCTGAGCCTTTGCTCGATCAACTGTGACCACGCTGGACCCAGGTTCGGCTCAACGTGGATGTCATTCAAACTTTATTAGAGCATTTTCCAATTTAATAATCCAGGTACATTAAATGTCTCTTTTCTGAAGATACACGCAAGAGTACATCTCTATACTCAATATATCTTCATTGGTCAGTTTTTAAAGCTTGTAGTATTTCTAAGCATAATGATATACATCTAGGTCTAGAGGTACTGAATGCCACCTTAAAGATTTAAGTATTCATTTGGAACTGAAAGGAAACCTCTAACATTATAAGTGATGCTGTCAGCATACCAAAATTCATTCATTTAACCTCTAAACATTATTAAGAAGAATAATTTTTGTGCAAATTCTCTTAATTAGACAGTAGGTAAAGGGCAGAAGAAATATCATTAGTTATATTGACTCTTGCAGTTCATACGATTTTTAATCGTGTGATTCGATAGACATTTTGACATCTGTGATGAATCTCCTTTGCTCTGAAAAATCCGCCGTGCGAAATAAGAAAGTCCCACTGATCAGCAAAGGAGGGCGCTGACGTTAGATAGACAAATACCAAAAGCATAAAAGCAAAACTGACTGATAATAAACAAATGAAGATTCTAGTATCAGAATATATACTCCCTCCTCCTCATGCTACAATGACTGATATTAACATTTTATCATTAATAGTGTTATTGGTGTTGTTGTTTAAAATAAATACTGTAAGGAATCGTTATTTATTCAATTCTGTTATTATTATTATTATTATTATTATTATTATTATTATTATTATTATTATTATTATTATTATTATTATTATTATTATTATTATTATTTTGTTGAATAATATGGCTGAATTTTGCGAGTTTTCTCAATTCTGATAATTCGCTTTTCCTGCATCTCAATATTAGTCAATAACTGGCCAATGTTCATATTTCGATGGATGAAACAGCGTGTTTCTTACAGCAGAAATTCTTTATTTTCAAGCGTTGCAGCAGGTTATGAAAACTGATATGTAAATCTATAGAATTTACTGATGGTTCAATATTAATTGTTCTTTCTTTTTCTTTTCCTGGCGTCTGTCTGGTATTTTTAGTACTCGTTCTGTCGACATGTTTCGACCAGCTAGATGGTCATCTTCTGGAGGTTGGGATGAGTCTAGAGACACAGGGTGCTCGAGGCGGTATATAGAGGGGGTCTCAGATCATGTCGATTTTTCATTGGCTGCCTGAGGCGATTCTCCTCGGGCGAAGTCTCCTCTCGTGCAACTATGGTTGTTTGCGATCTTGCGTGCGTGCACTGGAGCGCACGTTACATAGTGTATTAATCGGAGGGTTGCTGCCCGCAGATGGACGTTCCTATTTGGTTCGCTCATCCGGGGTGCCAGTGGGTGCCACCCTTCTCGCCGATGTAGGGAGGAGGAAGGTCTCCTGTGTGGTATTGAGACTCGGCTTCTCTCTCCCGATGTGTGGGGCTTCCAGGAGGCAGAGGCAGCGATAGTCGGTCGCTTGATCTATTATCTCTATGTGAGGGATAATGTCATTTCTTTTTATTCTCATGTTATGGGCAGTTCTGGCGTGATTAAATATGGCGCCCTCCTGGGCATGACAGGAGATCCTCTTGGAGAATCTCATGGTAGTCATGCTGATGTAAGAGCCGAGGCACTCCCGGATGGGGCATTTGTATCGGTAGATTACGTTGGTTTTCTTCAAGGGATCCTGTTTGGGGGCGGGGGGAGGTTATTTCTCATCACCAGGCTGCTGTTTTCTTATTCCTGTAGAATATGACGAGTTTAATCTTTTCTCGGGGTCGGACGGACTGATGTTACCTTCATTGATGGTCCTGAGGGCCCGTTCGTCTTCTTTATATCCTTTATGGAATTTTCCTTGTTACAAAAGATTGATGTCATCAGAGGTGTGGGGGCGAGGTTCCTGATGGTACCATCTGTTCACGGCTCCTCTAATGCACTTGTCTACCTTCCGATTCATACACCCATTATCGATGAGGATCTAGGCAGCACGTTCCAGCTCTCCATGGGTGTCAGTCCAGGAGGAACCAGTCAGGAACGTCTACTGTATCTGCGGGCAGCAACCCCTCCGGATAATATACCCTCTAACGTGCACTCCAGTGCACGCACGCAAGAGCGCAAACAACCATCACTGCACGAGAGGAGACTTCGCCCGAGGGAGAATATATATATATATATATATATATATATATAATATATATATATATATATATAATATATATATATATATATATATATATATATATATATATATATATATATATATATATATATATATATATATATATATATATATATATATATATATATATATATATATATATATATACGATCATCAAGCTACAAATATCGCTTAATATCAAATCCACGCTACCTCGGGAATATCCCCGATGGAAATTATCACCGAAGGGGAATTTATAAGTGATAAATGGACGGGCACTGCCTAGTCTCTATCCCACGACACACAGACGCGCATCCAGCGAATCCAGTTGACGCTAACCACTGAGCTATCAAGAGAGGTATAAGTTAACGCCGAGTCTGGTGTACTATATTTACCTGTCGAGAGCGGGGAAATTGTACTTAGCCTCGGCATTAACCCACCTCGACCATGATAGTTCATTGGTACGTTTGGAACACGCAGCTCTTTTTATGACATTTTTTTATCACACCGTGATTTATATACGATCATGAAGCTACAAATATCGCTTAATATCAAATCCACGCTACCTCGGGAATACCCCGATGGGGAATTATCACCGAAGGGGAATTTATAAGTGATAAATGGACGGGCACTGCCGAGTCTCGATCCCACGACACACAGACGCGCATCCAGCAAATCCAGTCGATGCTAACCACTGAGCTATCAAGAGAGGTATAAGTTAACGCCGAGTCTGGTGTACTATATTTACCCGTCGAGAGCGGGAAATTGTACTTAGCCTCGGCATTAACCCACCTCGACCATGATAGTTCATTGGTACGTTTGGAACACGCAGCTCTTTTTATGACATTTTTTTATCACACCGTGATTTATATACGATCATGAAGCTACAAATATCGCTTAATATCAAATCCACGCTACCTCGGGAATATCCCCGATGGGGAATTATCACCGAAAGGGAATTTATAAGTGATAAATGGACGGGCACTGACGAGTCTCGATCCCACGACACACAGACGCGCATCCAGCGAATGCAGTTGACGCTAACCACTGAGCTATCAAGAGAGGTATAAGTTAACGCCGAGCTGGTGTACTCTATTTACCCGTCGAGAGCGGGGAAATTGTACTTAGCCTCGGCATTAACCCACATCGACTATGATAGTTCATTGGTACGTTTGGAACACGCAGCTCTTTTTATGACATTTTTTTATCACACCGTGATTTATATACGATCATGAAGCTACAAATATCGCTTAATATCAAATCCACGCTACCTCGGGAATATCCCCGATGGGGAATTATCACCGAAGGGGAATTTATAAGTGATAAATGGACGGGCACTGACGAGTCTCGATCCCACGACACACAGACGCGCATCCAGCGAATCCAGTCGACGCTAACCACTGAGCTATCAAGAGAGGTATAAGTTAACGCCGAGTCTGGTGTACTATATTTACCCGTCGAGAGCGGGGAAATTGTACTTAGCCTCGACATTAACCCACCTCGACCATAATAGTTCACTGGTACGTTTGGAACACGCAGCTCTTTTTATGACATTTTTTTATCACACCGTGATTTATATACGATCATGAAGCTACAAATATCGCTTAATATCGAATCCACGCTACCTCGGGAATAGCCCCGATGGTTAATTATCACCGAAGGGGAATTTATAAGTGATAAATCGACGGGCACTGCCGAGTCTCGATCCCACGACACACAGACGCGCATCCAGCGAATCCAGTCGACGCTAACCACTGAGCTATCAAGAGAGGTATAAGTTAACGCCGAGTCTGGTGTACTATATTTACCCGTCGAGAGTGGGGAAATTGTACTTAGCCTCGGCATTAACCCACCTCGACCATGATAGTTCATTGGTACGTTTGGAACACGCAGCTCTTTTTATGACATTTTTTTATCACACCGTGATTTATATACGATCATGAAGCTACAAATATCGCTTAATATCAAATCCACGCTACCTCGGGAATATCCCCGGTGGGGAATTATCACAGAAGGGGAATTTATAAGTGATAAATGGACGGGCACTGCCGAGTCTCGATCCCAAGACACACAGACGCGCATCCAGCGAATCCAGTTGACGCTAACCACTGAGCTATCAAGAGAGGTATAAGTTAACGCCGAGCTGGTGTACTATATTTACCCGTCGAGAGTGGGGAAATTGTACTTAACCTCGGCATTAACCCACCTCGACCATGATAGTTCATTGGTAAGTTTGGAACACGCAGCTCTTTTTATGACATTTTTTTATCACACCGTGATTTATATACGATCATGAAGCTACAAATATCGCTTAATATCAAATCCACGGTACCTAAGGAATATCCCCGATGGGGAATTATCACCGAAGGGGAATTTATAAGTGATAATTGGATGGGCACTGCCGAGTCTCGATCCCACGAAACACAGACGCGCATCCAGCGAATCCAGTCGACGCTAACCACTGAGCTATCAAGAGAGGTATAAGTTAACGCCGAGTCTGGTGTACTATATTTACACGTCGAGAGTGGGGAAATTGTACTTAGCCTCGGCATTGACCCACCTCGACCATGATAGTTCATTGGTACGTTTGGAACACGCAGCTCTTTTTATGACATTTTTTTATCACACTGTGATTTATATACGATCATGAAGCTACAAATATCGCTTAATATCAAATCCACGCTACCTCGGGAATATCCCCGATGGGGAATTATCACCGAATGAGAATTTATAAGTGATAAATGGACGGGCACTGCCGAGTCTCGATCCCACGACACACAGACGCGCATCCAGCGAATCCAGTCGACGCTAACCACTGAGCTATCAAGAGAGGTATAAGTTAACGCCGAGCTGGTGTACTATATTTACCCGTCGAGAGCGGGGAAATTGTACTTAGCCTCGGCATTAACCCACCTCGACCATGATAGTTCACTGGTACGTTTGGAACACGCAGCTCTTTTTATGACATTTTTTATCACACCGTGATTTATATACGATCATGAAGCTACAAATATCGCTTAATATCAAATCCACGCTACCTCGGGAATATCCCCGATGGGGAATTATCACCGAAGGGGAATTTATAAATGATAAATGGACGGGCACTGCCGAGTCTCGATCCCACGACACACTGACGTGCATCCAGCGAATCCAGTCGACGCTAACCACTGAGCTATCAAGAGAGGTATAAGTTAACGCCGAGTCTGGTGTACTATATTTACCCGTCGAGAGCGGGGAAATTGTACTTAGCCTCGACATTAACCCACCTCGACCATGATAGTTCATTGGTACGTTTGGAACACGCAGCTCTTTTTATGACATTTTTTTATCACACCGTGATTTATATACGATCATGAAGCTACAAATATCGCTTAATATCAAATCCACGCTACCTCGGTAATATCCCCAATGGGGAATTATCACAGAAGGGGAATTTATAAATGATAAATGGACGGGCACTGCCGAGTCTCGATCCCACGACACACAGACGAGCATCCAGCGAATCCAGTCGACGCTAACCACTGAGCTATCAAGAGAGGTATAAGTTAACGCCGAGTCTGGTGTACTATATTTACCCGTCGAGAGCGGGGAAATAGTACTTAGCCTCGGCATTAACCTACCTAAGTACAATTTCCCCGCTCTCGACGGGTAAATATAGTACACCAGACTCGGCGTTAACTTATACCTCTCTTGATAGCTCAGTGGTTAGCGTCGACTGGATTCGCTGGATGCGCGTCTGTGTGTCTTAGGATCGAGACTCGGCAGTGCCCGTCCATTTATCACCTATAAATTCCCCTTCGGTGATAATTCCCCATCGGGTATATTCCCGAGGTAGCGTGGATTCGATATTAAGCGATATTTGTAGCTTCATGATCGTATATAAATCACGGTGTGATAAAAAAATGTCATAAAAAGAGCTGCGTGTTCCAAACGTACCAATGAACTATCATGGTCGAGGTGGGTTAATGCCGAGGCTAAGTACAATTTCCCCGCTCTCGACGGGTAAATATAGTACACCAGACTCGGCGTTAACTTATACATCTCTTGATAGCTCAGTGTTTAGCGTCGACTGGATTCGCTGGATGCGCGTCTGTGTGTCGTAGGATCGAGACTCGGCAGTGCCCGTCCATTTATCACCTATAAATTCCCCTTCGGTGATAATTCCCCATCGGGTATATTCCCGAGGTAGCGTGGATTCGATATTAAGCGTTATTTGTAGCTTCATGATCGTATATAAATCACGGTGTGATAAAAAAATGTCATAAAAAGAGCTGCGTGTTCCAAACGTACCAATGAACTATCATGGTCGAGGTGGGTTAATGCCGAGGCTAAGTACAATTTCCCCCCTCTCGACGGGTAAATATAGTACACCAGACTCGGCGTTAACTTATACCTCTCTTGATAGCTCAGTGGTTAGCGTCGACTGGATTCGCTGGATGCGCGTCTGTGTGTCGTGGGATCGAGACTCGGCAGTGCCCGTCCATTTATCACTTATAAATTCCCCTTCGGTGATAATTCCCCATCGGGGATATTCCCGAGGTAGCGTGGATTTGATATTAAGCGATATTTGTAGCTTCATGATCGTATATAAATCACGGTGTGATAAAAAAATGTTATATATATATATATATATATATATATATATATATATATATATATATATATATATATATATATATATATATATATATATATATATATATATATACCGCCTCGAGCACCCTGTGTCAGCTGGTCGGAACATGTCAACAGTGCTAGTACTAAAAATACCAGATAGACGCCAGAATAAAAATAAAAAATTCATTCTGAACCATCAGTAAATTCTACAGATTTACATCCCAGGTTTCATAACCTGCTGTAATACCTTAAAATAAAGAATTTCTGCTGTAAGAAACACGTTGTTTCATCCATCGAAATATGAACATTGGCCAATTATTGACTAATATTGATGTGCAGGAAAAGCGAATTATTAGAAGATTTGAGAAAACTGGTATAAAACCAATTCGCAAAACGCAGCCATTTTATTCAACAAAACTTGCCTCAAAGAGGGTCTTCTTCTTCTTCTTCTTCTTCTTCTTCTTCTTCTTCTTCTTCTTCTTCTTCTTCTTCTTCTTATTATTATTATTATTATTATTATTATTATTATTATTATTATTATTATTATTATTATTATTATTATTATTATTATTATCAATACCTCCAGAAATGAATGACTATAGCAAAGCACTAAACATCTTAATAACCAACAACGATCAGAAGCAGTTTAACGGTAATCTACGTAATATTGAGACCCATGTGTTTGTTATAATAATTTTCTCTCTCTCTCTCTCTCTCTCTCTCTCTCTCTCTCTCTCTCTCTCTCTCTCTCTCTCTCTCTCTCTCTCTCTCTCTCTTCCATAATCGTGGCTTTTCGTATGTGCGACCGTAGTGGAAATGAATTTGTCGAAGATAGCATAGAGGACCGCCAGTGTAATTTCCGTATTTCCAGCTATGTCGCTTGGAATTTTGTGTATTTAGTCTGTTTAAAAAAAAAAAAATCATACATACGGGATTTTTTTACTCTTCATGAAAAAGTCATCATCTGAAGAAAACTGGTTTTCTTAAGCAGGTAAGAGGAAAAAGAAAAAGTCTAGAGTCCTCAAAAAAATGAATATTTAACCCAGAATAGGAGACAGTTACGAATATTGTTTTTCCCCAAAATGCAGGAATATACTCGATATAAGAACACTTATTATTTTTCTCCAAAGCTCCAAATTTATGTCGGGCATACCTATGAACAATGAAACAATAACAAAAAGTAATAATCTTGCTAAATCTTCTTCATTTACGTAATTACGTTACAAAACACAGCTAGGCACCACAGAAGGCACAGGGAAATAATTGTCCAAAGCTAAGATAGGGAGGGAAGTGGGGGAGGGTCTGAGAGAACTCATTATTGATAAACAAATGTGAAATGTAAATAAATCAAGGATAAAATAGAATAAATGCCGGAAGTAATCAAAATTGAGAAAAAAGTATTCAGTGCATTGAATAATAACAAATCAAGAGCAACAAACAATGAAAATCATGTCCAACTTTTCCACAGATAATCCACGAATTTTGAGGGAAAGTTATCTGTGGTGCCAGGATCATCCACCCAAAATTTTTATTGTAATTTAACACCAGATTCAAACGGCAGCTGTAATGCTTCTCTATAACCCTCTGATCTTTCCTCTAATTCAGCTCTTTCTTTAAGTGTTTATCCTTTTGAATTCCCTCTTATTTAGTTGCAATTTCTGCCTATTTCTCTCTTTTATTTTAAAACACTGGAGAATAAACACTAAAGTAAATGGATTTCAGTCAATGTCAGTAAATTTCACAATGTAAAATAATGCTCCAGCTGTCTCCTGAATACAAAAATCATTATATTTTTCAAAAGAAAATCTCATAAAATCTGGTCTTAGTCACCTCATGAAATTGCCACTTTTTTTATTTCCCAAATTTTCTTAAGGTCATTTCTGATCAATTCCTGATACTCTTTCCAGCTCGGCAAATAGCCTTACGTCTTTGAATGAGACAAATAACTGTAGTTCCGAGCTTCTCCCCCCCCCGAAAAAAAAATCGTTACAAATATAATCTACATATGTAATTAAACACACCACTGTGAATGAGATACCTTAAACCTTTGAGATGACGTTCCATTGAAAATGTGCAACTTTATCAAATAATAAGACAAATTTTTATTAAACATTTATATTTGTGATATATTTAAATCCATGTTTGTTCCTAATTTTGGAAAATTTTTGCCTGTAGGGATATTGTTATATTTAATTTTCTGCTCATTATCAAGAGTTGAAGAAAAATTTAGATCACAAAATAGGAAATTATAACAAATAATATAATAATAAATTTCATCATAGTGATGGTGAAATTTAAACATAATTATGATTATTATGATTAGTTAGACATCTGAAGCTGGATTCAGCCTAAATGAGAAGAGAACTGTTTTTTTTGGCTCCAAATCACGTGACCAATGTCTCTCGTCCAGAATAAGTCTGCCACAAGGCAGGAAAGTACTTATTGAATTCAAGTAATGATTTACATCGTTATCATAAACGAGTGTTGTGAAGAACAAGTCGCATTCGTCTAGGGTTATTCAATTTAAATTATATATTAAATTTTTTTGCAACGTTAAGGTAAAGGTGATGAAAAACGTGTGAATATATCCAAAAGCAAGTGAATTTTTCTAGGCCAATGTTAAGAGGGACTGTCTGGGTTCAAGGGGCAATCCAGAAGGGTTATTGATGATGCAGAAAAGAATCCAGACCTGTTGGAAATAGATATCAAAGCATGCAAAAATTTGCATATGTGCTGAGTACCTGTGTTGAAGTTTCGATTCATTGTTCAAGAAGCTTGATACTTGAAGAAGAAATCGATATGTTGACGAAAAAGAATAATTCATTTCTAAAATACAGGGAATCAGCTCAGTAGAATGAAAAAAATAATATTCACTTGGGCAACATAAGGAAACAAACAAAGAGAAAAGAGCCCAAGAGGAGACCAAAGGGAAGGCACAAAATCAAAATTCCGATATCCTTCCTCGAGATTTCTCATCAGTCTACCCGAATGGAAACAGAGAAAAGGTATCGCAAATGAATTCTGCGTCTCCTGGAAATTGAGTGAATTCTGTTTCTGCGATTCATTTCTTACCATCTAAATTCTTGACGATATTGGGAAAATGCAACTATTTTCCTTTTAGAACAGGGGCTGAGGGCACAGTTATATGGTGGTCGTTTTATTCCTGTCACAGTATAATACACAAACAACAATTAGGGAATGCAGCAGAGTCGGTAAAATAGTCAAAGGGAAGCAATAGCCTAAAAGAATAAAAATATTAAAAGGGGGGACGAGGTAACCAAGCACATTCAGGAGAAAAGAAACTGAGAAGTAAGTGAGAAAAAAGTTAATGAGCAAATGCATGCCTGAAGAGAATGCAATGCTGGGTTGATGGACGACTTCGGAGATTTGCTGAATTAGGAAGGCATGAGAGAGGTTGAGGTGAATGACACGAGAGTGGAAAAAGATAGTGGAAGTCTGCCAATGCTTGTGGAAGTGGTGGTTGAGGATGTATGGAAGACATTGAATATGAGGTTGTAAAAAAGAGACACAGAAGTGGATGGAATTACAGTTGAGCTGCAGTATGATGGTTAAAGTGCGATTTAAAAGCTAGCAATGGTATGTAAAATATACTGGGACGAGGGAAAATTTTTCAAGGAATGGGTAAAAGTGTACATAGAGGCATAATATTACAAGGCATACCAGGGAAGATGTGTGGTAAGATTTTGATTGAGGGAGTAGTCAAGGAATGGAAGGACTGAAAGACAAGGACACTGCAGTGTGAGTTTATGCAAGGAAGAGGGTGGCGTACTTGGACCTGGAAAAAGCTTCTAACAGAAATGATAAGGAGAAAATATGAAAGGTGCCGGGACCAGTTAGGAGTTTATGTGATATAAGCGAAGCATGTGTTAGCAAGTCTAGATGAACTGACTGGTTTGATGTGAAATGGACTTACAAAAAGCCTTTTCAAATCTCTATGGATTTTTGAAACGTTTATGGATGGAGTAATGCAAGAGTCAGTTAAAGACAGTAGATAAAAGAATGGACCATGAATGTAGCGTGGAAAGGCTGATGTTTGGTAGTGAGAAGAAACTGCAGAACTAGGAAAGCTGGGAAGATATGTAAACAAAAGCTATGAAGGTAAATTAAGACAAGGGAGAGAGTGATAAATGTTAATATGGATAGTGAAGGAATGGAAGCAGTTCATTCATTTACGTATTTTGGAGTAAATATAACGAATAACGGTAGGATGAGAAAAATGGTCACAGAATAGATGAAGCAACGAAAGTTGCCATGGATTTACAAGTTTGGGAGGAAACTTGAAATGTCTGTGGACATAAAGTTTTGGAAGGGATCGTTATGCCCATTCTTCTTTGTGAAAGTGAAGTTTGGAATGAATATTGAGTGGGAATATATCCCAGTATAGTAAGCTTAGGATTGTTAGATTGTTTAGCGCAAGTGAAAGGAAGGATCAGAGTATTTTGTTGATGCTTAATTATATGAAAGAAATGTTAGGAGAGAGGAGGAGAGGAATACCCAGAAAGTATTGGACAAATAAAGTGGAAATGTATTGAAAAGGCAGGGCCATGATATTCACGAAGCCTAAGAGTGCTTACAAGATACCAATGGATGACCTTTTGAGCAGGGGAGTTCGATGTTTTACAGACTGGCCTTTTGCGAGTATATGCGAAGCAGCTAATGTTGTGGAGGCTTTTTTTGCGTGAAGGGCTCATCCACGATTTTAACAGATTAACTTCGGATGTGGCAGCAACTAGGAAGAATGATGCAGGTACCAAAACAGCAATGACATCATTCATCCATTTAGTCAAGGACGTATACACTAAGCCTAAGACTTCTCTATTATCATTCGTCTCATTTACGTAAAAAAAAAAAAAAAGGGCCGGTCAGTATCTCGTTAACACTTCTATGTTGCTCTAATCTCCACCATGTGTTTCATCACTTCTACCGTTACCCCCGTGCCAGCATTTTATTGTTTTGCTTCTCGATCTCCCTCCAGAGACTCCGAATTGCATCCATTGTTCCGTAACTATCGTTTTTCAAGCTATTTGCTTTGCTAAACCTAGTCCTTTGTAGCTTTACATCGTAGCTATATATTTCTGCTATCTTCAGCTTTTCACCATTCACACAGGCCACTCAAATTCTTATCGAGAGCCTCGCCATTTCATCTTCATATGCTTTCAGTTACTACGTTTCACTTCCACAATCCCTTCTTATGCAACTCCAGATTACTCCCTCCCCATGTCACCTATAAATCTGTGTGGAGCTCCAGCTTCAGTCATTGAGTCGCCTGTTCTGTTATTCACATCTTCCATCCAACTCTCCTCTAAAGATCCAGATAATTCTATCCAACCACCAACCATGCTGTCAGCTTCCATTTAGTCTCACAGTATTAAACTTGCTCCCAAGACCTTTCTACTTGGTCTACGTACAATAATTTTTAGACGTTTTCATCTGTATCTGGAGCTTCTCTTCATTACCAATAGTCAGAACTGTATCATCTCCAAAGTCAGTCATTCCGAACATTGTTCACTATTCTTTTCCTATTTCTAAACTTATTTTAGTGGTGGAAACAGAGAGAGAGAGAGAGAGAGAGCTAAAAGCATACACCAATGAGAATGGCTGCGTTAAACATTAGTCTGTTTTACGTGTAATGTTCTTTGATATTTTATTTAATAGAGAGAGAGAGAGAGAGAAAGAGAGAGAGAGAGAGAGAGAGAGAGCTAAAAGCATACACCCATGAGATAGGATGCGTTAAACATGAGCCTGTTTTACATGTAATATTCTTTGATATTCTATTTGAGAGAGAGAGAGAGAGAGAGAGAGAGAGAGAGAGAAGCATTCACCCATAAGTTGATAAAATAATTCTTTCCCATCACTGAAATCGTTATTTCACTTAGTATAGCACTATAATCACCGTCACGACCAATATCATCATCATAATGGCCTGGGCAACTTGTTTCCTTAACTACCTCCTAAAGTTATTTCATCATCTTACTTAATTGGGCCGCGGAGAAAGAAACAATTCAAAATGGAACAACAATTGATCAGATATTATGAGATGGCGTTGTCGGAGCAGGGAGTTAAGACGGACAGTCAATCTCCAATATAACTTTAATGATATAAATTTTGAGTACCGAATAATCACGGTATTTTGCCTTTCTGATTGATTTTATTTTTCTGTAAAAGAAAACTATTGTGCCGACTTTGTCTGTCCGTCCGCATTTTTTTCTGTCTGCACTTTTTCTGTCCTCCCTCAGATCGTAAGAACTACTGAGGCTAGAGGGCTGTAAATTGGTGTATTGATCATCCACCCTCCAGTCTTCAACCATACCAAATTGCAGCCCTCTAGACTCAGCAGTTTTTATTTTATTAAGGTAAAGTTAGCCATAATCGTGCATCTGGCAACGGTATAGGGCATGCCACCACCGTTCCGTGGTTTAAGTTTCTTGGGCCGCGGCTATTGCACCATTATACGGAGATCACCGAAAGATAGATCGATTTTCGGAGGCCTTGATTATATGATGTACAGAAGACTCGATTGCGCCGAAGAAATTTCGACGCATTTTTACTTGTTTATTATGGTGTTTACATGTACATGGTAGAACAAGTCTCTATGATTATATTAACTGAAGATCTATTATCGCATTCTCCATTGATAACTATGAAAGATGATAACCTTCAATTCTGTTTCCATCATTTGCCAAACAGCCGTGTAAGGAATGCCCGTTCTGCAGTAGGGGTCGATTGCAACATCACTGGCGTAAGGCGACCTTAACGCTCTCGGGTATCTGATCAAATCGTTCAGAAATGTTTCCCACATGGCTGACTGTATCGTCAATAACAGAGACATTGTTCAGATGTCCTGATTTCTATTTCAATACAAGATATTGTACTGGAGAGTGATAGTTTCTTGGATCAGTCTGATTGAAGGTCAGAGTATGTAGCAAATTGCGGCTAGTTGTGAATTGTGGAAAATTAGGAGGCGATTTCTCTGTTTTTATTTTTCTTTTATTATGCTTCATCCACTTTTGGTAGGAACTTTATTGAGTCCAGTAGAAAAATATGAATTTTTGAGATAATCACAAATAGTTGGTCATGATTCTTACAATTATTGTCGAAAAAAGTACCAAGATGAAATTCAAAAGAAAACCGATGAATATTTTCGGAAATATTGGATAAAAGGGGAATGGTACCAAGAAAGTTACTTTCATAATTCTTGCGTTGTACATCATTTTCTTGTAGTCCATTAGGCTGCAAACTTTCCAAGGAAAGGTGTTTTCTTTTCACTGTCAATACTTTTGAAGACTGATGCTGACTACGGATACTGTAGGAGAGTAATTTTAATTTTTCGCTTCTAATCATTGGAAAGCTATATCACCTCACAGATTTTATAATAAAGAAAACGATCAGCAAAGGAATAGAAGGTTTAGATTGTTTTCGAAAATCACTTTTCATCAGGAGAGATGGTTGATTCTTGTGTGTGTGTATATAAATTATATATATATATATATATATATATATATATATATATATATATATATATATATATATATATATATATATATATATATATATATATATATATATATATATATATATATATATATATATATATATATATATATATATATATATATATATATATATATATATATATATATATATATATATATGGCAGGGATAGGCAACGGCCAACATGACACATCAGTGTGAGGGTGGAACAGGGAAACCAACATATTTCTTTATTCCCAACGTTTCATAATAATCTTTTCATTACATCATCAGGGATCTGTTGCATAATGAATAAATTACTCAAAAAGTTGCTCTAAAAAGCTTTTAAAATCATAAAAAATTTAAACTACTATATACAATAAAGCTGAAAAAAAGCAAGAGAAACAAAGACTTAACCAACCTTAGAGTGGTTAAAGAGAAAGTTAACTCATGTAAAGCTGAGTTGAGGAGTTTTGGGTATTTAACTGGAGAACCAGTTGTTTCATAAACAGTGACTCAAGCATTACTCATTAGTTGCTGTTTGGCCTATTGCGCCGAAATCATCTCTTTCAATGTGAGTTTTACAAATTTTGGAATTAATTCTGATATTAGAATGCTCTGGATTGGAGAGCCTACAGCCAGAACGAAAGTTTATTCCCCGATGGGAGTCGAATCTGATCCTCAGTAACTTCCTTGTGGATCCGACACATGTCCCAGAATATACGAGTGCCTATAAACCATGTTAGAAGATAAAAAAAGTGTTAATCGACCTTTGTAGTTAAAAAATAAACCAATTGTTTAAGGATTTTTGGGAATTAATTTTAGATTAATGGCATAATAATGATTGTGGATCAATTGTACAAACCGTTTTCTAAAAGAAAATTCCGTGTAAAACGCGGAATTTGGCATAAAAGTTTAATTTCGGCACTGTAGGAGGTTTGTGACATCAGTGAATTGTTTGTTAAGAAAAATGCAAGGTTGTCTTAAGAAAGAAGTTTGCGGAAGGCAGTTATTCATAAAGTATTACGAGGGAAAATTAATTTCAAGGTGAAAGATTGCCAATTCGATACAATAATAAACGCCCCGTGGAGGTGAGTAAATATTATAGTTAAATATAAAATTGTAGAAACATGATCTGTAGTAGTTGTATCTTAAACCAGTCAACGTCTTCTTCCTAAAAACAGAAGTATTAAAAAAAACATCATTTCTGGTGATAAGAACGTCTAAAAAAAGAAATGATTGTTCACTCCTTTTTCCACAGTATATTTAATGTTATTATGCTTAGAATTAGCATATGCTAAAAAAAAGGCCTATGTCAAAGTCATTTTTAGATGAGACCTAACATTCATCTAACATGAGCTCTTCCAGCGAGCACATGAAAATGTTGGCAAAAGCGGAACACAATGGGGAGCCCATGACTATGCCGTCAGTTTGTTCAAAATGCTTGTCTGAACCAGATACTGTTTTTAACGATTTTACTTAACATTTTTTAAAGACTTTTTAGAGCTTGCAGCACGGGACACTGCCTTATATTTGATGGCATTATCAAGTAACTACTAGCTTACATTTTCGAGTTACGATAATTTTGTCTCTCAATGGGGATGGAAAAGTAGACCTAAGCAGTGATTGGTTCAGGGATATTCAGCGAACGGCACGTGACCTCATATAGTTTGAAGAAAAGAAATACGGTCAGGTGTGACAGCAAGGCATACTAAGAAATTATTCATCCTTCATGGAGGCCCCGTGAGAAGTGAACAACACACACACACACGTCTTCATCAAAAAGTACTCAAGAAACCACACCCGGAAGCGAAAAGAATTGAAATGGAGGCCCTGATAGACAAAGTCTTGCAGCTCTGGGATGACGGTAAATTGGAACTGACATTTTACGTGCATCAACGAATTTAACAGAGAGCTAGAAATCAAAGAGAAAACATTTTCGTGGCCAGGTTATCACCAAGGAGAAGAAGGAAACTGCCAGAGAACTACATAAAAACCCAGATGTCATCATACAGAAAGGTGATAAATCATCAGTTTACTTAATAATGAAAAAGTTGAACATTTTGAAAAAATGAAGAGGCTCCTCCAGGACTCTTCCAAGTTCCGTTTGGTGAGGCACCGTGGTGAGGACCTCAGTAAGATGTCAAGGCTCATGACTAGGGCCAACAACCAACAAGACTATAAAACCCCTGAAAGTAATGTTCGACTATAGGCCAGGCTACTGCTACGGGACAGTAAAAGCCCACAAGACTGGCAACCCACTCAGGCCTATCATCTCTCAAATGGCATCCCTAGCCTACAGGATAGCAAAGGTCTTAAATAATCTTTTATTGCCGTATATTCCTGGTGAGTACTCACTGAAGTCAGCGGTAGAATTCATCGACCTTCTACAAGCAAAAGGACCTGATGATGACATCACCTCTCTCTACGTGGAAAGCCTGTTTACGAACGTTCCCGTCGAAGAAACGACCAGTATTACCCTTGATTGTGTGTATAGATCCGATAACAAACCGCTTCCCATACCTGACGATATCCATTATGACATGCTGAAGGCATCGAGGAGAAATATATTGGCAAGTGGGTGGAGTGGCCATGGGATCTCCACTGGGGGTCCTTGGAGAGATGTAAACAACAAATTAGACAGAATTCATCAATTATTAACAAACAATGGGTATGCGGACCTCATCATCGAAACTTGATTAAAAGAAAACTGACGAATTCTGCCAACCGATCACGACGATGGCAGAGGATAATCAGGTTATTTATCATCGCCTGCATTATGAGTCTGCGTGTAAGGAGGAATGCCGCCCCCTACGAGAAATCATGAACCCTTTCTCTGCGAGCCTGCACGACAAGAGCAGCGTCCTGCTTATCGCGTAATTAGCTGATTTTCTCCCTTTTAAATGTGTACTTCGATTCTTTGTTATTTTCCTTATTGTTATAATTTTGCACAATACTAATATGTTACTGTAATGTTTTATAATGGAAGAGTAAAAAAAAATATGCAAATGATATGTACGTAGGTAATTATCCAAATACTGAATTATGCAGCTTTTATTTCTGATTCATTTCTGCTTGATGCCTCTCAATGCTTGGAGTAAAGTAAAGCCTTTTTCTTTATTCAGTATAAAAGTCTTTATTACATAAGTTGAACGTTTGCTTTTGATAGAAACTTTCATTTAGAAAGACCTCACAAAAAATAATAAAAACAGACTTGGCATTCTGTAGAAAATGAGAATTTATTATTTCCAATAAAAGTTTCAGAGCACCGATTTTCTACGAACTGAATATTCAATGGTCTTCCATTTGCAAATTTTATTATGTTTTCTTTGTTTACTCAAGACCACTGGTGCTCAACAAAAATACTTCCTCCTCCTCTGCCATTTCCCGATTCATAATCATCTCTCATAAAACCTGAAGTTAAGAAATTATCTAAGGGGTGTCTATAACCACAATATAATAAACATCACCATATTCACTACTGTCACTGTGAGAACTATCTGATAGTTCAGGTCTATTACTATCATTGTTATTTTTCCGAATAAAAGCTCTGTACTACTTCATCATCGAGCAAAACCTCCTCCGTTTACCACATTATGATGGTTACTGAAGGTCTAGGCCTTGTCCTGAGATTATCCTGTAAGCTGGAAATCAAATATTGCCATAAGTCTCTAGAATATAAAAAAATACTCCCTAAAATGATGAGGAAAATGCGTTATCTGTAACGAACTGCCAAACTAGAATGAAAAGAATGATGACTAAGAACATCAGTCCCACGCCATAGATCAGACCTTTTGATGACTGAGAAAATCAGTCTCGAGCAGCTAGAGGGTCAATAGAGGTGCGACACCCAGGGCTCCTTACAAGAAAATTAATCTCAGGCTGTACAGTAAACAAAACTCAGTAGCAGCCCTTATAATGAAAAATAGCACCGGGCCCACGGGACAAAAGATGAGTACGAATATGGTATATAAATTCATATACCCAGAGGAGATGTGTAAAGCTCACAGCAATACCTACATTGGACACACAACTATGACCCTTTTGGACACCAATGTTGGCCTACAGAAACCAAGAGGCCATACACCACCATTTTATCGACGTGCATGACAGGAAACCATCCCTACAAGAACTGATTGAAAGCGCCCAGGTCATCCATGAAGAAAGTAACTGTGGCCGTCTTATGACAGCAGAAGCAGTCAGTATCGCCATTCGAAAACCGACTCCTAATATCCAGCAAGAGTCGGATCGCACGCTCCCTTCCAGCAGAAGGAGGGATGCGCAAGCAAATGCAGACCAGAGAGCACGCCCCCAATGCTAGACATAACGCTTCAGTCTAGAAATAGAGGAGCACCCAGGGAAACACAAGTAACACCTCACATGTCCCTGAGGCATCGCCCGACACGAGCCACGAACGTCATCTAGTAGTTGATATTTGCTCAATATGTTTTTGTATAAATAAACAGATAATATTTGTAAATAAGAATATATACACTCATATCAATTGCTATATATTAGACATAACCTTTGTCACACTTTTATAAATTTCGTAAACAACTATTAGGTAAATTCTAAATTATAAATTGTTTTATGATTTGAATCTTCTTTCCACCTATGTAAGGTACACCTAAAGCTTTTGACCCCCAAAAGTGGTTCATCCCCTTAATCACTGGACCAGTCACTGCTTAGGTCTACTTTTCCATCCTAATGGAGATACAAAATTATTGTAAATAGAAATTGTAAGTAAGTAGTCACTTCATAATGCCATAGTGTGGTGAAACAGCTGTCTTGAATGTATTCTTTACTGAAGATTGAAGCATGGGAATCGGAAAAAAACTGAGACGATATAAAGATTCCTGCAGGAACCTTATTGATGCCGCTGAAGTAACTCCTTTTAACGAATATATATATGTATATATATATATATATATATATATATATATATATATATATATATATATATATATATATATATATATATATATATATATATATATATATATATATATATATATATATATATATATATATATATATATATATATATATATATATATATATATATATATATATATATATATATAGTTGATACACAGCAGTTCAAGGAAACAAGGCATCATACTCAAAGCATCTATTTCCTTCCAATGCTTCCCAATCTCATTCTGAGAAGAAGATTATTGCATTCACTCAGCCGTATCAGTAGTTTAACAGGTAACTGCTACGGATATTATAATAATAATAAAGGTTTATCTTAGTATCCAGCAGATGGAGACTTCATTCGTGAGACCTTTTGTCGATTTATTTGCTGACGGAAAATAACGAGATCAGAGACTGAACGAATCTGCCTTTGATATTGAATCCGAGTGAGTCATTCACAGAACTTAATCTTAGTCTTGTGTCGGTTCCTTGACTCTAGTCTCCTTTTCTTCAGCTTCTTTCTTGCTTTACTTCCTATATTGACAGTTCTAATCTTTTCCTTTCTATAGTTACGGTGCACCCTTATCCTTCACAAATATTTTAACTTTGTATTTTCTTGTGTTTTTATTGTTTTGATTGGGCTCTCATCTAGATCTAGATCCTCTTATTATATTTTGATAGCAAGTACTTTTAATGATTGCTTAATGTTGTCAGAGACATTGCCCGCTTTCAGTCATGAGTTCTCAAGCCATAATTCACCATGGGATTGTGTTTGTATTCCTATTACATAGGAAGTTATACTCACTAAAATCTTTTTTACACTTTTTTGTGCTTTCTTAGGCACTACAGACTGCAACACCGTTCGGTGTGTGCC
>JANJGK010000029.1:16895898-16910898 GCA_039081455.1 Macrobrachium rosenbergii
ATATGCCATTTAAGCTCAAAATGAAGATTTATAAGACAGTTATCAGGCCCATACTTTTATATGGGGCAGAAACCTGGGCACTTAGGAGAAAAAAAGGAGGGACTGTTGGAAAGAACTGAGATGAGGATGGTGAGATAGATTGCTGGAATATCGCTACAGGAAAGGAGGGAGAGTCAAGATATAAGAAGAATGTGTGGTATATATAATGCAAAGGAGAAGGCTAGGGAAGCTCATATGGATACTATGGCCATGTAATAATGAGAGAGGAAGTGGAACCAATCAAGAGAGCAAAGGACATGCAAGTGATGGGGAGGAGGAGTGTGGGGTGTCAACAGATCAGATTGCTGGATGTGGTGAGGAGGGATATGGGTGAGGTGGGACTGGGGGAAGAAGATGGTAGGAATAGAAATAGATGGAGAAAGTTGACTTGAGCGGCCAACCCTCCTATACAGTGGGACTAATAAGGTCGAAAGAAGAAGAAGTTCCTTGGGTGATGTTCAGGCTATGTCGGAATGTTCCGATAACCAGAAGTCGTCAAGTTCCGGAAGAGCATTCGTTCGCGAGTTCACTCTCATGGGCGTATCATGGGAAGTGTGAATTTTCCATTTTGAATACAGGCTAGACATCCGAGACTTAATTTCTTAGTGAAAGATCTGCTTTGTTGGAGGACTTTGTGTACTGCCTGTGAGGTGAGTTGAGACTTTGTTTTTCAAAAACCCGAATGGGTGTTAATAACTTTGTTTAACACGTACTGTTCTTTGCACTGTTACCATGCATTGAATATCTTTTTCTTCATTTATGTTTATTTTCTATGTCTCTTTGATTTTTTTTGTATTTCCTGAATTTTCATTTTGCTACGTTTTATTATGTGTATTTTCGGGGGTAGTAGTGTGGGAGGTATCCCACATTTTTTTCTCTGTACCTATTTTTTTTTTTTTTAAGTTCTGTTTTTCCCCTTTATTTCCTCATATGTAATGAATTAGAAGTCAAACAAATGGAGGGTAGTGTGACTTATCATGACTTTGGTCATATTTTACTTATTTGCTGTAGAGACTCAATTAGTGGCAGTTGATAGCACTATGTTATATCTTACTTGGTTATTTTGGGGTTGCCAATTCTGGGATGTAGATATTCCCATTTCATTTGTATTCGATTCCAAACCATTTGCCATGTTAGACTACTGAATAAATTATACTTTTGTAGAAATGCTTTTGTTGAAATTCCTTAATTCAGTTAGTGATTTGGGTATTTGGAGCAAGAGAGGAGCTGAGCGAGTGAGCTGTGTGTGTGTGTGTGTGTGTGTGAGAGAGAGAGAGAGAGAGAGAGAGAATGCACTAGCTCAGTGTCACGCTGGCCAACACTGCCGTGATTCCTTTCGTGATATAAGTTAATTACATCATTGACTTTATAACCTTTTAAGAGATTGTTAATGGGAAAATTAGGTTTTGTAGGCTATAGTGGGGCATGTTCCAAGAATCTTTGTGAAGTTAGGTTGGTAGCACTGTTGATGACCTAGGATTTTCTGCTCGGCTGGGAGAGATGTGTGATTCACGCGTCAGTAGCAAATTGTTTCTTGAGACGTGAAGTGTGTGTGGGGTGTGGTTCAGGATAGTGTCGGTGTGTGTTCCATTTTCAGAATGGGGAATTGTTTTTGGAGGCTTTTGTGTCATAGGTGGTGGACGAAGAATGGGGATATTGTTACGTAAGTGTTTTCCTTGCGTTCGTTGTAGTAAGGACTTAGTAGGGAACAAGCCGGTTCAAGGGTGAGTAATTTTTTTCTTCTGATTATGTTTCAAGTGACCCGGTGTTGCTGCACTTAGTGACGTACTCATGGCATAGTTAGTTGGGAGTAGGATTCCTGCTCCCTTTCCATTTTCTCCAAAGGCCCTTTTCTATATATGTGGGGGTAGACAGGGGTAGTTGGATGTTGGGTGTGACCTGTGTATTTTTGCGATCAGTAGTTCACATCAGCAATTAGGAACTAATTGGGGATTACAGAATACTTGTTGTTTTTATTATTTTTATAATTTTTGGGGAATTTGGGTTATTGTGTTGATAATTGCTTGACGGTTGTTGGGTTATTGGGAATAAATATTTCTTACCCTATCGGATAAACATTCCTTAGATTTTCTCGTTTTTCTTTTTGTCTCTCTCGTAGAGTTTCCCATTTGTCTGCACAAAGATTTTCTTTTGGCATTTCTGTTAGTGTATGAAGTTGAGATCGGGTCGTGCTGTTGGGGTTTGGTGTTTTATCAATCCAGACAATATGGCAGAAGGTCCCGAGGATAGGGAGAAGGTAATGTTATTACACAAATTTACAACCGCCATCCCCGGGGTTCAGCCATTTCCGGTATTGGTTGATGGGGTTCTTCCAGTATCCCTCAAAATTTCTATCATGGGTGTGTCAAATTACTTGGTTGCCAAGAAAATTACGGATGGAGTAGAGGCCTTTAATGAAGCTAAAAGCTTCTTCAGGTTAGATAGGGGGAATATCGACAACATTGTTGGAGTAATCAATTTTTTAAAATGTAAGACATGGGGCAATCTTAAGAAGTTTCTGAGGTCAGCAAATGGGATGGCCGAAGCCGGAGATGCAGTTCAAGACCTTAGGTTACTCTTTATGATTTGCAAGGGTCAGGATTCTTTGGTAAGATTTAGCGCCAGCTGCTTTGATACTGCAATAGGTTTTACGAAGAAATTGAGAGCGTCTAGTTGGGTAAGGGGTGACGTTATTTCTTTGGATAACCTGGAGAAATTGCTCTAGTTCGCATGGATGCTCAATGATGTTCCTGATGCCACAGTAGATAGTTTTGATGAAAGAATAGAAAATGGGTCTGATGAAGCCTTGCTTTTCTCGCAGATTCGCAAACACCCGTCAAAATGTCCTACAGTGGATAGCGCTTTCATAAATGGGATGCCAAAGGCTTCCAGAGCTATTCCAAAGCACCAGCCACAGGGTGATTCTAGTTCCCTTCTATGAGGTTGTGTGCCAAAATGGAGGATAGTAGGGGTTCTGTGGATTCAGTGTCACAGGTCCGTTGCTTTAACTGTAATAGACAGGGTCACACCAAAGAGCATCATTGGTGGTTTTGTCTGGTTCTTCAATGTTGTGAATTTAGGAGTGCACCTCAGAGTTCTGGCATTTCGCATAGAAGAACTCCTCGAGGAGGTTTTTCGAAGATATTTAGGGACCGGCAAAATTTTGGAGGACTGAGCAACAGAAGGGGAAATGGTGATGGGTGTTTCCTGTGATATAGGACTTCTGGCTAAGGTCTTAGAGCCGAAGCCGATTATGAAAGGGTCTGTGCATGGTGTCGTGTCTCAGTGTTTATTGATGCTGATGCATCCATTAATCTGATGGACTATGATTTAAGTAGACTGATGTTTTCCCAACACCATTTGAGTCTTACTGAAGAGACAGTGTGTGACGTTGAGTGTTTTAGGTTACACAGGACATTTGCTTTTCCCTGGGAAGTAAAACTATCATAGAGTCATTTTTGGTTATACATGGGGCTGCTTTGGGAAATACATTATTATTGGGTCATCCTGCGTGACGGAGAAACAAAATCTTGCTTCATACTGCGGCAGGCGGTATAACTGTTGGGGTACTTAGGGTTTTTGTCCTTTACGAGGAAATTGATGAGATTAAATGGGATGTTAATAAGGGATCGGGTGTTGATAACGGTTTAGGGTTGATACTGAGCATGTTTCGGAGGGGAAGAAGTGTTATAAAGGTATTTTATCAAAAGATGTGGTTTCGGGCCCAGGCATGGTTGCTCTGGTGAAAGTCCGAGTAAAAGCCATGAAAATGCCCAGACAGGTGTGCATGAGTAAGGGCAGAGAGAAGCTTTGGGGTGTGGTGAGTACCGTTTCTATAAGCAATGTGTCCAATACAGGGGTTACTTGAGTAGAATAACTACACTGTAACAATTCAGTTCAGAGATATCAGAAAGATACATATGCGGATATCTGAGGGTAAATTGTGTCCTATCGCATTCTACAATAGGAAGTTTAAGACACCGGAGTAATGAGAGGTTAATGTGCACAACAGAAAAGGAGGCATTTGCGGCAGTGTCTAGTTTGGTCCATTGTAAGGTGTTATTTTTGGGCAACAAAGCTGAGGTTCTTACAGATCATAAGCTGTTGTTGGACCTTTTTAATATGCAGGATCTTACCCTAAGAGAGTTAGGTGGTTTTTGACAATTACAGATGTTGACACCAATCTTAGGTATATGGAAGGTAGATATAATGTTGTAGCTGATGCCCTTAGTTGGAGTTTTTGCAATTCGGTTGATTCTCGTGTTTGTTATGTATCTGGTGGTTGCATAGACTGGGATATTAATTTAATGGAGGCTAAACAGGATGAGGATGAAATTCTGGCAGTGTTTCTCAGAGGGGAATTGGTTAGAAAGGGTTATAGTTTGCATTTTGCGGGTCTAGAGTTAGAGGGTAAGTTGTTAGTTAGGAAAATTAAGTATAAGCTGAAGAGTAGCGAGGATAAAGGAAATACAGCACAGATAGTTGTCCCAAAGAGCCTAGCACATATGGTTTTGGATATTGTTCACTCTAGGTTTGGTAGTCCACATTTGGGTATTGAGAAGATGTATCAAAATGTACAGGGGAAATTATTTAGGAAGAACATGGTTGCATCAGTGGAGAATTTTGTGAGGGGATGTTCAGTTTCCAATGAATGCAAGCCAGCGAGGGTTACTTTGTGTAAATTAGGTTCGTTTCCTATCCCAGCGTGTCCAAATGGACGTTATGTAAAATTTCTGTGAGTCTAGATATGGTTATTGTGGATGGATTATCTAGGTTTGTAGAGACTTTCCCTGTGAAGCATAAGACACCGGAAGAGGTTGCGATTGCATTTTTCATTTGGTATATTTGTCATTATAGGGTTCCTGAGGTACTTATTACATATAATGGGAGAGAATTTGTGAATAAGACGTTAGAGTGTCTTGTGGAGATTATGAGAATTCGGAAAGCAAGTATTATTCCATATAGACCAGAAGCCAATGGGTAATGTGAACGGGCCAATAGGAAAGTACTTGAGGCTCTCAGAATCACTGTAGAGGGTAATGATGTGAATTGGAATTGGTATATTGCACAGGTCCAGCATAGCATTAATACTATGGTTAGCAATACTATTGCGGCGTCTCCCTCTGAGGCGGTGTTGGGTTATCCAGTGCGAGGCATGTTTGATTTGTTATCCATTCTATCTCGTTGTGATGATACAGTTAGATCGTTGGTATCTACTGCTAAGGAGAGATATGAGCATCTTGCTAGGAATCTTGAGTTGAAAGCGCAGGAAATGGTTGAAAAGAACAACTATAAGCCAGATAATGTTAAAGTTGCTGTTGGTGATAGAATTTTTGTGAAAAGAAATGTCATGAATCAGTTGAATTATAAATTAGGGCCTAATTTTGAAGGCCCATTTCGGGTTGTGGAAATAAAGAGAGGGAATAGGTTTGTTGTTTGAGATGAAAAAACGGGATTGTCCAGGTTGCCACATATATCTAAGGTCAAGAGGGCAGCTTAAAGTGGAATTTATGGGTTAATTTCTATTTTTCTCTTCTTTTTCTTATGTATTTTTATTTTCTTTTTATTTTTATTTGCTGGTTTCCCAAGAACGTAATGTGGGGGTTTTGAAGATGGGTGGATGCTTGTCTGTAGAGTTTTATGGATTTTGGTTGTCTAATTTTAGTCTGTTTTGTTGTTTTTTTTCTGCGCAAGTGTAGTGGTTCAGCGTAATTAGTTGTTGGAATTTTGGCAATGCTGAAGTCATATGTTAAATGAGGCACGGGGTGACTAGAGTTTTGTGGGCATATTAGAGGTGTTAGGTAAACTTTATGATATCGTTGTGTCGACCAGTGGGTGGGTTCTGTGATTAGGGTTGTAGGTGTATCTTTTTGTTTTGTTTCGGTGTCTGGTTATTTATAGGTTTCTTTTCTTGTTTTTTTTTTTTTTTAGATGCTGAAGTTCTATTTGTTTGCAGCCTGGGTGCGGCTGTCTACGCCAAAGTAAAAACTGCTATGGTTAATTTCTTTCGTAAGAGATGTTATGGTCTTACATATTGTTTTGTGGCTTTATGAGATTACATTTCGCAGGTGTGTTTTGGTACTGAGTTGTTTTAATGATTTAGTGGTTATATAATATGTTAGTTTTTTATAGTAAAGGTGAATTTTAGTACTTATAGGGATGTTAGCTCTTATGTCGGCTGCAAGCTTAGTGAGGGTTAAACAGGTGGCGGCGGAATTAGCTATACAGGGTTAATCTTTGATGGCATTACGAGATAGTAATAAAAAATTGCAAGGGGGTTTTGAGAAGTTGAGGACTTGGATGTTATGATTGTTTTTTTCCTCTTGTCAAACTACCTTACTTAACGTTGAGAAAGAGGAAGAGTATTTATTAACGGAAATTCAAACTCAGGTTCAAGCACTTATAGCTGTTTCTAAGGAGCGTATTTTTGGGGATACTTTACCACTGTGGGCTCTGGAAGCCACTTTGAAAAATGCTGCGTATTTTTATGGCTCACAAATTATTTTCACTGAAGAGAATTTGTATCTTTATTATGGGATTTTGAAAGTATGCTCGTCTGATAGAGGGTTGCTTGTGGAGGTTCCTGTTAGTGACATGAAATCGTTTCACAGTTATATTATCTGCCTTTTCCTAGTAGCTTTGATAGTTTGATGGTGACATGGGCTGGAATAGAGACCATGTATATTTTCGGTGATCATTATCAGCCCTCTGATATTCACTATAAGTCAGGGCGTACTTTAGTTCACGCCTGATATGTTTGTGACAGTAGGATTTTTGCTCTTAGGAACGTTGACTTGTTAGGGTATGAACTGTCACTTGTTCATAACCAGACACCTTCAGACTTTTCGACATAAAAATGTCATGTCTGGTTTAATAATTGAAAGTGCATAAAGGCTGTGGTGTGGGTGCGTGTTTGTGAACTATGCATATGCATATTACACACAGGATTTTTATCAGATGCATCCTCAGTTCATATATTGCATCCTAATGTTTAATAACCCAAATGTTTCATTTTTACCCGAAACAGATAACGTAAGAAAGGTAGTTTTTTTTTTATATATTCGGTATTTATAGCGACGGATTCAAAATAATTTGAATTCCCTTGCTTTGAGTGAGGTGATTAAATCAACGGCTTGATTAATTCTGTTGGAATTCACTTCATACACGTACGATAGACAAGAAAAAATAAAAGAAAATGGAAATAAAATTCGACGTTATTCTTTGTTATTCTAAATTGTAAGGCTTCATAGCGAAGAAGAGAACGAGAAAGAAAGAAAAAACTACGAACAATAATAAAAGGAAAAAGTCAAATAAAAAACATGAATGCATAAACACAAAATAGTATTGCAAGTCAAATATGTCTCTTGACAGCGAATTTGTTTCTCTCTCAAAGGATCATCATATTCCTTCTATGAAATTGCAAACCACACATGTACTGAAACATATAAAAAGAGGTAGATACCAGTACAAAAAATGAGTAATTGGATTTAAAATGCCCCCCACCCCCCTAAAAAAAGTGGGGTGTCTGATTGAGGTCGAACTGTGTGAACGATACTGCGTTTTTAACAAGTTTGTTAAATTGTGACATTTGTGGCGTTTTTGGCAACACACAGTTGATCCATTAATCGGTACTGTCGGGACATTCGCCCATTAGGAAACGATACCGTAAAACTGGAATGGAAAGAGACAAATTAAATGTAGCCTAGACCATTTTAGATCATTTGATCGATAACAGATCTCATTTCTATTCTCTCTCTCTCTCTCTCTCTCTCTCTCTCTCTCTCTCTCTCTCTCTTTCACTTCCTCCCCCAAAATAGCTATTATCTTTCTTGCTCACAAATATTTGTTACAATAAATTATGAGACAAACCAACCACCTCCAGGTTACAAAAAACATATTTATGTTTAAATTCGTTTCTGTATGTGCACATGCCTTGGTGTGTACACACACAGCTTGCTTTCGTTACCAGTTATATTTACATACCTTAAAAGCAGGTAGTCGGCTCCATTTATAAAAAAGCACCTTACACCAGAAAAAAAAATGCTACAAAAGGATTCTCCACTGTTTTTTTTGTAGCATCAGGTTTGCTTAATAACATATCAAAAGTCTACCACAATCTCACCATGAAAAGGTCTTATTTTCAAGATGGCGTCGATTAACCCCAGAACCACACCCACTGCTCCTTAATTATTCATCCCAGAGGAGTAAATTTGCTCTCTAACCATATGTTTTGATGGCCTGGGAATCTTTCTTGCATGTTAGAAACGTGATATGATAACATAACTTTGTGAATTGGGAAACTACGCAGAGTAAAGATTTTTTCGGTTATACTATTTATTTGGAGGAAAGATGAGGCACTCGTTGTTTTCCCTCCCATTATTAAGCTGTAACATTAAAAACTGTCTCTGATTATCAGGGCGTGTGTCTGAGTGGGCGTAAGAGAGAGACACCAAGCTGCTTTTCACGAATAACAAAACCTCAAGGGCTACTCACCTCAGAAAAGTATAACTTGAAATCTTTTAGTCAAGCAGACCACTCTCTCTCTCTCTCTCTCTCTCTCTCTCTCTCTCTCTCTCTCTCTCTCTCTCTCTCTCTCTCTCTCTCTCTCTCTCTTAAAATCATACATCAAACTTTTATGTGCCTGTTTCACGCATTTTATATGCGCCTTTCACGGAAAACTGTTGGTGTTGCAACATTTTCCATGATTAACATTCTTTTATGCATTATCCTGTCTATTGTTGGGTGAAAAAAGAGAAAGAGAAGAAAATACGAAATTAATGATATTGTTTATAGAATTCGCAGTGACTTCCTCAGGAACTAGTTATAACGAAGACGTCCAGGTCCCCTATTGCAAAAAGAGAGGTGGAGAGAAGAGAACGAAAGAATAGGAAGAGAAGAAAGGAGAGAACAAAAGAAGATTGAGGAAAATGGAGACGGGCGGAGGGGAGGAGGGAATAGGAGGAGGGGTTTGAGGAAAGGCTGGTGCTAGCTGAACGAAGAAGGTAAGATTGATGCAAAAGAGGTTTGTTTGATTCTATTAAGAATTCCACTTTTTAGCTTTCTCAGATGAGCAAACCTTGAGGTTTACTTATTCGTGAATGTACAGCCTATACAGGCACATGACCTCAACTTTGAGAGGTTTTGAGTTTTGAAATCCTCACCTAAAAGACAGAGAATAATTGTTTGTGTTAAGAGGGTACTAATGCTATGAAAACTTTCCCAGAAAAAAAAATTCTTTAAAATAATTATGATAACATTAACAACAAACCTATGTTTGTGCCTGAAGCACAAACATACATAGGTTGCAATCATCTTTGAGAGACAAAGCAGGTTAGGTAGTAACAGAGTTAAACAAAATGCCCTGAATCAATTTTATCAGCTGGAACTAAGACACTATTTCAGTGTAAGAATGGGGGTTGAGTCATCCGGTTCCGCGGAAAGGTTAACGTGCAAACAAGCAGACTGAAGATCGGTCATGATAAACCATGAAAGTAGCGGAATGAGTGACTAAATTTCTAAGTTTTCATCTTTGTAGATAAAAAGTTGACGAAGTTAGCTTTCCTAAAGGACTGCGCGATGAAGGGATCCAGATGCTCTCTTGCCATTGTCTTCTTTTAATCAATTTCGAGGTACATGAAAACCCTTGGAGCCATATCAGCAACATCTGTTGCTCTCCTACTGTTAGGCTATCGCTTGATGGCATTTGAATAATTAGATTTTAATGATTGTGTCTCACGGCGGCTTCGGAGTCCAGCAAATGCTTCCAAGGCCTGATGAATATGCGCATTGCCAAATGTTGAACGCTGGCGGGTTCTGAAGATGTCTTTGTTTGTTAACGACCCTTGTACTGCAATAATGAAGTCCTAGACTCAAGGCTATGTAAGATGGACTGCTCCACGAACTGAAACATAGCAAAGATTTATATATATATATATATATATATATATATATATATATATATATATATATATATATATATATATATATATATATATATATATATATATATATATATATATATATATATATATATATATATATATATATGTGTGTGTGTGTGTGTGTGTGTGTGTGTGTATTGTCTCTCGTGAGTATATCTTATAATATTTCGCAATAGTATTTGGAAAACCTGCCAATTGCTTTACAAGAGTCATATACGTTTGTAATATAGGTCGTGAAATTATGAGTATATCAATTAATGCAATGTTATCTCATTTCATTCCATCTTCACCTTTTGTTTGCTAACACTTCAAAGCCTTGTCCCTTCCCTCAGCCTTGTCGGAGCTCTTGTTAGCGTTTAACGTAGCGACATTATCACCCAAATGCTTATATCTGTTATGTGTTTGAGTCTCTCTCTCTCTCTCTCTCTCTCTCTCTCTCTCTCTCTCTCTCTCTCATCACAGAAACAGGATGCATGATATATTTCCCAACACAATCTCTTCTCTCTTTACTCAAAGGAACTTTTCCGACACAGACAGCACTGCCAAGAAATGAGACTTCATCTGTTGCTACTTATACTATTGGATGTAGTTTAGAACCTACATATTACCTAATACGGATTTTCACAAAGGTCCGTACTGTTTTTTATCCCACTATACGATTACATGCACACAAACGCGCACAAGCACACACACATATATATGTGGGTGTGTGTGTGTTTGTGTGTGTGCGTGTGTATTATATATATATATATATATATATATATATATATATATATATATATATATATATATATATATATATATATATATATATATATATATATATATATATATATATATATATATATATATATATATTATATATATATATATATATATATATATATATATATATATATATATATATATATATATATATATATATATATATATATATATATATATATATATATATATATATATAGAGAGAGAGAGAGAGAGAGAGAGAGAGAGAGAGAGAGAGAGATTTTTGAAAGTGGTCCATGACGTTAGATCCCTGATTTTAGTTATCAAGAGTGAGGTTGCAAACCCCACTTCCAAATGTAATAAAAGATACTTGTTAGTGACACCGAAGAAATTGACAACTATAGGGATAAAAGAAGTCGAGAGATTATTATTATTATTATTATTATTATTATTATTATTATTATTATTATTATTATTATTATTATTATTATTATTATTATTATTATCTCAGACTTGTACTATCTTCAGAAAACATGATTTCACAAACACTTCAACGTTGCTGAGTTGCATTTTTATTTTATTTTATTTTATTGTTTTTGTCCGCGTTCATTCTTTACAGCCTTAACTTATTTCACCTTAAATAAGAATTTTAGTACTAAATGTATATCAGAATTGCTATATCACTGTCGTCGAATTGCATTAAATTATTAGGTAAGTTGTATTTGGAAAAATCCGCATTTCTCCCCAATTAGCACTTAAGAACTCTAAAACAACGGAACATGCGCTTATAAGAACTCTACCGACAATACTAGAGGATGTATAGGACATTTATATTAGCATTGGTAACACTGGATAGGAAACAGAACAGCAGAAGAAAGTCATCAGATATGCACAGGTGAATAGTGGAATTTTTGCACATGGTAGGCAGAACAAAAATAATGTCAACCTGGCAGGGGCAAAAAAGATAGTTTATTCTAATGAAATGCTGAAAGGAATATCATTGATTCTAGTCCTTTAAAAGAAAGTTATCACCAAAACATGAATTTTGATTAAGGCATTTATTGAACTTGACCCTATAAACTCAAAAGTAAATTGTAAAATATTTAGATTTTAAAGGGAACTGTAAATTTTGTGGGAAATGAATTGTCACATTTGTTAACATAGAAGCTGGCCCTAGCACTGAAGAGTTTTGCCTCCCCTGCCCTTTGACACCTGTCTCTCGATGGGTAAAAAAAGTACGGCAGATTGGCATTACCTTCTAACTCACTTGGTGGCTCAGTGGTTTAACCGTCGACTGGAGTCGTTGGAAGGTACTGTGTCGAGGGATCGGGACCCGGCGGTACCGATCCATTTATCACTTAAAACATTCCCCTTTGGAAATAATTCCCCCATTGGGGATATTCCCGAAGTAGTGTGAATTAGATATTAAACGACTTTTGTAGCTTCATGATTGTATATAAATCAGGGTAATAAAAGTTTCCCTGCTCTCAATGAGCAAATGAGTACAGCAGATTCGGCATTAACTTTTACCTCTCTTGGTTGCTCAGTGGTTTGACCGTCAACTGGAGTCACTGGAAGGTAATGTTTCAAGGGATCGAGACCCGGCAGTACCAATCCATTTATCACTTAAAAAACTCCCCTTCGGTGATGATTCCCCATCGGGGATACTCCCGAAGTAGCTAGAATTAGATATTAAACGACATTTGTAGCTTCATGATTATATATATATATATATATATATATATATATATATATATATATATATATATATATATATATATATATATATATATATATATATATATGTGTGTGTGTGTGTGTGTGTGTGTGTGTGTGTGTGTGTGTGTGTGTGTGTGCGTGTGTGTGAACGGGGAATATTTGTATTTTTATATGTGTGTGTATATCTATTGCATTTAGGTATTTGAACTGTTGCACTGGCACCTGGGAATTTCATTACATTTTTTTTTACTCAGACTGTCGTCCATCTTCGTCCACCGAAGCTGAGCCGTCAGTCATATATTCTCACCTAATATCCTCATGAGGTCCAAAGGTCCAAAACCTTTCAAAAGAGGAAAGGAAATCATTGGTTCCTAAGTCTTTGAGACGCAGCAATTTTCCTTTAGACGATTTAAAGGATTAAAGAAGTTTCAGGCACTTGCATTACTCGTGTGTTCAGAAGGTAAAAGGACGCTGCAGTATTACACGATAACTTGGTTGCAGTTAATTTTTTTTCATTGTTAGATGTAGTTCGCCCCATGAAAAGGCGATTCCAAGATCGATCTCCCTCGAAATTTGGATTTTTTACAGATGAAATAATTTTTATGTGATAGAACCTAATATACCGCACCTTCAAGCTAGGACATTTAAAACATACTTTATTATGTTCATCAATATGGCTAGTCAGTATGTTTAACATATATAACATAGAGTACTCTAATCCATTCCACTTGGCTAGACTCAAGTTTTACCCCTCTCTATGCAGCATAGTGACTTTTGAATGCCACTGAAACTATGGAATAACAAATATTTTGCAGCAGATCTTCATCAGTTCATATATTACATGATATTCTAAACCAACCATACAGAATCATTTCAAGTATTTTTGATCTAACGTAAAACATTCCCGACTCACTGGGAGTTGGAAACTTTTGCTTAAGAAAGAAACGTTTTGATAAGAGAAAAAAAGCTTTGAATATGACAAAGAGCTCACAGATTAAAGAGAAATATTGGTGCGTGAATGAGTAATAAAAAAATTTAAGAAATTTACAGAACGTATGCAATATGATCTCTGTCTGTAAGGAACAATTATTGATGAAATGATTTTGAAATTTTTATTTTATTTGGTTAAGTAAGTCTTCCTTATCAGAGGCCCTGAACGCACAATCTCTCTCTCTCTCTCTCTCTCTCTCTCTCTCTCTCTCTCTCTCTCTCTCTCTCTCTCTCTCTCTGTGTTTTATTTAAGTGTTGAGGAAGAGAGAGGTATAGGTTCAGTTACATAACACAATGGATCGTGTAAAAGTATGCAAGAAGATGGATATAATAGGCAAGAAGAAAATGAGAAAAATGCGACAGATTCAAAATATAGTTTAAATATGAGCAGAATCTTCATGGAAAAATGTCGATATACAGGGACGTGAAAGTGAGGAGAAGGTTTATCAAGAAAATGGAACTCAGAATTCGAGATCCAAATACAATATCACTGTCTGATGTGGATGGAGTTCCGAGCCGATGGAATGAGGATTTTTGAAGTTTTTGAATGCTGAACATAGTAGAGGTAAAGATTTGAACAGCGCAGCAGTAGCTGAGGTTATTGCAAGTTTGAGAGTACTTGTAGAAGTGAGTGTTGAGGTCATGTGAATGGAATAATGGAGAGCAACCAGGAGTTGATGGGATTGCCAATAAGATGCTACGGTACGGTGACTGGAAGTTTGAGTTGTTAGCCATGGTTGACAGGTATGCCTGGATAAAGGCCAGATTCTAAATAAACAGGGGTGGAGAAATGGTTGTCCCAATGTTCAACGTTAAAGGTAATAAAGGATGCTCTAAGAATTACAGGGAAATGTCAATAAGAAGGAAGCGTGGAAAATGAACAGACACATGATCTAGAATGCGAGTTACTAAGTTTCATGATAAAAGTGAAACGTATTTCAAACATGCTCGCAAAAGAGTTATATGTTTGGTGCAAAAGTGGGTCTGAGACAAGAGTGCATTATGTTTTCATTGGTATTTTACATCTTTTTGGATTGAGTTAGCGAAATATTAGTAGAAAGAAAATTAACTTACGTATAAATTTTTTTTATATAAAAATAAGTTGCGACTGGAGTGTGGAATGGATGATGTTTGCCGAGTGTGCAGGCTGATTTTGAATAATAACAGAAAAGTTTGTAAAAGGAGAAAGTTGGGAGCAATAGTGAGCAGTAGTAAGTCTGTGATGGCGGAGGAATACCAGTAAGAGGAAGCAATGAATGGATAGTGGAAGAATGGGAAGGACTGATTTGTAAACATATATGAGAATAAATGACTGAATGCAAGATGAGAATACTGGTGAGCCACAGAACTAGTGAAGCTGGAAAGATGGCTGAGTGTTAGCAAAAGATTAGGAAGGGCCATGGAGTTTCTTTACAAGCCAGTACTTAAATGTGTGGTGGGAATTTTCAGTCATTTCTTGTTTGTTGAACAGAATGCAGACGAAAAAAAGTCTGAAGCTGTTTAGGTTAAATGAGAAGGATTAAAATGAATCATGCCAAATATGACAGCAAAATTCCGAGGTTAGTTTTGATAAGCCCAACATCTA
>JANJGK010000029.1:16913398-16955219 GCA_039081455.1 Macrobrachium rosenbergii
TTTTATTTTAATTTCTCTTAGTCTTTCTTTATTGGTTAAGGTCTCGTGAATATATTAATAAATTATTTCCCTACCCGCAGCAAAAATAAATTTCATAAAGATGTTGTCCCAAATCAAGGACCAATTATAAAGAGGATATTTACTCTCAACAGCTGGGTGTACTTCTGGCAATATGCTCATATATATAGATTTAATAAAAGGGAAATTCTGAAGTGCTATACATTTTCTAACTGTTACTAAGACCTCAGAATACGTGGGTGCCATTATACATGAATTGTCTCTTTATCTTAAATTTTCAGTAAAGAAGCCTTTCATATGTGATTTGTTATAATAATTTACATAAAACTGTATTCCTCATCACAGCGTAACTTTAAGAAAGAAGCAACTGGAGTACTTTGTGTCTTCCACAAAAGACTTACCATCCCTATTCCTCCTTCAGTCTTTGACTTTGTTAAAGTGTCTCCTTTGAGAAATTTACATTTTTTTTCCGAAATGTAAAAGGAAACTTCTTTACTTATTAGTTTTACATATTTAATAGGCAAAGGGTAAATGTGGGAAATATACCATGTCTTCGAAAAAATCAGTGTATTGACAATAACAGCTTTTTGATGTAATGTAAGTCTCCTGTTGTGAAAGCTTACCAAAGTATTCTTAATTTTACGTAATATATTAGTCCACGAAGCTATTTCATAATTACCAGAAAATAAAATTCCCAGAGTTGTAAAGGAACCTGTATAGCCTTGAAGCCGAGGTCAAGGCCAAACAGACCTATCACTCCGTGGGCCTAATCCAAATATTTTCGTCTTAGCTTTATTTAGAATAAAACCTGCGGCTGCTTCTAATTTGGACACTAACGTGCTTATATCCAAAATTCCCTTATCACTGGAAACGAAAATATTGAAATCATCGGCAAACCCAAGATCTTTAAGGTTGTTATCATTTGGTAAGGGCAAGTGTTCAGTACAACTATGTCTTTTTATAGCAAGGAACAGAGCTTCCTGGGAAACAGCATCAATAAGCTTAGAAAGCGGGAAGCCTTGTCGGACTCCCCTACGTACACTAAAATATTTACCAATGTTACCATTAACAATACAACAACTTCCAATATTCTTGCATAATATCTTAAGGCAGGAAACCAGCTCATCACAAAAAAAGTAGTCTTTCAAGAATCTGAAGTATAAAATTAATATCAACAAGGTCAAATGCCTTCAACCAATCAAGGTTGAAACAATAATACACAATATCTCTAATTAAAGTGTTACACGCATTGATGGATCTTCAGGCACGCAAAATTGTTCAGGACTGATGAAGCTGAGGATAACTGTTTGGATTCTTTTTGCAATTATCTTAGCCAGTATCTTATAGTCACAGCACAACAATAAGATTGGTCTCCAATCAGCCAAAGCCCTCTCGTCAGTACCTTTCGATATGAGAGTGACCAATGCAGTACCCTGACTCTTGGAGAGAGTTTTCATTTCCCTAATGTTTTCAAACAACAAGTTTAGTACATTCTTAATATCTTCCCAAAATATCTTATAAAATTCTATTGGGATCTCGTCTATACCAGGACATTTATTGTTAGCAATGGAACCATTAATATCACCTATCTCTCTGAAAGATACATTCTAATGGGATATATCATTATCAGAATCAGTAATTTTTTTTTTATACAAACCGCATAAAAAAGTTTTGTCTAGGTACATCACAAATGTTTTCCGGTAAAGTTTTTTGTAACACCTAAACACATAAAGTTCCATGGCGTGGCTATTTGTAAGAACAGTACCTTCATCAAGATTCTGCGACTATTTCTGTCATGACCTTTTTACCATTAACTGCTCTTTGCCGCCCAAGAAGGAAAGAGGAGGCTTTTTCCCCTTCAGTCCTGTCTTGAATTCTCGATCGTATTTTAACCCCTTCTAATATCTGAGATTTTAAACTGTTTATTCTGTATTTGAGAATACTAACGTCTGCATAATGTGCATTTCCTAAAACACAGGAAGTATCATGTATTGCTTCCTTAGTTTTGTTTCGAAATAATTGATGACTCCATACTTCTGCCTGCTAATCCTTTTACTTTCTCTGGTAAAGAATGATTTTATTTCTGTTTTCACCAAATGAATCCACCAATTTCTGACATGATAGAAATTCCTTTTACGCGTTTTCAAAAAGGTCCACAAATTCCTAAACTTCTCTTTAATTTCTTCGACTTCTAGTAAACTAGTGTTGAGTTTCCAAAATGAACTCACAGTACTAATGTTTGGATTAATCTTGGCTTTGCAAATGACAGCAGAATGATCAGAGCATGACACAGGTAGCATTTCGCTTGAAATTACATTGTCTTTGAGCGTCAGACAGTAGAATCCATCAATGCACGAACCATAGGTTGTGCGTACGTAAGTATGCTGGGGTTCCCTGTTATGCAAAAATCATACATCATTAACTAAGGTTTTTAATTAATTTGGGAAGTGATTTTGACACTTCTGATTCATCATTATTAGAGATGTTTCTAGGACTCAAAACACAGTTCCAATCACCTCCCATAATTGTATGGCTATTCTTATACAGTAGGCAGTAGGGCAATTCCTTGTCAAAATGCTCTTCCTGAAGGAACATAATTTTAACAATGGGAATTTTACTACCATTCACCTCACCACGCACAGAATATATTCCAGAATCTTCTCTTCTTTCAACATGCTTTATTACAGAATTAGCCTTCTTGGTGAGAATACAGGTTTCACCCTCAAGAGAAATGGCTGGATTGAAAATGATCTTATACCTATCTGGCAGACACTATAAATCTTTTATATCCTTACATTGTGTTCTTAGACTAAATGAACGTCTATATTATTGAAGGTGTTAAATGAATGTCATATCTCGTTGCAGTCTAACGTTAATACCGTTGATATTTAGGGTGGATAGGCTATCCTGATGAATGTTAGTTATTATGAGATTTTCTCTTATAGTTTTTCGTTGCATTTTTACATTGCTTTCACTTTTGCTTACCCGGTTTTTCTTCTACAGTGCTTAAATTACAGTCCTACTCATTATTACATTTTTGACCTGCTAGCTAGTATTTCTTTTTCTACGAAGCAAGAACTCTCTCATTCCGTCGTTGCCTCTTTGGCACCTTTCAAATAATTGGAACTATTAAAGGAAGGCAACAATAAATCACCTGTTGGGTTTTGTATGCCATCTTGACCTCTGGAGCGGATGACTGAACCAAATAAATCTTGACTCGTGGGATAGGCTACGCTGTCTCGGTGTTACTTCTGTCTTCGTCAGTGTCATCTTCGAAATGCCTCGATTCTTCCATGACGTCACAAGATCTCATATCGTTGTCACTAGGTAAAGCTTCAACAGGATTGCTGTCCGGTGAACAAATAAACATCTCTCCGGATATTGCTCTGTCGGTTGCTACAAGAACCACTGCATCAGTCTCAGTGGTCCGTTGTTCAATACGTCTGTCCCACTGTTATGTCCTAATGCCGCATTTATATGAACCAAATTGTTTTCTTCATATTTATATATATTTAGAGTAGTATCCGTGTCGTCATGCAGGTCAAACAAATGGCAAGTCTCCATCAGCATTTCAGACTCCGCTTGCACGGTTGGTTGCTCGTTGGGTACTGGGTCGTTTCCGACATCGACAAGACGATCAATTGGAGAAGTGTTTTGGTGCGTACCTTCACAAGTTCGAACGTCCACCGGGTCCTGGTGGCTTCCTGGCATTCCGTTTCCTTTACTTTGTTGGTGGCCAGATGAATGAGGGAAATCTGCTTCACTAATGATATAAAGTCTTTGCGAACTCCAACTTCACATTCATTAGCAAAATGGCTGGTTTGCCCACAAAGTCTACATGTTTTCGTCTGTCCTTTATAGTACATGTAAACATAAGTCTTTGCACATTCAACATATAAGAAAGAAGGGATCTGTCGATTAATATCCATTGAAACTGTTCTAACACCGTTATCAATGCCTTTGTATCTTCCCTGACTTCGAGTGTTCTTGTTCACATAACTCAGTGTGCCATATCAGAAAGAATCTCATTTAACATGACGTTAGTCATTTCAAAAGACACATTTCCCACTGTGACATACGACCTGTAAGTAGACAAATCTTCAACTCGGATTTTTAGGGCGTCTCTTACACTGATTTCTCTGCCACTGAACTCTTCGCAAATATCTTCATAGTTTTCTCTCGAGCTACTTTGAACAATTAGCCTGGTCTTCCCTAATTCTGTAATACCTTTAATTTCATCATCTTCTATTCGTAAAGTATCATTAAAAACTAAGAGAATATATCTTCATAAATAGCACCCACAAAGTATATAATACCGCTGGTAATTTTTTCAACCTCGGCGTATTCATTATGGAGTCAGAAAACGGAAGAGCCACTATTTCTGTCTTTCACTGGCACAATAGACTGTTCGTCGTCGCCAACTTTACTACCCGCTAAAGTTTGCTACTGAGACGCCCGGAGCGTAGCCCGAGGGTAAATGATTTTCCGGGCCAGGAAACCGGAGCAAAGAGTCCTGAGTTGTTACACGTAAAGAAATGCTAAGTTCACATTCCTACTTTACTTTAAGGAAGGTCAAAATAGTTACTGCATATTCACACACCGGTGGGCACACTCAGAAAGCTTTCGGTGACCTAGATGACGTATAAAACTTGTGTTTTCTTACAAGAAACCACAACACAACCTGGCCCTCTGTCGAGCGCTCTGTGATTTTAGGAAACAGGAACCTATCATCATGAACCACTCTGTCCACAAGAGATAAATCTCTGGCAGAAGCAGACATGTTTCGAGTTAATGATATTCCATATCTGTTCACGACATGGAAGAAAGTTAATGATTCATTGCGATGTAAATATAACAACAAACACGTGTTAAATCTGTGAACGTATGTTTTCATATGTTGGATTTTTAAGAGAGGAAACCTCATTTTGTATGTGTGGTTCATTTCTTCTTCTTCTTCTTCTTCTTCTTCTTCTTCTTCTTCTTCTTCTTCTTCTTCATTATTATTATTATTATTATTATTATTATTATTATTATTATTATTATTATTATTATTATTATTATTATTATTATTATTATTATTATTATTATTATTATTAACCGATGTCTTTCAGATGGTCACATTCTTGCCTAAACAGTGACTATATACACAATTTCTCTCATTTAATTGCAAATTGCAAAACCTGTGAGTAAAGCTCATATAGAACAGGTGTAATGCTGACATTACAATTTATTCAGTCAAGATGTGGATCAAAAGGAAATCAAGACAGCAGCATCCATTGTCACTACTCTTTAAACATTTGAGTCAACGATGAACTGGGAATTACCCCTGACATTTCTCAGTTAATGACACCACCATATTGATTAATTAGTGAATTTGTCTGACAAAATCATTCGATGCTTTTGAGCCATCACGCGTGATCATCAAAGTTCTTGTTTGTCGGGTAAATAGATTCCATCTCCTCCAAATATCAAGACGATATTTGCTGGGAGAAGAATATTGCTAATAAGTTTGCAGTTAACATCAGTAATGACGTTAGTCATAACTTTGATTTCTTATTTGGTTTATCCATACCTGAATAGATTATCCTTGGATTTTGAACAGTAGTAACTTGCAAAAGAAACTTATTCCTGCAATGGTGTTCGGTGGCTCGCTTTAAAACAACTGAGGTAAATTGAAGAAAAATTTAATTTATGAATTCATTTTCGCAAGTTCGAATGTCACTCCACCATTTGTCTAAATAGTATTTTGTCACAATTCGAAATAGTTTTTGAGTTGTGGGGATCTCCCTCAACCACCCACAAAATCATCCCAATGACATTTAGTGCAAATAAATTTCAATGATTTTTACTAAAACCAAGTAAAAAATGCGCCGAAGTTTCCTAGGCGCAATCGAGTTTTCTTTACACCGTATAATAAAGGCCACCGAAAATAGATCTATCTTTCGGTGTTTCGGTATAATGCTGTATGAGCTGCGGCCCATTAAACTTTAACCACGGCCGGTGATGCCTAGCCTATAACGTTGCCAGACGCACGATTATGGCTTACTTTAACCCTAACAATCATAAAACCTACTGAGGCTAGAGGGCTGCAATTTGGCATGTTTGATGATTGAAAGGTGGATGATCAACACACCAGTTTGCAGCCTCAGTAGTTTTTAAGATCTGAGGGCGGACAGGGAAAGTTGGGACAGTAAAAGGTGCGGGCGGACAGACAAAGCCAGCACGATAGTTTTCTCTTCAGAAAACTAAAAAGTCTCGAAAATTAACTAATGTCACCAATTCTTGCATGTTCATTAGAGTCTAATCAAAATAAGTTCAACCAATTATCTCAAAGATATAGTGAATTACAAAAGTATTGCATCATTGTATTGTCTGCAGTTATCTATGGGCGTTTTAGAGTGTTTTTTAAAGATTTTTCCCGTTAAGTTCTTCTGAAAGAATCAAACACTTCACCGAGGGAAAAATGAAACATCGGCTGGAAAAAAAAAATAGAGAGGTCTCTGAAAAAAATAAGTACATTGAGGCTTCTTGAGTCCTCTTCCTCCCTGATGTTTATGGATGCGGCGCAGCCCGATCCCTCTCTTACCCCTGACCCATACACACCCCCATCGACCTTTCCTGCTGTTTCTGGTGAGCATTAGCCCACAAACTCCTCCTAAGAGACATATGTTGATATGAGCTAGAATGTTGGCAAAAATGGAAGGAGAAAGGGGAAGAAATCACTGAATGTCACGTAGGAAAAGTATTTACGATATCGCTTTATCCCCGACACATTCAGAACTGTCATGAAAATAGGATGAAATCCCGTGGGAAAATGAAGTATCTAACCAAAACCTATGGACGCCCAAAATCCTGAATAGATCAGCAAAACAACTGAATAGGAAAATATTTATGTCTTATACAGTGCCATCACTGAAGGCTGTACTCGGGGAGAACAAGATTTCAAGGCATACTTGACAAGTCGAAGCCGGAAACAGTAAATACAACTTGTATGCTAATTAGGCTTCCCATCAGATACATTCCCGTAATGAAACAAAGAGAATGGAAGGGTGGGAATTCATCCTTGATTTTTATGAAGGACGTAATTATAAATAACGATTGTGCTCAAACTGGCATTTAGGCTATTAACATTTCATGTAATGGCTCCTGGATGAAGAGAGGACATGGGTTTCATCTTTGACTTGTACTGGCTCCAATGTCGATATGAGGAATGAATTAGAGCTTTAGCCCTTCGAACATCAAGAAATGGCAGCTGAATGAGGAAGAAATAATGCAGGATGAATTCAACTCGTGAAAGAATATACACAAATGAGAATGTACCAGGCATTATAAAGGGAATTCAGCAGGGAAAAAGCAAATGGCGGCTAAAGGAATATTCATTAGCACATTTATAGAAAAGTACAATCATGAAAATTAAACAGTGAAAATAATGATTATTAGGAAAGAATAATATATCCCTGGGTATTCTAAATGCCAACATGGCAACAGTGAGTGGCTGGGAAAGCTACGAAAACCTCTCAAAGCCTCTTCATGCTGAGGTAACAGGGACCAGGAGCCTAATATATATATATATATATATATATATATATATATATATATATATATATATATATATATATATATATATATATATATATATATATATATATATATATATATATATATATATATATATATATATATATATATATATATATATATATATATATATATATATATATATATATATATATATATATATATATATATATATATATATATATATATATATATATATATCAGAAAATATGGCTGCTACAAATTTTAAAGGACACATATATGCATTTCATAGCTTCAATGCTTTAAGATGTGATGGAAGAATTTATGGAGTCAGATGGAACTAGGTCGAGAGACTCGATGTAAAATCTTTGTGTTCAGCAAATAGTTTGATTCCTCAGCAATATTGCCGGTCAGGTGATCTTCCGAAGTGTTATGTATATTCGTGAGTACGTGCGTTAATTTGATCTAGATTATGCCAAAATCTGCCCTAAAAGTGAGTTTGATCGTTCATTAACGTGATAGAACTGCAGTTGTCTAGACGTAGCTTTGGAGAGGATCCAGGCTTTTGAATCGGCAGATAAGGTAGAGTTTGAAATCTCTGTTTTTATGGGAGGAAATTGAACTTGTGATTTTTTACCATGATTTTCTAATCATTATGAACTTTTGAACTGGTGTGGGAGATTTAATATGAATATTCATATCTCTTTCATATTATTATTTTGTCATGTTACGTTTGCCATATCTTGGCTATGCATTTTACACTTTCCATTATTGTGTTATGCATTTCATGTATTTTTGGGAGTTTTCTATCATGTTTAATTCTTCCGACAGATGTCTGTGGACAGAGTGGATAGTGTGGACTGTTTCGAATAACATGTGGTAGACTGTTTTTTTTTTACATGACTAGTTATTGATTTGGGGAGTATGTGTGAGTTTGGATATTTTTCAGGCTATTAGCCATAGTGAGACTTCTTTAATCAGAAGTGTTTTGCAATTTAGAGTTTAGTTATCTGACTCGATAATTCATTTATTATGCATTTTAATCTTTGCTTTGTTTATTCATTTCTTGTTGGGTTATTTGAATAATAAACCTATTTTTGTAGAAACTATTGCGTTTCTTTAAATGGTCCATTTAATTGATTTGGTGAGAATGAGTGCGATTCGGGTGGGTGAACTTCGGAAATCGATGAGAGAGAGAGAGAGAGGCGATACACGGTGAGAGAGAGAGAGAGGGAGAGAGAGAGAGGGGAGAAAAATGGGTGTAAGTGTTATCGTGAGCGAACCTTCATACGCCTCTTTTTCCTGAAGAAAGATCGTAGAGCACGTTATGTACACTTTCAAAAAAGTGTTAATTCTGTCCTCGTTACAGAATTAAATGGTGGCAGCGGTATCTCTGATTTTAAATGGTGGCAGCATGATTTTAATGCCTTTAATGATGGCGAAAGAGGGAGATTACTAATAGACTAATTGGTAACGTTGATACCCAAAGCGGCTGGGCCATGAGCGTCATGAGTGGCTACCACTCAGTCTTAAGATAGCGAGTTTCATAGGGGGTTGTGATTACGTGTGAAATACGGGGAATCTTTTTTTTCCCGTCTCTGTTCGAGTACTAGGAGTGGGGAGTTGTGAAATAGATCTGGATGATCTCTAGAGTAATTTTGGGGTTAACAAAATACCCAAATAAGTGTGAATAGGGGCGATTGTGAGTTAGTTACGCAAAGTGATTATTCAACAATAATCGCGCTGCTGGTGTGTTTTGCTTCGTCTTCGAGTGGGTGACGTCACAGGCTGCACACAGCTCTGTTTTCTGTTAGAAGTAGAGAGATAGGTACTCCGTTTTCTGTTTCAAAATTGGTAAGTACCCCATTCTCGTAAGTTGCGCAGAACGCCGTTTTCTGTTCTTCTTTTAGAGGGGGTAACTTTTACCTTTCTGTAGTGTTCCTTTTTGGTTTCTTTTTTATGTTGTTACGCTCAGGGCGTGTGATTACTCACAAAATGCCGGACGATGCAGCAAGCACATCCCAATCAGTTGTGGTGCATAAAGTGATGAGCGTTAGTGCGGGAATTAGTAATTTTAAAGGGTTAGTTGATGGGAAGCCAACCCAAAATATAGAAACTTTCATTGAGTCAGTGAACAATTATCTGAATTCCAAGAAAATTACGAATGGCGCTGAAGCTTTAACAGAGGCTAAATCATTTCTGGATTTAGATAAAGGAGATATTGGGAAACGAGCACGCAGTTTCGGGTTCAGAAGGTGTAAAACTTGGAATGAACTGCAGAAATTTCTACGAGCTACTTATGGCGGAGTTCAACGTGAATGCGCAGTTCGAAATTTGCAAGAGTTTCTCAAAATAAAGAAAGGCAATGATTCACTAGTCACATACAGTGCGAATTTATTTGATGCAGTAGTTGAGTTAAAGAAATCTATAATAGGCTCTCCATGGGTAACTGGAAATAATATCTCCTCAGATAATTTTGAAAGATTGTTACACTTTGCTTGCCTTTTAACGTCAGTCCCAGATGTAATTGTAGATAGTTTTGATAAGAGAATTGATCAGGATACAGACGAATCCTTTTTCTTTGCACAGATTAACAAAAATCTAGCAAAATGCCCGACACTGGACAGTACTTTTGTACAGGGAGGTGCAAAGATGTCAGCTGCGGTTTCCAAACCACAGAATAATGATAGTCGCTCGCATTCGGGAAATGATGCAACAGCGAAGACATGTGCACGAGTAGAATCGAAGAAAATTCCAGAGAGATCAGTCACAACGATACGTTGTTTTAATTGTGATAAAATAGGCCATAGTAAATCAAATTGCAGAGTGAGATATTGTTCAGTTTGCAAATCTTCAGATCATGGATGGAGATTTTGCCCAGCCACGAAGAATAGAGATTATTTAAGGAAGTCCCGGGGAGGTTTTTCTAGATATGACAGGAGAATTCCACATGATGCAAGTTCTAGATACACAAAGGAACAGCAGAATTTTCACAAGATAAGTTCGAAAACGGACACAGGATAATGACTAATCAGGTCTTAGAATCAACAGAACCTAGGCCGATTGTACGTGGATTCTCTAATGACAATGAAATTTTTGTTTTCATTGATTCTGGTAGCTCAGTTAATTTAGTAAATGCTGACCTTTTTCACTCGAGGTTTCCAGAGTGCAAATTAGTCCCTTCTAGTGAGACAGTGTGTGATGTACAAGCGAGGAAACTGAATATTTTAGGTTCATCATTTCTTACGCTTTGTATCGGCGGAAGACAATAGTAGAATCATTTTTGGTCATAGAAGGATTAGCCTTAGGTGAAATGGTTTTGCTAGGACACCCTTCTTGTATGCGACATAACATCAACATTCTTACGGGAGTTCAGGGGATTACAATAGGTGAGTCAGGTTGTTTTGTTCCATATATACACAGGAAAAAAACTTGTGAGAAACCTAAGACACAGTTGGAGACATGTGTAACACAGTCATTAGAGAGTGAAGATATTCCGCAAAGATCTTTCAAAGGATTTTTGTTGGAAGATATTGAATTGCAACCGCGAGTTCCTACATTAGTTAAAGTGTCGCTGAAAGAGAAAAAGTTTCCTTCTCAAATGTGCATTGTTGAGGGAACCGAGAAATTCAAAGACGTTGTGAGTACGGTGTCAGTGAATGAAATTTCAGTCGCAGGCGTGACTTCAGTAGAATTAGTTAGCTATCAAGACTCAGTGAAAAAATATCACAAGGGTACTTATGTAATTGATTTTGAAGAGTTTAAGGAAGAGCATAAATTAGTGAGTTTTTGTGGAGACGGGAATATGTTTCCTAACGAGGAGCAACAGTTCCGAAGTCAGGTTCTACATGAACATTTGGCTAAAGTTGATTATCCTGAATATTCAGATAAAGTAGAGAAAGTGTTGAAAGAATATCTAGATATTATTGCTTTGAAGGGAGATAAATTAGGAGTTACAGATGTTTTAGAACATTCAATCTGCCTAGAAAAAGGTACAAATCCCATATATATTCCAGCATATCGAATTCCTTTTAAGATCAGAGAAGAAGTAGAAAAAGAAGTTCAGAGGTGGGAGTCGGAAGGCATTATCAGACCATCCAATTCTCCGTTTAATTTTCCTTTGCTTGCAGTTCCTAAGAAAGACGGTAGTATCAGAGTTTGTGTAGATTTTCGTAAATTGAATGAAAAAACATGCCCAGATAGATATCCGGTAGCTTGTTTGCCTGATTTGTTTGTTGAGATCGGTGGCAAGAATATATATTCATCTATAGATCTGATGCAAGGGTTTTTACAGGTTCCCCTTTGTGAGAGTAGCCGTAAATATACAGCATTTTCGGTACCAAAGGGACATTACGAGTTTAATAGGATGCGTTTTGGATTACAAGGGTCCCCAATAACATTTACTAGACTGGTTAACACAGTACTTCATGGCTTGTTAGGAAAGTCGGTGTTTGTGTACATGGATGACATTCTCATATGCACAGATACAATTGAAGAACATCTAAAGGTGTTAAAAGAAGTCCTCAAGCGATTACGGTTCGCTGGGTTAAAGGTCAAATTGGCCAAATGTGAGTTTCTGAAGAGAAAAATTGTCTATTTAGGACATGTTATCTCTAAAGAGGGAGTTAGAGTGAATGATGTGAAAGTTAAAGCCATTGTGAATTTTCCAGTTCCCAAAACCAGGAAACAGATTCGTTCGTTCCTAGGTATGTCGGGTTTCTTTCGCCGTTTTGTGCGGAATTTTTCTACAATAGTGTCTCCATTGACAGATTTGTTATGAGAAGACGTTAAGTTTGTTTGGGGTGATAGTCAACAGTTAGCTTTTGAGAAGCTTAAGAACGCTTTGGTGAACCCACCAGTTTTGAAGTTTCCAGATTTTAGTCAACCGTTCACCTTAGTGACTGACGCGAGTCAGGAAGGTATAGGTGCGTGTTTGATGCAGAAATTTGAAGGGAAATTACACCCAATTGCTTTTTATAGCAGAAAGTTCAAAACGCGTGGTAGTAACGAAAGGCTGATGTCAGTTGTGGACAAGGAGGCTTTCGCAGTCGTCTCCAGCCTTGTTCATTTTAAGATGTTGTTGTTGGGAAATAAAGTTGAGATTTTTACAGATCATCAACCGTTGTTAGAGCTTTTTAATAAGCCAAATTTGTCGCCCAAGAGAGCACGTTGGTTCCTAACATTGAGAGATTTTGATGCAAACCTCAAATACATTGAAGGTAAGCATAATGTAGTTGCAGATGCATTGAGCAGACATTTTCCGGTCGAGGATGAGGAAATACACACCGAATCCTGTGTGGGAGAAGAGAGTAAATATTTGGTGTCTAATGTCTCTGATATTAATAGTTCTGAGAGATCGCATGTAGTGGACATACACATTCCTACAGTGCATACTTCGGGGAGAAATAGTGAGTCGGCAGTCTCGGGAGAGATTGTTATTCGTGATAGTGAGAGTAACGCAGTGTGTTATATTACGGGTGAAAATGTCACTTGGGACATAGGCTTGCTTGAACAAAAGCAAGATGAAGATAAATTGTTTTCAGATGCTAAGGCATTTCTTAGGGGAGTTTCACCGAAGAAAGGGTATAAGTTGCCTTTTTCTGGTCTAAAGTTGGAGCATAATTTATTGGTGAGAAAAGTTAAGAATAACTTATGAAGTACTCGAAGCATGGGTGAGATTACACAAATCATCGTGCCAGAGAGTCTAGTACCACAAGTTCTAGACATTGTACATTGTAAATTTGGTTCTCCTCATTTGGGTGTAGACAAGACGTATGAAAACGTCAGGTCAAAGTTCTTTTGGAAAAATATGTTTTCCGCAGTAGAAGCCTTTGTGAAGAAGTGCGCTATTTGCAATGCGAATAAGCCAGCGACGACAGTGTCGTGTCGTTTGGGTTCATATCCCATACCACATAGGCCGTTTCAGAGAGTGCATATGGATATTCTGGGTAACTTCTCAGAGTCCGCTTATGGTTATAGACATTTATTAGTAGTTGTTGATGAGTTGACTCGCTTTGTCGAGATTTTCCCACTGAAATACAAATCAGCTGAGGAAGTTGCTATAGCGTTCTTTAAGGGGATAATTTGTCGATATGGTGTTCCAGAATGTCTGATCACAGACAATGGTAGGGAGTTTATTAATAAGACTTTAGACGGTCTTGCTAATTTGTTGGGGATAAAGAAAGTATCTATAATCCTGTATAGACCTGAAGCGAATGGGTTGTGTGAGAGGGTGAATCGGAAAGTAATCGAAGCTTTGCGCATGACGGTGGGTGGTTCCGATACACATTGGGACAGATCTTTGGATGAAGTGCGATATAGTATCAATACTATGATGAATGACACAATTAAGATATCTCCAGCAGAAGCTTTGTATGGATACAAGTTGAAAGGACCTTTTGATTTGTTACCAGAGCGAGTTCAGGGTGATGTTACGGTCACTTCATTGATAAATACAGCGAGAGAAAGATTTGCACGTATCAGTAAAGAACTTGAACTTAGTTCGCGCGCAATGGTAGAGAAAAGTAACGCGAAATCGAGGGGAGTAGCTTTTTCGATGGGTGATAGAGTGTTTGTTAAAGTGAATGTTCGGAATGATCTGAATTATAAATTAAGTCCGAAGTTCCACGGACCTTTTGAGATTGTAGAGATCAAAAGAGGGAATAGATTTGTAGTTAAAGATGTAAACACTGGAGTGACGAAATTGACCCATATTTCGAAGTTAAAGAAAGTTGGGATATAATGGAACATTTGTATATAGTCATGTAATGGAACGTTTGTATATAGTTAGAGGGATAAATGGGTTGATATTTGTATATATATGATATTTATTTATTTTTTTTTTCTCTTGTTCATTTTAGATGTTGAAGTTCTTAATCATTTGTTTTCGAATGATTTTAGAAGTTGAGACATGGGCTAATTTCATACGAGATTTGACCCGTGTGTTAGTGTGTTATGGTGTTATAATGTGTTTCATCATCTGACGCAATATGTGTGTTGTTTAGGATATTTTTTGGGGGGAGGTACTTAGTATATCGGACCGAACAAGTCTGATCTTTTTTTCGGGTTGGGAGATCGTATTTGAGTGTTTGGATTTTTTTTTTCCAGTTTTTTTTTTTTTAAATGAAGGGAGCTGTGTTGTGAGTGATTGTAGTTGTTAATATCTTGGGAGCGATTGCCATTACGTCAATTGCTATTTTGTTGAGAGTTAGTCAGGTGTTGCGAAATATTTGCTAACCGGAGTAGAACTTTCATGTCTTTTACGAGATATGATACCTTTTGTGTTTGGATAGGACTCTCGAGTATTTTTTTTTTTGTTGGATAGTTTTTTTTGTGAGTGAGTTCCGTAGAGTTATTGTGCTTAATAGTGAGTTGATTGTGGATATTCTGAGATACAAACTTGGAATTAGTTCACATTGTGAGTGTTTGACTTTTGCATTAGTAGTTTTGTTTGGTTCAGTAACATGAAACCTTTTTGTTATTAGACCTTTTCCAAGCGCTTTTGGAGACTCAGTAGTGACATGGGATAGATTAGAAACCATGTTCGTTTTGGGAGATCAATATCAAGGTTCGGGAGTTGATTGTAAGACGAGTTGTACTTTAGTTAGAGAGAGGTGTGTGTGTGACAGTAGTATTTTTCAGTTGCGAGTTGTGTCTGTGGGTGGTTGTGAATTATCGTTAGTTCATAGACAGACTCCGACAGAATGTGACTTTAGACAGTTCCTGCGAGATTACCACATCGAGTCCACCAGTACTCTAACTGCCGCGTTCTGCAAAGAGTGCAGTTACAATGATGTGCCGGAACAACAAGTCGACGACATTCGTCCTTCGAGGATCCAAACGATTTGATTCATCCTGCAGAATCCTGTCTACGGAATTTCTCGTACTTAGCCGTGCTGTATTCAACAGTTCCGAGAAGATCATTATGCGTCATACGCATAACGAGCATTTGGTAGTGGAGGTACCTACAACCAAGATGCCAATGACGGTTCCACCGTTGGAAGACATTGACGATTCCGTGATGTTCCAGTATCAGGAATATATTATGCTGACAATTTTAATTGTCTTAATAGCTATTTTACTGATAATTCTTGTTGTGGGAGTAGTAAAGCTTATTCGTGTTTGTAAGATTACATGTAAAGGCTCTAAGAACACAACCCCAGTGACTTTGGAAGTGCGTCATGAGAGCAGTCCTTAAAGCTGCAGTGCAGTAGACATTGCTAATTGAGCATAGCTCTATCTGTTATGTTTTATACATATGCTTTTGTTTTAGTTTGCCGTTAAGGAGAGCGAGACGCTCTTATGTGGTGGCCGAGCTCTATTTCAGAAAATATGGCTGCTACAATTTTAAAGGACACATATATGCATTTCATAGCTTCAATGCTTTAAGATGTGATGAAAGAATTTTTGGAGTGAGATGGTACTGACAGAGCCGTCAGTCGTAAAATCTTTGTATTCAGCAAATAGTTTGATTCCTCAGCAATGTTGCCGGTCAGGTGATCTTCCAAGCGTTATGTATATTCGTGAGTACGTGCGTTAGTTTGATCTAGATTATGCCAAAATCTGCCTTAAAAGTGAGTTTGATCGTTCATTAACGTGATAGAACTGCAGTTGTCTAGACGTAGCTTTGGAGAGGATCCAGGCTTTTGAACGGCAGATAAGGTAGAGTTTGAAATCTCTGTTTTTATGGGAGAAAATTGAACTTGTGATTTTTACCATGATTTTCTAATCATTATGAACTTTTGAACTGGTGTGGGAGATTTAATATGAATATTCATACCTCTTTTATAGTATTATTTTGTTATGTTACGTTTGCCATATCTTGGCTATGCATTTTACACTTTCCATTATTGTGTTTTGCATTTCATATGTTTTTGGGAGTTTTCTATCATGTTTAATTCTTTCGACAGATGTCTGTGGACAGTGTGGACTGGTTCGAATAACATGTGGTAGACTGTTTTTTTTTGACATGACTTTGGTTATTGATTTGGGGAGTATGTGTGATTTTGGATATTTTCAGGCTATTAGCCATAGTGAGACTTCTTTAATCAGAAGTGTTTTGCAGTTCAGAGTTTAGTTATCTGACTCGATAATTCATTTATTATGCATTTTAATCTTTGCTTTGTTTTATTCATTTCTTGTTGGGTTATTTGAATAATAAACCTATTTTTGTAGAAACTATTGCGTTTCTTTAAATAATCCATTTAATTGCTTTGGTGAGAATGAGTGAGATTCGGGTGGGTGAACTTCGGAAAACGATGAGAGAGAGAGAGAGAGAGGCGATACACGGTGAGAGAGAGAGAGAGGGAGAGAGAGAGGGAGGAGAAAAAAAGGATGCAAGTGTTATCGTGAGCGAACCTTCATACGCCTTTTTCCTGAAGAAAGATCGTTAGAGCACGTTACGTACACTTTCAAAAAAGTGATTAATTCTGTTCTTGTAACATATATGTATAAGTCCAATATTGCTTCTTCATATCTGGTTTAGATGAAATATTTGGCTCTGTTGCCCTCAGTTGAACTAGACTTTAGTGCTCTCTCTCTCTCTCTCTCTCTCTCTCTCTCTCTCTCTCTCTCTCTCTCTCTCTCTCTCTCTCTCTCTCTCTCTCTCTCTCTCTCTCTCTCAGCTGATCCCAACCTACTCTGTCAGATAAGCTAGACCCACCTCTTGCTCTCAGCTGATATACAGTCTCTCTCTCTCTCTCTCTCTCTCTCTTTGTGTGTGTGTGTGTGTGTGTGTGTGTGTGTGCTGTTACAAATGATGGCATTTTCTTGGCCGTGACGTGACCTCTGTGGGCAAACAGGGAATCTAAGTTTGTGGCTGTCTGGCAAACTTCATTTTGTAATTTGCTCTGCTCATGTAAGGAATGGCCACATAAACAAGTGGCAATGCCAACAATAGTTTTTTTATTTATTTTCAGCGAGATATTCTCGTGTATGAGACTTTCAGTTACTTTTTTTCAAATGTCATTCGTGCTTATACAATATTGTTTTCTTTTAGATGTTATTGTTTTTGGAGGAAGTGATTATTACAGGAATAAAATCATCTTGTTTTAATTAATTTAGCAAGGTAGCAGAAAGGAATTATTTAGTCAAATGTATTGCGTTATTCTCTAATTAATGTATATATATCTTCAATCATGTTTATTATATTTTTTTGAAATTGTACTTGGAAAGTTGATGGCCGTTGGGTGTGCAGAAGACAGAGAAAAGGAGAAAAGTCTAACCCTGAGTTAGTGAGGCATTAAAAAATAACTTCTTCTCTGTCAATTAAATAATTAAGAAAACACGGGAACCCAATGCGTCCCATTAATAATAATAATAATAATAATAATAATAATAATAATAATAATAATAATAATAATAATAATAATAATAATACTCGCGTGGATGTATCCATCGTTCGTATGGACAAGCTGAAACAAAACTGGCCTGGGATTAATGACAGGGACAAGTATATAACACACCAACTCAGAACAAAAAGTCCATCTGAATTACCTAAGAAAAGTGGCGATTTGGGACTCGTGTGATTAGTTATGACAATAAATTTATTATTTTAAAGCTCACACAACCTGACTCAGCTCTGATATTCCACGTAGGCGTTATCTGCGCGTTGTTGAGTGTCCGTCCAGTGCGTTAGCAAGACACATTGCTCGGGGCTTAAAAATTATAATTCGTTTCCAATTGCACAAAGGCATTACTATATACTGAATGCTCCATTGAGTATTGGGGAGGAATAGCGCCACTATTTTTTTCAGGGTTTTGCGTTGCTATTTTTAGGCAGGAGGCTTAACTGTGGGACGTATTTGTGGTGTGGTAGAGCTTACAGAAAAATACTGGAACGGTCAGTGTACTGAGAGAAAGAGAAAGACAGAGAGAGCGAGCTTTAGTATATTTGTCTCTATAACGTCATCATCACCATCAATATTTTTCAATGCAGTGATACTACTTTTAATTACTATTGATGGAACTTAGTAATAAGTGTTTTTCCAAGGCAGAATTTGTTGTCGTGACCCAAAATATCCTCTCAGACAGATTCTGTCAAGCTTCATTTCAGAACTGATACAACGGAAGGAACCAGGATCATTAATGGGGTATTTAGCATCGTTCTATTCCCTTGAAGACCACCTAACCTTGTGGTACTTATTATTCGCGTAACTTGAATGTTGTCTTGTTATGTCAGACTCTAAATTGAGAGGTTCGGACGTGCACAGGCTTTCCGTCCAATCTTTTTCGTCCAAAGTCTTTTTGTCCAACTCATTTTGTCCAAAGTTTTTTTGTCCATCAGGTTTTTGGTCCAGCGTTTTTTGGTCCAATGATTCTTTAGTCCAGCGTCTTTTTGTTCGATTTCGTCTGCTTTTCCCTGCGAATTTGTTGGATTTGTTACATTAATTAAAGGTACATCCAGAAAATGAAAAATACAAAAGAAAAAAATTAATATTTATTGCAGACATTTATATATAAAAATAAAAAAATAATATTTACTGCAGACATATATATATATATATATATATATATATATATATATATATATATATATATATATATATATATATATATATAGAAAAAACATAATCTTTATTGCAGACATTTAGAAAGAGTGCAGGTTGTGGGCAATAGCCTTAAAAAATTCAATTTTTTCAGAATCATCATAATGTGCAACCAAAGTACAGTATGTATGCGCTGATTAATCTGGTTATATTTTTTTGTTTATGTAGTGTATCCCCTCGGCGAATGTGAATTATCTTGGTCTGAATGAAGCCAGTTTCATTCTCCAAACTTTGAATCAGCCGCCAAATATTAGGATGGGTTGCGCCTAAAGAAAACTTGAATGATGAATGGTATCCTTCCAAAGCGTTATTTGTCCTTGGCAAGTTATTAACAATTCTATTGTTAACATTCCATAATTCCATTGGAAATAACGGAGGTTCTCTTCTTCTCCTTCTGCCATGACTCATCTCTCACTACACCCATATAGTTGACATCAAAGTAACTATATAATAAATTCTCCAGGAATTTCTTCATCATCATCTGTTAGCTCTTCAGAGGCTCCCTCAACATCAGCTACTGGAAGAAAGGCCAATGTCGAAAAGCACCTCACTTTTAAGCAGAAATCAGGTTCACTGTTGTATTTTTCTCGTAATCCTAAATCAGTAATTTTAAGATATAATGATTGCCCTAAATGGAACAAACATCCCACATTGAGCAATTTGGAAAAACTGAAGTGAATGCTTTATGAATTGCAATTTCAAAGCCTACCATCAGTTCACTTGGGTTAACCAAAGGTTACATAATTTTCAACTGTGAAAATAGTCGCAGATAAGTTGTCTTTGTTTTATCGGGTAACAAAGCATATATATAGTCGCGGAAAACTGTTTTCTCCAATTTGCACACGAATACAGAATAGCTGCACCCACTGATTAGGCGCACTCTTAAAAGTTCCGTCACATGACCATATAGCAAATGTTGCAAGATCACTTAGTCCACTGTCAGTTGCAAATATTAAAATCTGGAGGGTATCTTGTGAGCCAGAGTCAAATTGTAAAAATTGTTCCCCATTACTAAGATTTCTAAAGCTATCTGGGATTTCAAATCCATGGCTGTTACTCGGAAGAGTAGGAATACCGTCGACAATTTTCCTGTGCTTATGGAGTGTTCGTGAAAGCACCGGCATGGAAGGAAGCTGAGTGAGCACGGGTGTTGCCATCAAGACTCATCATTACACTCTCTCATATATATATATATATATATATATATATATATATATATATATATATATATATATATATATATATATATATATATATATATATATATATATATATATGTTACGCACACTATATATTTGAAATGCTTGCAACTGACTCGTCCTTCATTTCAGCTACAGCGATTCTCGCTGTTACTAACGCTGCTTCTGCTGGATGTTTGTGCTCGGCTGCTGACACATACACAATTCTTTGAGTATCTTCTTGCATCACTGTATGTATGTATGTATGTATACGCACTGAGCACGATTTTCTAAGTTCACACCGCCAATAATCTTATTCCAGTTTTACTAAGTTTACTAAAATTTCCAAAACAAAACATTACTTCCATTTTGGGAAATTACTCTTAACATGCAGTCATTGACTAAATAGACCAACAAAAGTCAAGGATATTGGACTAAAAGACATTGGACTAAAAAACTCATGGACAAAAAGACGTAGGACTAAAAGGACTAAAAATCGTCGGACAAAGAGACGTTGGACCAAAAGGAATGGACAAAGAGACGTTGGACAAAGTGACGTAGGACGAAGAGGCTTATAACCGGTTCGGATTCTGAACGTAAATGAGTGTTTAGGGAACATTCCTCTGTTGCAGCGATGGGCTGCGGTTTAATGTTAATGGGCATCCCTCCAAACTGTTTTAGTGTGTTTTATGCTTGTGTGTTTGTCGGTTGCTTCAAGTACTTTAATCAGAACAGACTTTTCTTTTTATTTTATTCAATAATGTTTTGTCTTGGCGCATCTTAGTTTTAATTTAGCCGAATTTTCTTTTTATTATTATTATTATTAATATTATTATTATTATTATTATTATTATTATTATTATTATTATTATTATTATTATTATTATTATTATTATTATTATTATTATTATTATTATTATTATTATACTCCAAATTAAATACTGTTCGCATTGCTTATAAAATCCACTTTACATCCTCACAAAACTATGTTTTATTATTGCATCGGATGACTTTAAAGTTAATGAACAATTAGGAAATTTTTATCCAAATGAAAATTTTGGTCGAAGTTTCGTCTCAGGCTAAGCGACCTTCCCTGGAATGGGAACTGGAATGCGTCCTTGGAATGTCCCCCTGAAATCCCTCTTAAGCTGAAAGGGACTTTGTTTGAGCTTAGGAATCAGCCGTATTCATTTAGCCTCTGTCCCGTTGGCCTGAAAGCAAAAGAGAGTCTCGGACATCTTGGGTTGGTCTAGGGATTTTGAAGTCCATAGGCCTAGAGCGTATGTGGCTTTAAGACCTGTTTTGGCTAATAGAAATCTTGTTATACGAGCGTCTGATGTTGATACCTTTAAAAACACTGACTGTAAAGCAAAATTTAAAGCTGTAAGAAACAGTAACGTTAAACATCGGAATAACGAGAAGCGTCTTTCAAACGGCCGGGTATGATGATTAGCGGAAATGGTTAAAATGTCAACATCGCCCACCGGTTGGTTTTAAAGCTCCACTTCCATTTCTCTCCTCCTCCTCCTCCTCCTCCTCCTCCTCCTCCTCCTCCTCCTCCTCCTCCTCCTCCTCCTCCTCCTCCTCCCTAAGACACACAAAACGAATCCCCTACGACATCGGAGCGAAACGGTTGACAGAAGGAGGCCAATGGCAACATCATTGAAATGTATTGTCATCCCGATCACAACTGGATCTTCATCTCTGCTCGATATGCTGTGGTCGGGAATGGGTGAGTCTTCTGAAAGGACTTGTACTGGAGTTTCCACACGATTTTGTATCTTTTTGGGGAATTGTTTTAAGAGATGGAGCATTAAATACTGTATTTATATATTCATTCCTTGCGTGGATCGGGGATTGAACGCTTGCCACTCAGTAATTATTAGGCTGAGCTTGATATCATTTAGGCTATGAGTCTAGCGAAGCTGATGCGGATATTGTCTGTTTTGCTTTGACTATTTTTATTCACACTTCATCTCAATTAGTCTTTCAGTCTTTTGTTATTTCAAGAAAGAAGTATGACACGAATTAGATTTGATATCTCAAATAATAGACTTAACAAGATCATTTAAGTAGACGAAAATTTAGAAAAGATTAGTGCTTTGGTGATGAAATAATTTCATTTCCAGTCGAAATTGAAGAAATAAATAATTGTAAAAACGTTAATGAATTATATTCAGTATATCACATACCTGACCTATCCTAACTCTAGGTTTTTTTTTTTTTTCTACCACCGAATACCTCACCTACGTGAATCATGGCAGAATGCAGGCTCCATCACGTTCTGTCGCCTGGAGTAGTAGTAGTATTAAAGTAGGTTAACCAGACTGCTGAGCTGACTTTCAGGTCTTATAGGGCTGGCCTCTGTCGCCTGGGACATGGGCCTAGAATGGAAGAACGGGATTTGCTGGATTGTGTCTGGAATTCCATGGAAGAGTCTGTTGGTGCATTCGAGTGGGGAAAGGCCTTGTACCTTAACTCCCACTGGGAAATGACCGCTGCCTTTGGGCAAAGCTTGCTTTGCGAAGGGAAAGCTAAAGGCCCGTTCGCACAGTCACGTATCAGCCCACGCATGTTCACGCATGAATGGAAACTGGTAGTTGGCAACAGCTTACGTAAGTACTACGAAAAAGTTCCGTAATGCGTATTTAAGATCGTGGACATGCAGGGCGGAGTCGGGAGGTCGATACGCACCATCCCAGCATGCGTGGGGAGCCACGTATGTTTCGATATGTTCAAAAGATACATGTCTGCTCACATCATCCGTCATTTTGCGTGGTTCCACACGCACCGCGTGGTGCATCCGTAGCGTGGTCTGCGCGCCTGCGGGACAATGATGTGTGGTCCCACGCTGCTCTCCCGTTCCCGCCAAGAACCGCGTGGGTCCCCACGAGGTTTGGGAGTAGACGTGGCAACAGCGCCTCTCCCCCAGGACCTGAGACGATGAGGCAGTGCGGTGTCGGGTGTATAAAACAGCTTGCGGCGCGGATGCGGCTTCAGTTCCTCTCCCGGACAGGCAGCAGCAACACTGTTTCTCACCCCTCCAGCGCCTTCGTCAGCAGACCGTTGAAGAAAATGCCGAAAGTAAGCAGCAACAGACAGCGGAAGGGGGCTTACAAGCCTCCAACATCCTAGTCAGGAGCGGAGACGGCCTCTACAAGGCGACCACCTGCTGCAGGCACCCCTGCAAACACCATGGAGGAGGATGTGGTCATGAACCTTGAAGAGGCTGACGAGGTGGAGGACATGGCCAGTGACCATAGCCTCTTCAACGACGAGGACGTCGGCCTGGATGACGTAGACTCCCCGATGATGACGGGAACGACGAAGCTGCTGATGGCACCGCCCCTGGGACTGGAAAAGCGTGTCACAAGAAGAACCCCTCCATCATCCTCTCAGACGAAAATGAGAGGCTGGTAGGGGAGTGGTTGGAGCAGGAGGCAGAATTCATATACAACAAGGGCATGACGGCATAAAAGGACAAGGCCAGGGTGTGCAGGGCATTTGAGGAGAACCCCCTCGACATGAGACCACCTTGACGTGGTGAGGGGGCTCTTGAACCCCAGGAATTTGTTTCTGGGTTCGAGTCCAAGAGTCTCATATACCGTCATATATTATTTTGGATTAAATTTGTGGAATTTTCCACTTTTAGTAAAATTTACTGGACCTGATAAACAGGAAAAGATATCATAGCTGGGAATGGGTTTATATCCGAAGCTAAATAGTGAGAACTGTGGTAGGACCATCAACTGCCCAATAATGTTCAGACCCAAGAGTTACCAGATTGGTAGCTCAAAGGCGGAACTATTTGTTAGGGCTGGACCACGGATTCCAGGGGGGTCTGGTTCTATAGATAGGACTCTCAGCATTCTATCCGGTTTGCCCATAACATGATTAGGGTGAGGATGATTGTATTCTTGTAATACTCTCAGTCCTAGCAAGCGGGTTTGGCTTACACTTGGGCCACTCTAATCATGTTATGCCATCCCCTTTGGGGTAGGGTAGGGAGCGGACATTTGGGAGTCAGTTCTCACTTGTGCCATTAGTGGAAGATTAAAACTCCATGAAAAGCTGATGATATCTTTTTAAGGTTTACAGGGTTTTTTTTTCTCCCTCAAATCTTTATGGTAAGTGAAATTAAAGATTCGAGTACCCCTGGGCCCATTGATGGTAGTGACTCGGCACAGATGACGACCACTGGAACCTCCTGTAACAACCTTTCTTTGGAAAAAACAAACAAGAATCCAAATGTAATCACACTGGAACCTTATACTCCAGTACTCAATAAATCAAAAAGAAGTAAATATCGTCTTGACCCAACCTTGACTCACTTCGACTCTCTCTTTGGGAGTGGAAGTTGGTCAAGGTTTCTAACCATGGAAGCTGACCAAAATATTTCAGCCCTAAAACTAGAAAATTTTGTATTGAATAGACATCCAACGACAGATATGTCGTTTAGACAAGTAAAGGAAAAAACTTGGCTTATAGAAGCCTCAACAAAAAGTCAGTCCGAGGACTATTTATCGATCATACCACACAGTGGAAGTGCAGCGAACCTAAGTGTGTAAACTATGGGCAAAATCATCATGCAAGATCCAAAGAATGCATGCATTACATATACAATACAGAATTAAAGATACTACAAGAACGAACAGGGATGTGTATAAGAGAGGCTAAGCTAGAATTAAAAGTGAGAGGAATTCAGGATCCGTCTAAGAAACACACGTATTCTTCAATAACAAGAGCAAAAAATGAAGCAAAAACGCAAACAGATAGAAGTAACAGAGCACAGACAAGTAAATCTCAAGAAAAAATTAATAATTTAGAAATAAAAAATAAAATAGAGAATAAAGAAACAGGTACAAATGAGATGGATAATATTTTATCCAATTCATTTGAAATATTAATGCAAATAGAAACACAGGACGATGCTGCTACTAAAGTGACAGAAGAGGGTAGAGATAGACAGGAAATTAAAGATAAAAAAAGGCCTTTGGAGAGAACACCACCCAAAACGAAGAAACCAACTATTATTAGAGAAACATCAGTTAAACCAAAGATAAAGGAGATGAAAAAGGAACAAAAACAAAAACAAGCTAAGAATATACCTTTATCTCCTAAAATAATAATAGAACCTATGAAGGCAAATGTCGAGAACACTGAAGAAGTGAAAGAGAATCATACCATAGATGATAATGATTATGTCAAGGGAGAAGAGATTACTCCTTCTCCAGTAATTGGAACAAGAGCAAATGAAAAGAGAAATACACATGATAATACTTGTGGGTGTAATGATTGTTTCATTGAATTATGCAATAACAACAAAAACATAACAAAAGATGGTTTAACAAACATTATAAGAAATTTTATGAAATATAGAAAAAAAGAAAACACAGATTTGAGTAACCATGAAAAAGGGTGCATGTGCATTGAGCACTTAGTCTATTATAAGGAAAAACAGATGAATGTCGTGAGTAAATTATTAGAAAAATTCCAAATTGATAATACAAAAAAAGAGAGTAAAACTCGACCGCTATAAAAAAAAATATTTTCAATAGTTATATCATACAATGGAACGTAAATGGTCTACAGACCAGATTACACCTAAGAGAAATACAACGGTTATTAAAAGAATATGAACCAATGATATTATGTTTGCAACATGTCAACAAAACAATATTAACGATAGGTAAATATACCTTAGCATCTGCATCAAGAGAGGAAGAGGGAAATTTAGGTACTGCTATATATGTACATAACAAAGTATGTTATGACAAAGTACCTGTAAAATTTACTGATCTGCAAACGTCGAGTATTAGAATACGAATAAAAAACGATAATTATGTAATTCATAATTTGTACAATCAACCTAATAAAAATTATGACGTTGACAAAATCAAAGAATTACTTAATAATACTAAGGAACCAACGTTAATAGTAGGTGATTTTAATGCCCACAAACCAATGTGGGACTGTAACTGTACAGAATCAAATAGAGCAGGAAATAAAAAAGAGGAATTCATAGATTCATATGACATGTGCTGTATAAATGATGACGAAATCAGCACATATTTTTCTAAAACACATGGAACATATTCCTCAATTGACCTAACTCTATGTACAGCAGACATAGTAGACAGATTGGACTGGAATACGGTAGATGACTTGCATACAAGTGATCATTTCCCCATATTAATTTCTTTATTACAAAATAACCCCACCAAACATACCCCTCGATATAACATTTATAAAGCAGATTGGGAACAATATGAATTCCACACCAGGAATATCCCACCATTTGAATATTTGAAAGACCATAATGAAACTAATGAATTTCTTGTTGATTTCATTACAAATGCTGCTGATAAAGCAATACCAAAATCCAAATCTCATCCGACAAAACACAAAGTCCCATGGTGGTCTGAAAAACTAACAGAATTAATAAAAATAAAACACCAAATTGGAAGACGACTAAATAATTTGAATAGAAAATTCAGTAAAATAAACAAAACGTTACCAATATTAGAAGGAACCTTACAAAAACTTACTATATTATTATTAGAAATTGATACATTAAAACCTCTGTATAATAAAATATCTGCAAAGTTTAAAAGAGAAGTAATACAAGGAAGAATCATTTCATGGAAAAAATATGTATCAGATCTCTCTAAAAATACTCCCATACAAAAAATATGGGAAAAATTCAGGAAAATAAATGGTACCCATGTTAAACCACCTAGGCATGCCATAATAAAAGATGGGAAAAGTATACTTGATCATAAAGAAATTAGTAATGTAATAGGTGAAAATTTAACAAAAGTAAGTAGCAACAAAAATTTAGATGAACATTTCCGCACAAAGAAAAATAATATAGAATTAATAACAATAAATTTTGAAACAGTAGAAGATATATATTATAATAGAAAATTTAATATGGAAGAGCTAGAATTTGCTCTGTTGAACAGCAATAAATCTGCCCCTGGAGGTGACAATATATGTTTTGAAATGATATGCCATTTAGCACCTTTGGCAAAGACATACTTGTTAGAGTTTTATAACCACTTATGGCTTAGAAATTTATTTCCTGATGAATGGCGTAAAGCTATAATTATTCCAATCCCCAAACCAGGAAAAGATCCCAGTAATGTAAACAATTACAGACCAATTTCTTTAACAAGCTGTTTGTGCAAATTACTAGAGAAAATGGTAAATGCTCGACTAACATGGCACATTCGAGAAAATAAAATTTTAATTTTAAACTCCCACTCAGTTTGGGTCACAGTGTAATAGATCTACATTAGATTCTCTCTGTAACTTAGAAGACCATATACGCAGAGGTTTTGAACGAAAACAAATTACTGTAGCTGTCTTTTTCGACATTGAAAAAGCATACGATACTACATGGAGGTATGCTATATTAAAAACTTTACAAAACATCATCTGTGGACATTTACCTAGGTTTATACAAAACTTTTTGACAAATCGCAGTTTTCAGGTGAGAATTGATGATGTTCTGTCTAGAACATTTCCTCTTGAAAATGGTGTTCCACAGGGAAGCGTCCTTAGTGGCACACTGTTTACTTTAGCAATTAATGATATCAGTAAAAATCTACCTATTGGTATGAAAAGTAACCTGTATATGGATGATTTTGCCATATATTATTCAGCATCCCGAATAAAACATGCAGAACGAATCATTAATAAAAGCATAATAAAAATAGATGAATGGGCTTTATCTGTAGGCTTTAAATTTTCCATAGATAAAACCCAATCATGTTTTATAAAAACAAAAAATGGAAAAAAGGAGAAGAAATAGACTTGAAAATCAGAAATCATAGTATACCAATTGGCCAAACAGCAAAATTTTTAGGATTAGTATTTGATACTCACATGAACTGGAAAGCCCACATAACATACATGAAATCAAAATGTAAAAGAGCATTAAACCTAATTAAAAAACTGTCGACACTACTTGGGGAGCCAATAGACACACCCTTGCTTTATTGTATAAAGCAACAGTGCTGTCTATCGTTGATTATGGATGTGAAATATATGGCTCGGCATCAGACGCAGTGCTGAAAACGGTAGACCCAGTTCATAATGAGGGCCTTAGAATATGTTCAGGAGCTTTTCGATCATCACCAACATCTTCTTTACAAGTTGAATGTGGTGAACTACCTCTGTCTCTCCATAGACAGCTAGTAACAATGAAGAGTGCTCTGAGAATTCAGACAAATGATTCTCCAACCAAAAAATTATTTGGATTAAGAGATGTGTTTATAAACAATCATCCACCTTCTTTCCCAATTAGAGCTAGAAGATTGTTTGAGTCGCTAAATATACATATACAATTACCTGTAATATTAAAATTGCCTCCTCCTTGGACAATGAATAAAATGAGAATTTGTACACACTTGAAATATTTATAAAAAAATCATTCATATACTCCAGAATACCATAGACAACATGCAGTAGAGCATATAATCCGAAAAGGTCCACATTACGCAATATACACTGACGGATCTAAATCACAGTACGGAGTGGGATATGCTGCGGTATCCCAAAACAAAACGTATCAGTTCTCTCTCCCAGACAAAGCCTCTGTATTCACAGCTGAGTTATGTGCAATAGTATCAGCCATAAAAATAATTAGAGAAGTCTCATATAATAATTTTGTAATTTATAGTGACTCCAGAAGTGCTATAGAAGCTATTCAAAGCTATAATAAAAAAAATAATATTGTACAACATATAAAGTTCTCACTCCATAAATTGTATAATAAGGGAAAAAATATTGAAATATGTTGGATCCCTGCCCATGTAGGGATTAAGGGAAATGAAGAGGCTGATAAAGCAGCTAAAGAAGCGGTCCACATGACAAGAACAAATGTAGACATCCCTATCAGTGACTATACAAGATATATAAAAACAGTCCTTGTAAAAAAATGGCAAAATATATGGAACGAAGAACCTGATAATAATAAATTAAAACAGATAAAATCCAGTGTTGGAAAATGGAATCTGTCATATCAGAGAGAGAGACAAGCACAAGTAATTCTGACACGTCTCCGAATAGGCCATACTCGTTTGACACATGGACACTTAATGAACAGTCCATGTGGCCCTCTTCCCAAATGCCCAGATTGCAATGTGCTGATAACAGTTAAACATATACTGTGTGAATGTCCAAAATATAACCTGCAGCGATTATCAAATTTTGGAAATAGACCGATAGAAGAAATTTTGTCAGAATCTTTAACATTCTCAATAGCACCCATTTTAATGTTTATGAGAAGCTGCAAATTAATTGGAAAAATATAAAAAAAAAATCAATCAGTATAATGAATTTTAAAACAAGTAAATTTTATGATTTTACCTAATTTATTTTGAATTTTGATATACCTTTTTAGTGAGTATGTATGGAAGCATGAGTTTAAATGTATTTATTGTGTGAGTGTGTTCCAGTATGAAAGCATATGCCTTTTTACAGCTTTTAATTTCATTTTCATTCATCATCATTGACAAGTGACCTATTAGGTCCCAGTGCTAGGCTTCTAACCTAGACTTGTCATTTCATCCTAATCCTTCGGGCCAGCCCTATGAGAGCTGATGGTCAGCTCAGTGGTCTGTTTAAACTATTTTAATAATGATAATGAATTCCCTAGTGTAGGCTAGGCCATATTCGAGTTACGATTTTTTCAACAAACGATGGGTTTTTTGGAACCTAACCCCATCGTAAGTAGGGGAATACCTGTAATGTCAGACAAAGCTGAAGGGGGACCCGGGGGATCGAGACCCCTCGGAGTCCCTGGCATGAGGTTGGACAGCGAGTCCTGTCTTAATGGGAGGACTGGGTCTATTAGTTTTGTGGAGTTGGCCGCTGCGGCTAGCCTACTGGGGCACTTTGCCCATCTCTCAGAGTGACCCCTTACGTTGCAGGGCCTGCAGCGGTAATTAGTTTGGTCCCTTTGGAATGAAGGAGTGATTCTTGGGGGGACGTCCGGTCGCAAGACCCGCGGACTAGGCCCAAAATGTGGTTGATTAGTATTGGTGGATAGGGGCACAGCTGTCACAAGGGCTGTGTCCCTATCTGAAGAGGTGGTGCTGGAGGTGCTGGCGGAAGCAGTCAGGCAACAGAGTGGGGGTGGGACATCCCCAGAGGATGTCTCGACCAAGCAGGAACTCCACTCCGTGCCGAACACGCTTGACAGCACCAAGACGATGTACCTTATTGCTCCAAGGGGCAATCACCCTGAGCTCAACTGTGGGGATGGTCAGGGACTGTTCGTCCACCCAGGTCACGGTCCACTTGGTGTGCTCCTCTACTGTGGCACTGGTGGGCACCTGGGCCTGGTCAATCAGACTAATGTCCGAACCAGTGTCGGCAGTAGTTGGCAGGTGCACTGGTGGGCTGGAACCGTCCAGAGAAGCCACTGAGACAGTCTGTGTCCAGACCCTCTCAGGGTGAGTTCTCTCTGGCGGCTCAGCTAAGGAGGCGGTGGCACTGATTAGGTTCACGTGCCTGGGTGTGACTACATGTTTTGGGCAAGCAGGATACCTAGCAGAAGAGTGTCCTGCAGCTCCACAGTCTCGGCAGTGACGGTATGCTGGGAAGCCGGTGTTGAATTTGGCGGAGAGGAGGACTGGTGGTTGCTGGTAGGTTGCCGAGAGTTGTTGCCCTGCTGATTGCCATCTTTATAGCGGCAATCTTCTTCGGGATGGCCATACCTTTTACATATGGTTTGTTAGGCGGGCCATTCCGCGAGCGATTGATGCTTGAGAGGTGCCCGGGTGGCACTATTATGCGCTGCAAGGTGCTATGGGAAGGATTGTATGTCTCCCAGGCATCAGCTAAGCAGCAGGCTTCCTTGAGAGTGGCTGGCTGCTTATCGCAAAGATACACAGCCAGAGGCCTGGGCGCACACTGGAAGAAATCCTCCAGCATGGTCCGGTTGGACAAATCTTCAAAGGTGTCGCACCGCATAGACTCTAGCCAGCGGGTCCCCGATTGGGTCTTGTGGCAAGCCCACTCCGTCCAAGACCAGCCAACATTCTTGGCCATACCTCTGAAACGTTGTCTCCACCTCTCAGGGGTGATCTCATACGCCTTAGCGATGGCCTTGCGGACGGCAGCCATGTCCCCTCGTTGATCTCTTTCCAGGGCTTGGTGAGCAGCCTTAGCCTTCCCGTCTAAGTGCTTGGTAAGCAGTAGGGCCCTCTCAGCCAGGCTGACATCATAGGTCTCGAAGAGGAATTTGATCTCTTTGAGCCATTGTTCCGGCTCGTCTTCAGTCCACTTTCCCACAAGGTTATTGACTGTCAACAGAGAGGTATTTGTGGCCGATGGGGTGGGGCTCGATGCTTGTTGTGCCGCCAAAGCTTCTGCGCTGTCCTTCTTGGCTCTCTCCAACTCGAGCTCCCAGTCTTTGAGGGTTAGTTCATGCTGTCTCCATCTTTCTTCTCTTTCTTCTTCTTCTCTCCGCTGCTCAGCTTCTTGATGTCTTCTCCGCTCTTCTCTTTCTTCTTCTTGCTGCCTTCTCCGCTCTTCTCTTTCTTCTTCTCTCCACTGCTCGGCTTCTTGCTGTCTTCTCTGCTCTTCTCTTGCTTTTTCTTCTTGTCTTCTCCGCTCTTCTCTTTCTTCTTCTCTCCGCTGCTCTGCTTCTTGCTGTCTTCTCCGCTCTTCTCTTGCTTCTTCTTCTTGTCTTCTCCGCTCTTCTCTTTCTTCTTCTTCTCTCCGCTGCTCTGCTTCTTGCTGCCTTTGTTCTTCTTCATATTCTCTCTTCTCAGCGATCTGTTCCTTCACAAACCTTTGAAGGGACTGGCCGGAAAGACCGTCCTCCTTCCCTATATTCCGGAAGTATTGGTGCTCCTCGGTTGACATGTTGCTGATGGGAAGGGGTGCTGAGTGAGGTATGTGGGTGTTCCCGAAGGAAAAGGTTTGTGACGATGAGGAAGTGTCCTTAGACTAGTGGCACTTCAATGAGTGGCACCTGTGAGTGAGGTGGCAATGTGGAGGAGTGTGCCTTGCGAGGGTCACACTAGAGGAAAAGCATTCCTGAAGGAAGTCTGAGTCCTTACGGGCGGATACGCTGGTAAATGGAGTGCTCCTGAAGGCTCTATATGGTCCTTATGGGCAGATGCACTGCTAATGGGGTGTTCCTGAAGGAGCTGCGGTCCTTATGGGCGGAAACACCAGTTGTATGGCACTCTGTTTCTTCAACACAGGTGCAATGACGTGTAAGAGGTTGCTTTGGTTGGGTGGCACTGGGGTACCGGTGCGCTCTGTGGAGCAAGGCAAAATGTCAGTGCATGAATTGGCACTGAAGGTGAGGTACTCTGCCTGAGCAGAAGGTAAGTAGGGAGTAGAAAGTTATATGAGAGACTCCAACAGACTGGAAGAGATAGGAAAGTGGAAGGAGAAAGACAAGTGCCTCAGTGATTGGGTGCTTAGCAGTGCCGCAGATTCGTGGCACTGAGAGAAATGGAACTGGATGTGGCACGAGTGGGTGGCTAGTTATGAGAACTAGTGGGCGCTGCCTGACTTGAGGACAGGGGCTACGAGGTAGGCACTCAATGTGCAATGGGTTAGCACTTGCAACACGCAAGTCTGGGATAAAGGATTCCCACTCCGGCACATCAGTTGGAACACGTCACAAGATATAATCTATATATATATATATATATATATATATATATATATATATATATATATATATATATATATATATATGCTTTATCGCTTACGCTAAATGATTTGTGTTGAAGCACTTGGAAAGAAAAGGTGGGTTTGCTTGAATAATCCGCTAAGCACAAGCGGGCAGAAATTTCGCACTGAGTATGTGATAAGGTTTTAAATGGGTTAGAAATTGAAATTTCAGGTTTTGTTATTACTCGAATTCTTGTATCTGCCTTTTTATAATTTATTAGTTGATCCCCAAATAAAGTAAATTACGATGGTCCCGTGAAAAAAAAAAAAAAATTGCACTGATACGAGATGCGAGAGAATGGGAAGAGGAAAAAAAAAAACGATCTCTCTCTCTCTAGGTAAGCGATATGAAATGACACGTATTTGTTATGAAATTACAATCCCTTTTATTTCACGCTTAAGCAAAATTAAATTATAGTTGTGAAAGTACGTTAAGTTAAATATATTATGGAATTGCTACTGCTTGCTCTCATAGAAAAGTTAGGAGCACGCAAGGGCGTTTCGAATTATTTCGCACCGTTTCCCGATTTTCGTTAAGCACACAGGGAGGAGTTTCGTTTCGTGAACGATCGTTGTGGGAACGGATCTGCGCGGGAAGCAGCTGGTTTAGAATTTACTCGCCGTGTGACAATGGGCGAAATTGAATTTGAATGGATGGAGAAGGAAACAACAAAATGCACTTTTTGCTACATGCGGGTTTTAAAACGAAATGAATTATTACTCTCTGAATATCAGCACTGTCTTTACTTTACGTTAATACTTAAATATGCAAAATAAACGCTGGGAACTTTTTCCAACACCGAGACAAGTTGACGCATGCGCGCTGTGAACACAACTTTGGCTGGCTCGCTGTATAAATGCCAGATATCGTTATACGGATTCCCGTAAACTAATCGCTATTTCAAAATTTATCACTAACCAAGAAATGTACATTTTCTTTGCCGTAACTATTCTGAAATAGACTCCTAGCTACTGGTCCTAGCTCACACATGCAGAATTCCTTAGCTACCACTTCCTAAATCCTAAATACTCGTCTGCTACAACCCGACACTTTTCTTACACTAGAAATTTTGCGGGGCGAACATTTCGCGCCTTCCTCTCTGTTTCGCTAATATAAGAGCCCTATTGCGTTCCCTTGTTATGAACGCTTTAAGTGCTACGAGACTCGTTGCGTTTTTTAAACAGAAATATTAATATGACTTATTTCCTTAATATTAGGACATGCACACACACTGTTTTATCAAGAGACGTCGGTATGATCGCTTGCTTTGCTCCTTTAAAATGAAATGATTATCGTGAGTGAATTAATCGATTTTAAATATTCCTGGCTTTTTTAGTCTAGCTTTATAGCGAAGCTAATTCAGCTATTTTGACTATAGGCTATCCTGGCATTTGGTCGTCACTGTTACGTACTGGTCTCGGGATTGATGAGAATTTACACACAAAATTATAATTGATGTTGCCACGAGACCAAGGGAGTCCAGTCGTAAACAAAAAGGGAGTTAATGAAGACTTACCTCAGAATTTTCCTGGAGTTATAATTTAAGGTGGAAGGTCGCCATATTGGAATTTAGAATTCTTTGCCAATTTACAGGGGTTTATTCAGGGAAACTTAACAAATTAACATTAATAAATGAACAGTTAGACACCATACGACATAATCACTGAGGGACAGATTCATGATAGGGCACAGTAACAATAATGACATGGATTGGCAACCAAATAAGTGGATAAAACGGCCAATCTGCAATACTCAGTCAATGATAATGATCACTTTCAATCTGCCCTGACTACGTGGAATAACAATGCCTATGATGGGGTTCCAGGATGGAGGAATTACTTCATAAAAATGGTTGGCACAGCGGAACTTCTCTAACTACGACCAGGCAATGCGGTGGCAGGTGGGTATGGAAGCATGGAATTTTGCGATTTGTACCACGTGTATCGTCCTGAAATAGACGGTTTGCGTTAACCCTTCTCACACTAAGGGAAATGGAATCTTCCTACTGCAGATTACACAACACTTTCTTAAACACAACACATAAATTATCCTGAAGGTGCTTTTGATGAAAGCCCGTGAATAGGATCTGCGTCGCGGGTGCGCTAACAATGGAAACGTAACTGTACGCGCCCAAAGTTAACTACCGCTTGGTTAATTTACACTTAATTACTAGAATAGCCCTTAGATTGCACTGGTGGAGGGATAAATGATGGTTTATCGGGATCGTTACTCGAATTCAAGGTACGTGAATGGCAAGGCAAGGGGATACAGGCGAGATTTGGACAAAGGAAGATTTTCGTGGAGGAATAGGTTAAGGATAAAGAGAGGGGGAAGTTAAGGAGGGTAGAACAAGGGACAGGGCTGGCTAAATGACTACTGCAATGTACGAACCTGTTCGAACTGTTATAGGCGCCCACACTCGAATTGGCTGTTCATCGACGCTCGTCATCACCAGCGGGGATGGAAGAAAAGGTATCCGCTCGGGAAGAAGTCAGGGAGTTCTCTGTTCTCTTTTTGAACAGCAGATCGCATTTGCGTTAGTGGGTGGCGGCGGGGCCCCAGCTGTACCTGCAAGCAGCCAAGGAAGCCAGCAAGGAGGGTATGGGAAAAGCACACTTATGTTAATATGCCTATAGAAGCGAATCTACCTGTTCCCCAGCCCTTAAATGCCCTTCTGCCGTTCCTAATCCCTACATGCCCCCCCCCCATCGCGCGATGGGAGAAAGGGGTTTGGGAGTACTGTTTTTCGCATCGTATGATTCGTGAGGTGGGGGGGGGGAACTAGGTGTGTTCTGGTAGCAGGGGGGTTTTAAGAGGGAGGCTCATTGTCTTCCCCGCGTGGGCATTTTCTGTAGGCCGGGAAAGCGTGTGTTCTCTGTCCCTATGAGTGAAAACCACTGTGTTCCGCCATATTGGCGCCAGATATACGCTAACAGAGAATAAAGTTCACTGAATAAGTTAGCTAGATAGGCTGAATCAGAGGGAGGAATGTATATCCTTAACAATATATATAAATATATATATATATATATATATATATATATATATATATATATATATATATATATATATATATATATATATATATATATATATATATATATATATATGAATATAAGAAGGCCCATAAAACACTATTTAAACGTTGAAACCATAGATTTCGGGCACTAGCTTCTGTGCCCCTGTTCACTGGTAGAATATGGACAGGTGGAAAGTTACAATGGTATATATACAAAAACATAAAGGTGTGACCCTAGGCTTCCGATGTTATGGAGGTGGCGTTTCTTAAGAAGGAGGAGAATGACCAAATTCCCTAGTGGTTTTTGGCCTCATTAGCTCCCGTTTGGCGATGGATCTGGCGGTCGCGTTTCTTGAGTCATCTTCTTCAGGAGGGGTTTGAGGATTAAGGTGTCGATGTCATCCGATTTCCAATGTCCTCCTGACAGGTTCATATTGTTGGTTTGATTGATGATAGCAGATTCCAGCATCTTTCTTTTGTACGGACAGCTACTTTTGAAAACCAACTCCGCCCCACTCCAGTTAATGACATGCCCTGTATTTCTGATATGTAGGAAAATTCCCGAACTCTCCGAAGCGTAACGTACTGATCTTTTGTGCTCCGTTATTCTTTGCGAGAGCGATCTACCTGTCTTGCCTACGTAGATGTCATGACAATTGCTACACGGTATCTTGTAAACTCCGGCTTCTTCCCCTTTGTTATTTAAGTATACGTTAACGAGCGAACTCCCGATAGATTTGGGATAATGGAAAATGAAAGGATTGTTAGACCTTTATGTTTTTGTATATATACCATTATAACTTTCCACCTGTCCATATTCTACCAGTGAACAGGGGCACAGAAGCTAGTGCCCGAAATATATGGTTTCAACATTTAAATAGTGTTTTATGGGCCTTCTTATATTCATATTACACTGTAGTATTACAGGAAAAGACATTCATATATATATATATATATATATATATATATATATATATATATATATATATATATATTAGCTGACCAACCCGGTGCTGCAAGGGAAAACTCTGAATGACAGTCTATGTGTAGGGGGGGGGATGGAAAGGGGAGGGGAAGGGGAAGGGAAGTGGGGAGAAGAGAGAGGGGAGGAGGTTTGTGGTGTCGGCCCGACTGACAGTTCTACTTTTTTTATGTGAACGTTCACCCTTCAAACAATCGTGGATGAACTGACAGCCATTACTGTTCTGTCTGATCCTTTTATGCAGGTATTACTGTGATAACTGTCCCCTTTCTCCAGAAATTGCCATGGTGGCTGTCCCTTTTATACAGGTATTACTGTGATAACTGCCCCTTTTATCCAGAAATTACTGTTCTGTCTGTTCCTTTTATCCAGGTATTACTGTGATAACTGTCCCTTTTATCCAGAAATTATTGTTCTGTCTGTTCCTTTTATCCAGGTATTACTGTGATAACTGTCCCCTTTCTCCAGAAATTACCATGGTGGCTGTCCCTTTTATCTAGGTATTACTGTGATAACTGTCCCTTTTATCCAGAAATTATTGTGGTGGCTGTGCCTTTCATCCAGGTATTATTCTTAGGTCTGTCCATTTTATCCAGGTATTCAGGGGCGTTCCTAGACATTTTAGGGCCCGGGGGGCACAGTCCTATTTGAGGTCCCTCTTATGGGGTGGGAGGCGAGCAAAGCGAGCCAAAGCAGCTGGGGTGTTTGGTGGGAAAATTTTAGAATATGAGCAATTGTAGGATTATTTTAAAGGCACTTGTAAATGCAAATTTCAAGCACTCTCCTAGGCCTGCGTTCGATTCTCCGGCCAGCCAATGAAGAATTAGAGGAATTTATTTCTGGTGATAGAAATTAACTTTCTCGGTATAATGTGGTTCGGATTCCACAATAAGCTGTAGGTCCCGTTGCTAGGTAACGAATTGGTTCTTGGCCACGTAAAATAAGTCTAATCCTTCGGGCCAGCCCTAGGAGAGCTGTTAATCAGCTCAGTGGTCTGGTTAAACTGAGGTATACTCAGAAATTTACCTTGTCCTGTCATAGCAGCAATGGTTAAATTTTGCGTTTTGGGGCCCCTCTCACTTTGGGGCCTGGGGGCGATTTCAAACAGGCGCCGTCCCCCCCACCTCAGGAACACCACTGCAGGTATTATTGTGAAAACTGTCCCTTTTATCCAGAAATTACTGTGGTGACTGTTCCTTTTATCCATGTATTACTGTTCGGTATGTCCCTTCTATCCAGGTACTACCGTAGTGACTGTCCAATTTATCTAGGTATTACTATGATGACTGTTCTTTTTATCCATGTATTACTTTGGTGTCTGACACCTGTAAACAGGTATTACTGTGCTATCTATCACCTTTAACCAAGCATTACTGTGCTGTCTGTCCCTTTTATCCAGGTATTACTATAATGACTGTCCCTATTATCCAGGTATTACTATAATGACTGTCCCTTTTATCCAGGTATTACTATGCTGTCTGTCCCCTTTAACCAGGTATTACTGTGCCGTCTGTCCCTTTTAACCAGATATTACTTTACTGTCTGTCCCTTTTATCCACATATTACTATGGTGACTACCACTTTTATCCAGAAATTACTGTGGTGACTCTCTTTTATCCAGGTATTACTGTTCTGTCTGTCCCTTCTATCCAGGTACTACTGTGGTGACTGTCCCATTTATCTAGGTATTACTATGGTGACAGTCCCTTTTATCCATGTATTACTGTGCTGTCTGACAACTATAAACAGGTATTTACTGTACTGTCTATCACCTTTAACTAGGCATTACCGTGCTGTCTGTCCCTTTTATCGAGGTGTTACTATGATGACTGCTCCTTTTATTCAGGTATTACGGTGTGAAGAAAATTTAAATTTTCAGTTATTTGTTTAGACTTTTAAAATTTTTCTAATATTTTTTTAGAAACTTTAACTTACTTTTTCTCTAACATTTTTGTGACAAATGTTAAAATAATTGCTTTTGTGAATGTAAATTTGTATAAAAATCACGGTGTTTAAAGTGACACCACCTCCTTCCCGAATCCTTGTTGGAGAACTTTGACTGCCTGAAAATTACTCCACTCAGGTAGAAACCGGCTGTTTTTGTTTTTCTTCGCGGCAAGAAGGGCCGAAAGTTGGCAGTTTAGCTCACAGCTCCATCATAGGTTGGAGTTCAGCTCACAGCTCCATCATAGGTTGCAGTTCAGCTCACAGCTCCATCATAGGTTGCAGTTCAGCTCACAGCTCCATCATAGTTTGCAGTTCAGCTCTCAGCTCCATCATAGTTTGCAGCGCAGCTCACAGCTCCTTCATAGTCCGAAGAACTGGAAACTCAGTATCCTGTGGAACTTTCACTCGCAATGGAGCACTAATTAACCCTCGACAGCTACAGTAGCCTCAAGCCATCGACACCAACGACAGACGTCGCATACCATCAACTGATGTCTTGTACTAGCAGTTTTAAGGATGGAAATTTCTTGAGGTATGTCACTTTCATTAGACACCGTGATTTCGTGACTTTAAGATTTTTCCCAAGATTCCTTAAATAATCTGTTCCTAGCATTCAGCCCTTTTAAATAATAAAGCTCGCTAATTCATCGTAATCCTTAAACGAAAGCAGTTCTTTTCATTTTGTTCACTTCACGTTGTTCCCGTATAGGTTTATAGTATGTGATCCAGCTTTCGTAAACTTATCTTTGAAGTAATATAGTATATTCCTGCTGCCACACTTTATATTTCATATTCATATTTAGCGGATTTCATTGCTATAAAGGTTTCTCTTAATTTTGTAAGACGAGTTCTTGCTATATTCACTTGTACGGAATTTCAATTATTACGACGAGACTAGTATATTACTTCGTTGTGCTTTCGGTATTTCAAATTTTTAATTCTCATATTTCTCGTGTTTTAGTGAGTGGTACGGAATTGGGGAGGATTGGGAGATCTGGTGTCATCGGTCTTCTTCTACTTGATAGAATCCAGTCCAGACAACCAACAAGCAGTTACTGTTCACCTATTCAGTCATTTCTAATAAATAAGTTTGGATTTTAGTGGGTCTATTCATTCTCCTCCCTAGGAATTCTGTTCATGGAACCCCTGGGGGGACTGAATGCGAAACTGCTTGTTGTTGGTTGGCCTTGGTTTGGTGGTTGCTGTAGCTTGATATTTGCCTTTTATATTTTTGTCGTGTTTGATATTTACTTGTGGAAAATTTTTATTCTCATATATTTGGAAATTTCTTGAAATTTTTTGACATTGCTATCATTAACCATGTCTGATCTTAAACTGTTAGTTAACTCCCGGAAATATATCCGTAAGGCTATCACTGAAAATTACAATAAGAGGGATAGTTTTCCCGCTTTATCACAAGTTGTTCGATATGCGAAAAAAGCAGTATTGGTGGACTTGTTAGCTCAGCTAGGTGATTATGATTCTAAAATTCAAGCACTTAAGTGGGGTGAGAGTGAGGATGAATTTGTACTTGCAGAGGATATTGAATTGAGTCATGATTATTTGACTAAAATTCGTGAGTGTATAGCTTTGTTAGAAGACGTACCTTCTCTTAGTCAGTCCTCGCTTGATTCGGCTCATAGTCTCCTTAAACGTCCAACAGCCCCTCTTCCCACATTTACCAGTCGTGATGGCGAAGACTTAAATAAATTCTTTCTTCAGTTCGAGGAAACTATTAACAAGTTCTCGTACCCAGATTACGATAAATTTCTGTTGTTAAAGCAGCAAATAAGTGGGAGAGCTTCAATCTTGATTAATTCCCTTGAAGCTGATAAGCAAGGATACACTCAGGAAAACAGAAGTTCAATATTATTAAGCAGTTATCAGAAATGAAGTTAACTTATGAAGATGATCCGTTTGAATACATCTCTAAGATTAAGTATATCACTGAAAGTATTAAGAAATTGAAAATTGATGTTGATTTTTTCCTTCAATATTTTTTCTGGTCAGGCCTGAATGAGTCTTTTCGAAATATTTTGATTCAAATAACTAATCATTCGAAACCAACCTTAATGGAAATTACTGATAACTTTTTTGAAGCGAGCGAGCAGTATTTTTCACAGAAACATTTTAAAGAACGTAAGAAAAAATCTGATTCGCCTGTATTGAATTCGACCAGTTCTCGAGAATGTACAACTAGCCTTGCTGTGAAAGTAGATTATTCTAAAGACAAAACTAGGTCATCAAAACCTTGTTCCCTTTGCATAGTTGTAGACAGGGATATTTCACACCCAGTTTACCGGTGTCCAGTATTTAAGACTCCACAAGAGAAAACTGATAAATTGGTTAGTTTGTCCGGCTGCATTAAATGTGGGAACCTTAATCATACTTCAGATAATTGTAAATTTAAATTCAACTCCCGGTGTAGTAACTGTAAAGGGTGGCATATGTCTTACCTTTGTGTTGGGAATCCACGTAAGAAAGAAAGCACAGCTGATAAATCCAAGGTAAATTCTAGTTTGGATAAATCAAAAGATAATTCCAAATTGAACATTGCTAGTAGCAATTTGATAACTCTGACAGAAGCTTTGCAGGGGGATACCGATGGTGAATCGATATTGCCTACATTTACATGTAAAATCGGTGGCAAAAGAGTGAGAGGATTGAAAGATGGTGGTTGCCAGTCAAACTTTATAACTGAAAGTTTGGCATCCCAGCTTGATCTGAAAGTCATTAAGGATAACTTTTCTATCACTGTAAACGGTATTAATGTACCCAAGACATATAAGAGTAAATTAGTAGAATTTAATGTGAAGTTTGGTGATGAGTTGAAAACTATTAAGGCTTTGTGTATTCCTTCAATTAATATTGTGTTAAAACTTCCAA